>PDNC01000060.1:0-162079 GCA_002572885.1 Blastomyces parvus
CCAGCGGCCACTCCGCCCGCCTCCTCTCCAAATACCGCCCCATCTGCCCCATCATAATGGTAACCCGCAACGGAATAGCCGCCCGCGTAAGTTTTTTCCTACCCCCCCCCAAACCAAACCAAACCAATCCAAAAAAAAAAAAAAAAAACCAAACTCCTAAAAACTCAATTCCCAGTACTCCCACCTCTACCGCGGCGTCTACCCCTTCATCTTCCCCGAAAAGAAACCCGACTTCAACCAGAAGAACTGGCAAGAAGACGTCGACAACCGCCTCAAGTTCGGCATCGCCAAGGCCATCGAGCACCAGGTGCTGTCGCTCGGCGACAGCGTGGTGTGCGTGCAGGGCTGGCGCGGCGGGATGGGCCATACGAATACGATCCGCGTTGTGCCGGCGGATCCGAGGAATTTGGGGCTTGCGGAGGGTGTTTGATGGTTCATCTGATCTAGGGGTGTGGAGGGGGCCGGGAAGGGGGGGCGGGGTGGTTGTAGGGGGGGTCTTTTTTCATGATGATGATGATCCGATTGATGGGTGATGGTGATATCTTTGGCTTGTTTGTTTTTATAGGGCCTGTTTTTCCCACCGTGTTTTCCTAGTTAGTTAGTTATATTCCTTTCACCTGCTTTACCTGCTTGCTTTTGCTGCTCCACCGCCCCAAAAAAGAAATACATGGATGGTCCTTAATGAAAATTTGGTTTTTGGTTCTGGTTCTGGTTCTGGGATGTTCTTTTTATTAAAAGGTATATACAAAAACTAATTAAAAAAATGAAGAGAAGAGATAAGCTCCCACCAAAGAAGTGATCTGATCCAGCTATGTATCATATATATATGGGAACATCTTCTTTTAAGCGTTGGTTCCTATTCGACGGGCTATGCAAGCATTGTATTTATACTAACTAACCAGTTGGCGTACAAAAAAAAAATTAAGCCAGGCAATAAATTTTCCTTCCGAAGCGCTTCTTTCCGTAGTGTACATACATGTAGGGCATGACAGTGATCTGTGGCTTTAAATGACGGGAGGGGGAGAATGGGGGCGGTGATTTAGTTACACGAATGGGGACTTCATACGAGAAAAATTGCCAAAGTGGACAGGATACATATAAGAATGCGATGTTAGAATTAGTTTCAGGTTTTGTATATATACATAGCTTAGCCAGGTCATGGTTTCGTTGATTTTCAGCGACATAATCTAAAATGAAAAATGAAAAAAAGAATTCGTGCGTCGTATTCGTCAAAAGTCGTAGGTCTGGCGTGAAATAATAGATAAAACACTTGGTATCATATTTTGCTTTTTTTATGATAATGCCTGTGTCACGAAGAAGAGGGATAAAGGTTGATAAAGGTTGAAAGAAAAGAAAGCCGATCCAGGTGACGATGGTATGCCATGCTTGATTCGAAGAAACAAATTATCAGGGGAGTCTTGAAGTGGGCGATTTAATAATCGTCTCCTGCAAACTCGACGTTTTCTTCTCTGTTGACTTCGAAAGTCTCTCGCTCCCGCTCGCGTTCCCGCTCGCGATCCTTGAGTCTCAGGTTGCGTTTATCCATGTAGGTGTGGAATTGGTGCCAGGAACTAATTTAAGGTTTTTTGTTAGTTACGCTTGTCCCCTTGTATAAGAAAAGGTCTACCACCACGCGTTGATCGTGCTGGAATAGAATACTCACTTCGGAGCATGCAACACATATCTAGCCATCGCCTCCCGGAAGCGACTCTTGTACTCCTTCGGACTGGTGACGGTTGGCCTATTCTTCCCGCCGCCAGCAAATCCGCGATCCTTAATCCACGACTCTAATTTCTTATCCCAAGTATATGTTCGGATGCAATCGATGATCCCGACGACGAGTTCTTGGCGGTTTTCGTCAATCGCGATCATAAGGGAGTAGTCCATGACGTTCTGCCGGGCGAGGAATAGCGTGTCGTTCCATACGCTCTGGCTTAGTAGTTTCTTGGAGTGTTCTCGAGTAAACAAGGGGCTTTCGTAGATGAACTCAACCATGTTTTCGTCGAGGAGGACTTCGTTGCGCTCGCCCGTGCTTTGCACTTTGCGATTTCGCATTGAACCCTTTAGGTCGAAGATCCGTGTTGGGTTCCGGTCGTAGAATAGATTCTCCATGAGAAGTAGGAACCAGTTAAATTCAACGCCAGTGACAGGGTTTTTGATAATTACTTGGTAAAAGCCGAACATCTTCGCGATGGCCGAGGGCAGTTCGTGAAATAGAGCCTCAGACATTATTTGGAAATATGCCGGTGCGAATTTTAAGAAGGCCTGGGTCTCGATGGTTGAGAGCGATTTGAGGATGAACCGATCGTCTAGAGTTTTGAGGAAGAGTGACTTGGTTTTCCCGCCTCTGGAATCCCATTTCATGCAACGGGACAGTGACCCCACAATCCGGTCTGAGACACCGCATTTTCTTCGAAGTGCGTCGAATTGCTCGGCATAGAAAACTTTACAAAGCATCTTGGTCTGGCTCTCTTGGAACTGGTATTTGAGGTGTGTTCCCGTCTCTCGCAGCAGTGACTGCTCGACTTCTGGCTCACGTCGTTCATCGGTGGGCTTGACTTCGAGTATTTCATCATGCTCTTGGATGCTCCAAAGCTTATTCTTGTAGTCCTCAGAGTCTAGAGCAAAAGCAATCAGGGAGCTTGGCTCATCCTCTCGAACAATGATGTCACAATCTGCGAAAACGTGATCGGAATCGCTGAGAGGGTATTCGAGTGGGGCCCAACCACTGGCGGAGCGTTCGGCCCAGAAGTTCGTTAACACTTTAAGCAACGAGGTTCGTTCATATTTCGGCAACTCCTTTAAATCCAACTCCTCAGGCGACAGTTTACTTGCTTCTTCAGTGGAGTCAACAATTTGAAGTTCGTCCAGCAGACTTCGTTCAACATCACTGTGCTCCTCTTCTCCTGCTCCTTCGCCTTCTGCGTCTGATAGAGCTTGACTAGGTTCTTGCACACTTTCTTCTGATTTTCTGGTTATCTCCTCTGGTTGTTCCTTGGCCTCTTCTAAACTTTCTTCAGGCTGAGCAGGCTTCGCCATTTCGCTCATCAACGTGGTTGATTCCTTTGAAGTAGCAGCAGATGGCTGGCTTGACAGGAAGTCCTCGTCTGATGGATCTCGTTCCTCAACTGCATCCCTGACATTCTTGTAAACTTCTACAATCGGTTTTGAGGAAGCCATGGGTAATGCGCGAGAATGTTTTCTTTGCAATGCTCGCTGTTGCCGTTCCCTCAGACGCTCTTTTTCAAATTCCCGGCTGAGTTGTTCAAAATGTTTTGCGAGATTAGAAACCCGCGAGCTTCTGGTTTGTACTGAGCGCGGTATCAGGGAATGATGACCAGAAGTGAGTTTATTAGGTTTTAAAGAGGATAAGCCTAAGCGTTCCGAAAGCCTCTTTTCGGTTCCTTTCGTTTTTGAGCCATTGCTTTGTTCCACCTGCTTCTCAGTCTTTTTAGGGCTCGAACCCCCAGTTGATGACCTTTGCGGGGGTTGCACTCCGGGGGCATTGCTATACTCATTCTGAATATTGCCTGGCTGCGACTGTGCTCTAAGCAAAGGCGGAGATTTTCCGGTTGGGCCTTTTCGAATCGATTTTTCTGCCGGCCTTGGTATACCAGAGGGTCTAGGTGTTTGAGGTGCGCGTATGGCCAGATGCTCGGCGCTATCTTCGCTGCGCCTTTCACCTTGGGCTTTGGTCTGGATTTCGGCCTGAGTTTCATTTGAATCATCTGGCAACAGCAGCTCCGGAGCCGAAGAAAAATTTTTATCGACCGCCGGTTGATCTCCAGCATTATTTTCAGTTAAACGTGCGGAGATGGGCTCAACCTGAGAACTAGGAGTTTTCAATTCGTTATCGGGAGAGGTAGCCTGGTGTAAGCGTCGCGAAACTTCCTCAGAAGGAATCGTTGTCTCTGGTGGCTTCATAGGTTCCTGCTTCTCGACTTTTGGAAGAGTGGGAGAATGAAGTTGCTCCGGACTTTCAACATCTCTAATACGTTTACCTGAATGCTCTTCCACTACCGAAGCAAGAACACTTTTAGCCTCTTGAGGAGATAATGTCATCCTTCTGACCAATTTTGGGCTTTCCGCCAATGGGGAAGAAGTTGTGCTATCCGCCTCCTCTGCCTCGGTAGGGGTTGTTACTGCCGTCTCGTCAGTAGAAGCGAAAGAGGTGACAGAAACGTCCTTATCAAGGAATATCCTTTTGAGTTGTAATGTTGCCAATCGCCGAATATCTTTTTCGGAAGGGAAGAAGTTCCGCTCAAACTCCGCGAACGTCGCATCCCACTCCACGGCTTTCTCTTGCGTTGCATGAATAACCCTATTCAGCGGGACTATTTCCCAGTATCGTGAGTTCATGTACAGTTCTTGATGCTGTTTAATGAGGGTTAGATGCTCATCATTCGCCCGTTTTGTGAGGGCTTCAATTTCCTGCCTGCACTTCTCAGCCATTTCTGGTATGACGCTGTCAACATTAATACTTTTCAACCTGGACTTAACGGATAACATGAATCGATTCAGGCGCTTTTCAGCCTGCGTGTAGATCTCGTTTCGGAGCCTGAGATCTTTATCAACCTTCCACGTAACGCGGGGTCGCGGGACAATTATTTCAAGCAGGTTGATCGGGTCATAATGAATACGAATAGCCACATCCTTGAAACCAAAGTATCGAAGGTGATCGCGATGCAAGTCATGAGGACAGACACCGGCGCGTGCATGTAAATTACCACACCAAAATGATAATTCAAGATATTTTCCAAAAGAATATCTCCAAGTGCATTCTGACATTGGAATAGCCGGTGTTTCGTTGCCACAGATCTTGCAGCAACTCCACATTAGGATCACGTCCTGCAATCCGCGAAGCTTGGATGGATGTGGCTGTACAATGACAGTAACCTGGGCCTCACCATGTACATACTGTCGGTGATGGCTAAACATCCGTTCGTCACAGCCATTTACGTCACAGACGTCGTTAGCGCTCAGGCAAAGTTCCTCGACATACTGACCGAGTGTGAAATCCGCTTCAAATATCCTGTCTGATTCGTGCTCATTGTAGAATCCAAGCGCAAATATTTCCGGACCGGCGCATGGAACGGAAGTTGTGGTACAAACAAGGCTGTGGAGCACGACAATATTTTGATGGGCGTAGGGATCAAACAAGTTGTCGTTCCCAGAGATATAGGTTTCCCACTGCCTCTTTTGTGTTTGGTAGTTATGTAGCGCTCTGTCGTATTCTGCATCGTGAACAGCGTGTAGCACTTCCTTTACTTTGGGCGGAGCGCCAGAGAGGGATTCGTGGACCATCTCGGGAGTAATGAGAACAAATTTCTGAGATTTTGCTTTGTCTTCACTTAACTGCTCGGTTGAGAAGTCCTGATCACGGAGCCGTTTGAGATACGCCAGTTGTCGCTCAAGTTCTCTCGCCCGCATGAGAAGGTATGGAGGCATGAATTTTACGAATGGGGAAGCGGAGAGAATTTTTGTTTGATGTTTCTCGACCATATCTTCATAGAACGCAGGCTCAATAGTAGAATTGGTGTTATTGCTTTCGAACCCCCCGCTAGAAGCGTGCGTAGTGGTGTCACTGATAGAAATCGAACCTTGGGATATTACAGGTTCTTCCGCTGACTTTGCTCCGTCAGTGATAGCTGACTGGGAGCTGGTTGGAGTGTTGTGACTGTGTGTTGTAGTGCTCAAATCGCTGCGTTGTCCGGTCCCCTCTGTCATGCTACAGGCGGCACTTGTTTTGGTCGTTGATGTTGTATCTGGAGGTGAGGAGGGTATTTTCGCAAACTCGTCCCTCATGAGACAGGTCTCCAACTTCAAATTGTATACAACATAGACCATAAATTCCGTAATCCGTTTAATCTTCATGAGGAGGTCATTTTCAGCACCACGTAGGACAATTGTGCATCCTAATTCCTTTGGGCAGCCAGATATATATATGTACGTCTTCTTGCGGTTCTTATGGACGTATGTTTTGACATCGAAGCTGCCGCATCGGCCGGGGTACGATGGATTGGTGGCTAGCCTGTCCATAGATGTAATAATCCTAGTTTGGGTACACCTGGATACGGCCTCAATCACCGAGGGCTTAACATTGTAGGCAGTGGCGATATTTGCTTTTTCCAATAACTGAAGCGCCAACCCAGAAACATTCTTTTCGACAAGAAGAAGATTAGGTTTGAGGGACGATATTCTATTGACCAAATTCTCGAGGAATTCGCGTTCTTGACGAATGACAGGCTCTAAACTCATGAAATGTTGCTGCTGGCGTGCATATTCCAGTGGAAATGTAATGATAAGAATGTTTGGTCGGGAAATACTTCGCGGCATACTTTTCAGAGCTAGGTTCTTTGTAAACACTAGGCCGGATACGTAGGATGTATCCCCAGGACGGCCCCCAGGTATTTTTTTTAGCTTTACGTAGTGGCGTATATCCATCGCGTCACCTTGTTGAACGTTAGGTTCTACATCGTCCGTGGCTTTGAGAAGAATTGGTAATAGAGCGGTTTCCCAAGAATTAGAATGGGGAATATGAGCATCCTTCAAAAGTTGCCGGAGGAGTTTGCGAACGTGGTCCATGCTGGCTCGATTGAGTTCAACTGCTGGTGCGCCAGCACCTCTCATTGAAGAGCTTCTGGTCATCTTGAATCCGGCGGAGGCCGGCGAACCTTGTACAGATAGGGTCGGTGCGGGCTGATCATGGTGGAAGTAGATGGGCTGGTTATCTTTCGAATTGCGCGGGGACAGGGCCTGGTGGATGCTGCTCGCAACACTTAAATTACGTCGGCGCCCAGAACGAGGCAGATTGACTGCCCTCGAGCTACTGACGCTCGTATCGTCGCCATCGCGGGAAGGGTACAGCGCTGAGATTCCGGGCTTCTCGCCAAAACGGGAACGACTTTTTCTGACAGCCGCAAGAAGGCCACTGAAGGATGCTTTCTCGCTTTCGCCACCACTTTTAGAGAGACCGCCATCCGAAACAACTGCGAATAAATTCGATTGTTCATCACCACTCGAGGCATCATCTGACAGGTACTGGGCAAGATCTGGATCAATAATGTTATCCCGGTGGAAGGCTGAAAGCCTAGATTCGCGGCCCATCTCATCTGCAGCGCGACGCTGGAATGGGGCTCTATCCTCGTGGTAGGATTTGAAGCTGCGAATATATTGATGCCGAGAATGATGGCGTTTATGGCTAATGGAATGTGGCCTTCCGTTTATCGATTTTAGCGATCGCGACGAAGACGGCCTAGCAAGTTGCCGATCGGAATCGAATTCCAGGATGGCGGAACGCCGATTATTCCCATCACCAGTACGTCGAGTTGCAGGTATGGCCATGGTGGGAGTCTTTAAGACATGATCAACCGATTGAGACACGACAGACGAAGCATCGTCGTCGGCCACGCTCAGGCGGGATATATTTCCATTGGAGATAGCATCGGGGCTCCGGGTATTTATAACAATAGGGCTCATGTCGTCTCCAGATAGATCTGATGAATCATCCTGGTAAGCGATAATTTTACTCTCGCAAGGTCTGCAAACTCGTATCGAGCCGGAATGTCCGAAATCAGTGCCTGGTATTAGAGAGGTGCATTTCGCATCGAAAATTTGGCCGCAAGTACGGCAGTGGTGTTTCCTTCTGAAAGTGGAAAAAGGTTCACCACAGTGAAAGCAATCCTTAGCATTTTCATCACGCATCCAGAATTCTTTGCTGAGAAGCTTGCTTCGGAAAGGGGGTGCCTCCTGCCGAGCTTGGCGAGGAGGGAATTTTCTTGCTAGGGCATTAAGGCCGTCAGGATCAGCGCGGAACGAAATATGTAGAGGGGTCGACGTGGACTGGTGTCCATTTGACTCCGAGGATGACATCCTTGATGGTCCAAAACCAGGCAGGCGTGATTGACTGATTTTGGGGGTGGCTTTTGTCTGGCGCTCCTTGAATGAGGCCTTCGATGAATGCGCGGATGATGGTTCTTTATCGGTCATGGTTAGTGACGTTGCTAGTGTCGTAGGTGTTCTACCTTCGTGGGTGGAACTATCCATGGTTGAGAGTTTCGAAACGCTGTTCGTGACGGAAGTTGGAGCTGGGGAGTGATCGTTCGAGATTGATTTATTAGAGTTTCCAGGTTGGCTGTCTCTACGAGAGGGCTGCATATCGTGCGTTCCGTCGATCGATGCTCTCCAAACAGATCTTGAGAAAGATGTATCGAGTTCAGCTAGACCATGTCGATCCCCAGTTGCAGAATGTGACTTTGGAGACGCTGCGCGTTCAATATTAACGCTTTCCGGCAAGCGACTTTCTCGAAATGATTCATTGTGTTGGTGTCGTGCTATTAAAACAGGTGAATATGACTGTCGGCTCGGTGCTGACTCCAGTTGCGACTGTGACTGGCTTGTGGTAGTGTGAATCGAACTATCTCGTCTCTCTGAACTTGCAGAATCGACATTCTGCATTATACTCGACGCGATGCTCCCGGAGCCGCTTCTATTGTGAAACGGAACATCCTTCATTGCGTTCACGTTTATTTCAGTCACTGTCGGGTCAGCCACCCCTGAAGTGGCCTTGGTTAGAGGGGCAATCGGGGATTTCAGCGGTCCGCTAATCGGTCCTGATGCTTTTGACGATACACTAGTAGCCTTCGAGGACAACCGCGACGACCTCCCCGTGGATTGAGTTGCCATCCCCTCTTGTATTGGAGGGAAGGTGCCTATAACGGGAGACTGGGATTTGGATGCATAAGCCGAGTTGGCATGAGATGGTTGCGCCTCCGTAGATCCTCCGCTTGCTTGCCCCGATACGTTTGCGGGAAACGAAGACGAGTTAGGGCTCCTAACCACTGGTGTTTCTACTGGTGTTATGTCAGACTGCTTTGAAGAGCCGCCAACCATATCTTTAACACCACCCACGGACGCTCGAAACCTATTATAAAGACCGCTCAGACCGCCTTGCAAATCCCCCACCAGGCCCTTGTTGTCCGTTGCAGAGGAGGTAGTCGGCGGACTGGTAAGTTCATAGAAGACTGTGAGCTCATCTGATTGGCAAGCGGCATTGTGTATCTGATTCAAAGCTTCATTTCGATGTTCCCGTTCCGCCTGTGAACTCATCGATGCGAGGGAGCCCCGTCGCGATGGTCGGCCCAGTGGCAGAAATATCGACGACGCGGAGGGGCTGGAGTTCCCCTGCGACTTTTGGGAAGCCATGTCCATATTCAACGCGCTCGTATCCAACTTAAAAAGCAAAAGACGTCTTGATCTGATCAAGCAAAATCCCCTTCTCCAACATGCTGGGTTGGGTTGTTATAGCTGCCCGACGCTTTGCGAGCAGGTTATTCCATAGTTTATCTTAGTGAAGGAAACGGGACTATTTCAATATAGCGCGAAGGTGACGGCCGTGTGCAGGACACGTAGGAAGAGGTAAATCGAGGTGGGGAGAATCGGAGGCCGTGGTCATGTCTGTGGTGGTCATACTTGCTGCCGCCTGGATGCCAACTCGACGTCGATCATCAACAGACGTCACAACCCGAGCTCACGAACACAGCCGAAGCAGCCAATGGGAGAGCGCCGTCGGGGCTGAGTCAGCGCGGCAGATGACTAACTTTATTCTGCCAAAGCGGTGAGGAACGCGTGATACACCGCAGGGTGATTTAGCCCGATTGGGAATCTTCAAAGGCTTCATCCATCCCGAGAGACAGCGAAGGGCCAACGTCGCACCGGTCAGGCCAATTGTGAGCTCTGTCAATTGGGTGTTTTATTTGGCTGTGTCGGGTATTCTGTTAGCCATTCCACAAGTTATGAATTGGCAACAATCGGGGATCAGGTATGTCCTACGATCGCGTTCAGCTCCATCATGGAGACCTTGAGACCCTGGATTGCGCCGCTTGTCGAAGCTGCGCTGTGCTTGTGCTTGGGAGAGCCATTGCCAAACGATGTGGCTCTACGTAACCCGCTGAAGCTGGTCGATGATGATAGCGTCCATCGAGTTCGCGTGAGAGATCGGAAATTCGTGCAGGTTGCTCAAGTACGCGTTCGGAACCTGGAGAGAAGAATGGATATGAATTTTACATTTGCGCTGACATACCGTCTGTATTGCACAATAGTGGTCTCCCGCTACAGGGCCCGTCCAGGGTCTTCTGTCCGATTCTGTCACCACCATCTCTAGCACGTTTTCTCGAGAGTCTACGGAGAGCTACAAGAATAAGATCAAGAAACATCTGAACAAAAATACCAAGGGCGCGATAATAAAGATCAATGAATTTGATATTGTTATCAACCATGTTAAGGCTCACCCACCTGAGATTACTCTCTCTGTCCTGGATTTCCGCGTTGAGGGATGCGAGGGAAGTGGTATCTTCGGCCACCCAGTCGATATCACTAGTCATTCCGGTATATCCAGCATGGCCAGGAGGTGTTCGAGAAAGTATATTATCCAACGAAATGGCAGTGTTCTCCCAAATGGTAAAGGTCGGGAAGCGAATGTGCCCACAGATCTAGATATAGATACAGATTCGGATACGTCATCTCTGAGATCCCAGCCCTGTGCCTCCGCCCCACATCTAGCTTCCCAAGAGCATTTTATGTCACAACTTCCGAAGAGGCGGAGATCGGAGAAGCCCCTAGCAGGACCTAGAAATGACGCTGTACTCCCTAAGAACAATGCTACCTCGTTGCTTTCCGCCCTCACCTCGAAATCGGGGCTAGGGCCAGATCCAGCTATCAAGAAGAACATTGGTGAAAACGGAGAAAAACACAACTCACCATCTCGTGAATTAGACGTGAATATAGAGCATATTGGTTTCGTAACTCAATTAATCCCATCTATTGAAAACTCGTCCCCTTTTGACGAGAAAATCAACTGCAATGGCAGTGGAGACGCCGAATCGTTGCCCCCATCCAGGAGCCCGCTCGCAAAATCACCCCGTACGAACATCTCCGGTAAAAGATCCCCGTCCCTCAATCAGAGCCGTCAAAGGGATAGTGTGGGAAGTCAAAAAGGTCGCGACAAGTCAGGAAACAACCTGGATCCTCAGATTTCTCGAGAAACGCCTAAACCAACGACTAAGAATAGCCTGATGCCTAAAAAGAGCCGCAAGACGAACATACAAACTGGTCAAGACGACCCCTGGGGGCAGATGGTCCGGATTCGACGCCGGGATGTTACAATTCGAAAGGACCAAGAAGAGTTGATTGAGATGAATGAATCCTGGTTTCCTCCAGAACCTGGAAAGCAAGCGCCACAAGCCCACGTCCCAATACGCCTTCTGCAGAAATGGAATGATATGCACCGTCGGAGGTCATCGCACGAGACAGCTAGCGCATGTGCGAACCTCCAATCCACAAACGAGGATGATGATCTTGACACCGATCTACTGAAGTCTTCATCAGAGAGCGAAGTGCAGTATTCAGATTGGACTCCCACCCCACCGGAATCATCTTCGCATCTTGTTCCGCAAGACAGTAGCCCTCCTGTCATAAATGATTCACGCATACGGCCCCTTTCCCCTGTGAAGGCTAGCCAAAAGAATATTGTAGCTCGGGGAGTAGAGGATGACTTGGGATATGAACCTAGCATCGACCCTAATTCGCAAAAGGCAACCGGTCCTTCTACCGCTACGCCCATTGAAGGCGAAGATGACGATTCCGACATGGAAATATCACCTCCTAAAGGCTTGGGAAACGCGAGCCAAGCCGATGGGGACCCTAAGGGCGACGACTTCATAAGCTCTATAACTTCACTCCCACCTGCCAATAAAGATTCATTCACCGAAGTCGAACGGACTCCGTACATCCAAGCTGGTAGGCGGAAAACAGCTTCAGCCGCTCGCAGCCCGAAAAGAATTGACAGAGATTCCGGCCAAAGTTATAACAAGGTATCTTCCGACCCTCTCATCCCTTCAACGTACGATACCCGGCGTTTACCTGTTCCGCTGGAGCCTTCTGCGTCTGTAAGTGGAAAACACACGCAGAGTGTCACACAAAATTCTGGCCCGGCATCCACAGAGAGAGTTAGCCTGCTGGATTGTGGCTCGACAGATTGGGACGACGATTCTATTGCAGAAAGACAACTACTGTCTAGCTTGGATGAATGTGCGCAAAATATTTATGAGGAGTATTTGGATGCATCAGTTACCGTCCGGGCTCCAGCGACTACGATGAATGCGAATAAACCCACTAGTAACTCGCTTAACGTACGCGGATCTCAGATGGAAATGAATTCCACCCCGTTGATTACCGGAAAGCGGAAACGAAATGGGTCTTCTACTAAGAATAGCAATTTAGCTAAAAAGCCAAAGATTTCCCAGTCGCAAACATCCCGTCTCAACACACGTTCGCCCATGGAAAGGCCAATGGAATGTCGACAAATTGGATCTGAACGCGATCAATCCTGTTTCGGAAACGATATATTGTCATCAAAGACCGAAGGCGTGTATAATCGGTTCAAGCGAGCCTATCCTGACTATGCCGGTAGCATTGAAGATTTTAAGCAGGCATGCGATAAGCTACAGCGCCTGCGGGAACAGGATTTCATGAAGCGATCATTCCTGTGGGATGATTTTGTTGTGCGATATCCGGCATATACCCTACAGCATAGCTACGCGGAGGACTTTTCCCATACTATTTCTTACGAGAATTACTTCCAAAAGGAAGTCACAAAACCACAATGTCGCAAGCGCAATCTCACTGCGCGCGACCTGGAACTTGTCTTCGCTGATAGGGAAAACGGGCATCACGTCGCAGAGACATCTCTTACTCGAAATGATACCAGAGGGTCGTCTTTCGTCAATCTACTAAGTAATAAACAGGAGCCCTCGCCCCGAGAGTCCCCGGTGATACATGTAGCGTCATCTGACGAGGAACTAGACGATGGTCAAAAATTGAGTATTCCCGAGTCCGATCATGAAGAATTACTGAGCAACCCCGAGGTTGACCTTGATGACGATCTTTCCGATTCAAGTGATGAGCTTGACGTTCATGACACTGCTAGCGTTGAGCTTGGTGATCCAGATATTTCCTTTCACACCTCAGGTTTCGAGAATGAGAGTGTCTCTAGCGATGAGGATATCGAAGATAAGCTCATGTTGGATGAAATTGCTGAGTCAGTGGCAGGGCCACATTGCTCGGTAGTGCCTCCAAAAGCTGGAAAGCAGGCCCGCAGCATATCTCTCGAACTCGACTTTAATGATGATAGCGTTATCCTCGATAACTCATCTTCAAGCTCGAGCGAAGCAAGTAATCATGAAGGTAGCCGTGACACTCATCAAAGCGCCTCCGAAACGAGTGAGGTACCGAATGAACGCAGCCATATCTCTCTTAGAAGCCAGGAGAGGCATATTTCACCTCCGAAACGTTCTCGACGGCCGTACCGCCGCTTTTTCCGCCCACCCCCTGACTCCATTCGAGACCCTTTGTGGAATTTATATAATAGAGCGAATCAGCCTAGCGAGGTTAATGATTCAAATGATCCAGAGCCGTGGTACAAATCTCCAAATACGCCATTCAAGCTCTACGCCCGCAATGTCGCAAAACTCCAGGCAGACTATGCCTTTCGGCAGGATGGATCCAAAGCGGACCCGATTCCTGTGGATGAAGACGGCGTTGTTCGTCCCGCGCCTCTAGGAGACCCACGGGGTATGGGTTCCATGGGGTGGAAACTGTGATGATGGATAATAATTTGTGAACTCAGTTCTCAAAGGGTTTTTAGTTTTCGGCGAGATTTTTCAAACGAAGCATGAGAATATATCTCTATTTATATAGAACAGGAGCAAAAAAGAAAGTTATTTCGGATGCATGTAATACTTATGATTATGTTGACGATCATGAAAAGATATATACCATGCCTTCATGGACGGCCTTTCCTATCTCACTATCTCCTTGTTTTTTCTTTCACGGCCTGTGGCCTGTGCCCCTTTTCCCTTTGTCTTCTCTTGTGAAGCTTTTTCTTCTCTTCATTTGATTCGGGTTCCCTGACCTCCAGCCTCCATCGATTGACGCGACCATTTCGAACTCCCCTTTGTAACAAAATTATATTTTACAGCTTTGTTTTTACTGGCTGGCTCTATATGAAAGACGGTTTTACATTGTGAGCGAAGTTTCTCACGGGCTTCGATAACTAGATAGGTATGTAGACGGAAATGGCTTTAAATGGAACTACTTAACATAATCCTGGAATGGGTACATCCATCGCGTTACTGTTGTTAAGCCTTGTTGTCGACAAACCTATCAGGACTTAGTTCCTCGTTGGGGAGCAGTTTTATTTTTCGGCGTGAGAAGAATGAATGCCTAGCACGGGTCAACGATTTATTTCCATGCTAGGGAGGGAAACGAGGGCAGGGGAGAGAGAACTCTCATAGCTTTCCGTATGCACGGTGAAGCAAGTTGTATCCGTTATAACAAAGTATGGTAAGGGCATATATTTAAATGGTGGGAGAGATATGTTGATTATTACGTTTATAACCCTAAAGAATGCGAAAGGCACAGCAATAAGAAGTTACAACTCATGTGTTCGAGATAGCCCGATTCCCGAGAAATTAGAAAACATTACAGCTCATCATCCAGGGCATCAACCTCTCAGATCAGCCACTACTAACCAGTATTCTTCTTTCCCTCCACTGTACGTAGTAGGTCAGCCACCTGTTGGTGCCCCTTCTCAATCGCCCAACACAGCGGTGTCAACCCACTGCCATCCTTTAGATCAACATCAAATTTCTTTGTAGCCAGAAGCAGTTTAACCACCCCCTCATGCCCGTTGCCTGCTGCCATGGACAGGAGTGTCCTGCCATTCCAATTTGTCCAGGTCTTGTCCACATCATTACTGCCAAGGAGCAGTTCAACCACTTTTTCCCTCCCCTTAAAAACCGCATGGGACAGAGGAGTATCCGAATACCGGTCTTTAGTGTTCAAATCCACCCGTTCCCGTTCTAGGAATAGTTCAACTGTTTTCTCCCACCCGTTTATCGATGCCCAGGAGAGCGCCGTTCTTTGGCATTTATCTTTGAGATTCACATCTATCTCATTCCTCGCCAGCAGCAACTGAACAACTTTTTCGTGCCCTTGATATGCTGCGTTGGACAGCGGCGTCCGTCGTTCGCGGTCCATCGAGTTCACATTAACGGCTCCTTTTTCTAACAAAAGTTCAACCACTTTTTCATGCCCATTAATAGATGCCCATTGTAA
Organism: Blastomyces parvus; assembly: GCA_002572885.1. Taxonomy (NCBI): domain Eukaryota; kingdom Fungi; phylum Ascomycota; class Eurotiomycetes; order Onygenales; family Ajellomycetaceae; genus Blastomyces; species Blastomyces parvus. The sequence continues at coordinate 15,175 of PDNC01000060.1, forward strand.
CGGCGTCAGTTCGTCTTTATCTTTGACGTCTGGATCGACCCTCGCATCCGCCAGTAGTTTCCTAACAATAACCACGTTTCCGGATCCTGCGGCATAAGATAGCGGGGTGCGGCGTTTCTTATCCTCTAAGATGGGAATTGCCCCCTTCCCCAGAAGATAGTCAAAAGTGATAAAATCTCCATGTTCTGCAGCATATGATATAGCAGTGCGGCTGTGTTTGTCCCGTCTTTCAAAAACGGCCCCGCGAGCAACGAGGTTCTTAACAATAACGTACCAGCCCTGTTTCACTGCCGACACGAGTGCTGACCCATTTTTCTTAGTATCGCTCATAGTAGGGCACAACTCGAGATAGAATAAGGTGGAAATAAGGTCACCAGAGTCAATTATCCGGGAGAGTGATGTTTCAAGTGGTTCCCACGAATCTATTCCAGCCGGTTCGGGTGGGTTGAGATCGGTGTCTTCACTGTTCCGCAGTATTGCTTCCAGTTCCGCCGCTGTCCCCTTTTCATCTAAGTCCTGTAAATAACGCACCACAAGGTAACCGTAACACCTCACAGTGCTAGCAAGAGTGTGTCGACAATCGCCTTCGGTAGCAAGCGGGATGTGCCTTAGGGTTTCAAAGATAGGGTCATTGAACATCATGGCAATACCGTTTGCTGCAAAATATAAGTTTCCATCGCAAAAAGCAGCTTTGCGGTAGCATTCACACAATGTCAAAGTTAACAGTCGTTGGTGGTTAAGCAATTCGGCACGTTTAATTTCATCCTCCGTCTCATTCGAGCTTGATTCCGGTTGTTTGGTACGCTGAAGGGCCCATAGCAGAATCTTCTCTGCTTCCACCCATTGACGGTGGTGAACATGGAGTTCAGCAGCTTGTCTAGCGGAGGTGAGCGTTCCTATTGCCGATGGCAGTTTTCCTTCGACCCTAAGCGCAGGAATTATACATGCAAAGGCGTCCTCCACCGGCCCCAGGCCACTATTTACGAAGGAATCGTGGAGCCGACAGATATTGGTATTGGTAAGACCGAAGCGTTTGGTGTCGCGAACTGTTGTTTTCCCACCAATGTTCTTGATAATCCTTGCCATTGATGCGAAAAATAGTGAATAAATCTCCTGAGCACACATGGTAGGGAAGGATTTGGTCAGCGCGGGGAGCTCCAACATCGTGGAGCCGCTATCTTTCAATACGTTGGCAGAGACATTGTGCCAGCCGAAGAGGCGATTCCCGTTAGAACCAAGCTCGTTTGTCTCGATTATATTAAAACCCCCGCCAGCCCGCCAGAGTTCAAAATCCAAGATAGCGTTAGTATCCTTCGGCAAAGTTGATTTGGCAGCTATAATGCGCTTGAGCGGGGCTTGCAGCGGTCCATTTATACCAGACTGTTTGAGAGACCACAGCCATATCCCAAGCACCGCTTCGAGTTCAGCTTCGTCAACTCGCCACCTGCCTTCGGATTTGCCATCCACGTCAATCCTCCGCTTGAGTGAGAGGTAGATGTTTCGGTCATTTTCTCTTCTTTCAATGACACTGTCCCATGGCGAGCTTTCAAGCTTGAAATCAACAACGGGTCTCGTGCTGTCAGGTGAGCATGGGACAGCCCAGAGGAGAGTAAAAGTTCCATGCCATCCTTGCTCAAAGACTACGTCGGCGGTAAATAGAACTTTGGCAGTGTCCTCGATAGCCCTCGCTAATGATCGTGCGATGCCTCGAACAGCAACAAGCCTATCATCCCAACTGCTCGCTAGACGGGCAAGACGTGCTCTATATAGAAGGGTTTTTGCAATCTCATGGGGTAACCGATCTTCCGCCGATCTCCTATGAAAAGTGGCCCGCCAGCTTTCGGGAAGAAATTGAATCTGATCCCGAATCCCTTCCGCAGAAAGCTGGGAGGCAAGTTCCGTAATGGGCAGAACATCTGGCCACTTTGGAGAGTCAAGCTGGATACCCGGGTAAGGAGTAGAAGACCAGCCTTCGGGTACCTGGTTTGCATGGAATTTATGATTGTCACCGCGTGCCACTCGAAAACCAGAGAGCAGGTGGTTATTTTCGGTTTGCACTGACAGAACCTCAAATGTGGTATGTGTGCCGACCTGAGGCGTTTTCCCTACCATGCTGGAACGGTAAACAGATGACCCATTCTGCGATGCCCCGTTCACGTCAAAGACCTCGCGCCTTTCGTTGGAGAGCTCCCCGGCGTGGTGATACCTTGCGGTAGAAATCGTCCATCCAAACCGATCATGGCGGCTCAAATTTCCAATGTTTAGAGAGAACCAATCCAGTTCATGACCCTCGTAGAATTCTGGACGATCTGCCAAGTAAACTTCATTCTCTTTCAAGCGCTTTGTCCGGAGGGATGATCGTACCGCGGTCATGACGAGAGTAGCACTTAACTGGGCCACTGCTACAGACGAATGGCAGGCTCTTAGGCCTAGGAATTGTAATACAAAACCGGCTGATGCGGAGGCAATAGCGGCCCATACCAGGGCCTTTTCGGGATCTTTTTTCTTCTCTTTCCAAGACGTTATGTACTTGGAAAGTTTGTCTTTGCTATGAGTATATGCGAAAGAATCGAAGGCCTGGTCACCGACAAATTGGGTACCAGGTTGAACCCAGTATATTTGAGATGCACTAGGGAACTCTCTCTCAAACACCCGCTCCCTAGTACCTCTTTCAACTAAGGAGGCGCAAAGTGCTATTCCAGTACAGAGTAGGATAGTTCCGAGGAATGTCATCGGGACTGCGTATATGTCTTGCAGGTCGTCTCTCAAGAACTTATAGTGATATCTCGCGATAGCGGCCCATGCAAGAACACCGGACTGCAGAAGAATTCCAAATATGCATGCTGCAATATACCAACTCCTTTTTCGTTTTTTTAATCCCACATTTAAAGATAGGTTCGGGTTTGGAGCGAAATTCAGTTGAGACGACATAGACTCCAAAGACTCGGTCTTTCCGCGGTTAAAAAGTGAAGAAAGGCGTTCCTCATCGTCGAAAGGCTTTTTGAGCTCCCTCCACTCATTTCGGGGCTTCTTAAGATAGTCTTCAAACGAATAGATTCCCGCGCTTGGAGGTGGTGTCTCCGGAGTTCTTTGATAAAAGTCATCTTCCGTCGCCGCTTCATCGTGAATCACTTCTAGGAGTTTAGGACGGCCAAAGACACGGGCGATGCCTCCATTGTTATAGAGTTCGCAGACATCACGGCTGGTGGATGAGCAGAGCTCGGCTTCAGCGGTGCCCGCTCCTTCCTGGGCGCGTCCAATAAACGCTCTGAGGGACGGGGTCCCGTAAACACGGATTGCTGATACAATTGCAGTAATGATGCCAAGAGGTGCGGTTGCAAAGATGATAATGTCCGTTGGATATAAACACTCGCTGAGATACTGCTTGGTAGGGGCCTCTCCAAATAGAGAAACAAGGGGGGCAAGGTCTGTAGCAAGATTGTTGGCGAAATCGGTCCACCAGTTAGCCATAGTTGGTTAGTAGATCAATAGCATTCTGGGTAGAAACCTGTATGGTGGAATAGCGCAAGAAGGGGGGTATCCTTGTCTGGTTATGTACGATTGGTGTGTTCTCTCTGCAAACAGGCACCACATGGATTGGCCGGAAGTGTGGGAGGGAGTCTTGGAATCGATTCTGAGGGCGTTCCGTAGGAGATGTCGATCCTGCGGAGGGGCCATGACATGTAGTGTTATCTTTAGCATCTTCTTTGCAGGTTGTGTAAGATATCAACAGTTGATAAGAACTGGACCCTGTACTTCATGAGGAGTCGGATGGGTGGCTTGCATTAGTCGTAAGTGGAATGCAACTTTCTCAATGCTAGGCCAGGCTTTCAGGGCCAGCGTCCTCATCGCCTTTGGATTAGATAGCTTTACTGATATCCAATTAGTAAGGGTTATATGCGCAGAGAGTTGTTGGTTCTGAATGATATCTCGGTTAACTTCTCGTTCCAAATAGTCTGCTTAGATAGATCGTAGCTAATCACCATATTCATCATCATATCTCTCGACTCCCAGGCGCAGGGTGCCTGCCACTTCGGGATATCATGGAAAGGCACACAAAGGCTGCATATCTCAAGTTTTGTACGCTGATGGAGGAGTTTTAGCACACAGCCAATGGATTCAAACATCGGCCCTCCAGGCACGTCAACCAGGGGAGTATGGATGTGGTATGAGGCTGCATTGAGAGTTTGAGAGTCACACGAACAGGTTCATGCAGTTGGTGCCCTCCGCACTCTGGAAGAATTGCGCGGTCCTGGATCTATTAATAGACAAGCTTGTTACTGACAAACTGTGTGGCATTCATGGAAAGCCTTGTCCGTAGGTATGGAGTGAGCTCGGTGATGTTGGATGGGATGGGATGGGAGTCGGAATGTCGTCGGCAACCGTCGTCAGGCTGGGCGCCCAAACTGACGGTTGGACCTTGCATCGGCCTTCCACACACACACACACACCCAGAGAGAGAGAGAGAGAGAGAGAGACCCCTTTGCTATGTTATGCATGAATGTGGAAGGTGGTTTGTCATTACTGCAACAAGGCTCGGGTATCGATTGAATGGAATATGGAGTGGGCATGGCAAATCGGGTAGATATCCAGCTTTGAGCCGCATTGAAGGAGGGGGAAACACCTGCATGAAAGGTAGCTGGTGTCCCGAAGTCTTGTTCAGAAAAAGAGAAACCAAATGCTGATCTCAAGATAGGCACCTCATTCTTTTATGTCTCCCCGTCGCACAATGCGCACTGAGCAAAGTATAGTACATGGCCGAGTCAAGCTTAAATGCTGCCCGCCCAACCATAGAGTCATGTTTGACAGGGACCAGCAATCTGGGCTCTGAGCAATATCTTGTCCGTGGCTCTCCGACATTTCTCCTGCCATCCACCTGGGAGAGTTTTAACACCGTGGAAGCATCGTCAGGCTGGGAAATGCGGCCCGGTTGTTCTGGGTCAAAACTCTCGCGATGAAGACCGCAGAACGCAAATTGCCTGAGTGATCTCTCCGACAAGCGGGAATTCGGCTGGGACTCAATCCGAGACAGCTGGTAGGCCTTTTTCTCCTCATTTTCTTTACTTTTTTCTCTTTGTTGCATCATTCTTGTACCTGTACCCCTCCAACATCGATGTCCGTAGTGGGAAAAACGGGAGCACGGCGTGCCTGGGCTAAATATAACAACCAGCCCGCCGATCCGAAGCTCGAGCAGAGCCAGAATTACGGAGCCAAGACGGCACGCTGCGTCTGCGGCGGCCGCCAAATGCTACCCCTGATAGCGGGGTTGCATCTGCGATTCTGCGGGGCAAGGCTCGCAAAAGCCTTCTATCACGGTGTGAGTGAACAGGCTGCTTAGCAGTCTGTTCGCCGGTTCCAACCAATCATCAAAAGTGAAAAAAAAAACATGGGAAGCTCACGAGGACTTGCATGATTCAATGCTCGATTGCAGAATGGAGAAATGAAAACGAAACCGTGCCTCTCTTACTCCGGGAGAAATCTCCAATTTTTCAGACTATGCTAAATAACCAGGCAGAAGGTCAGCGCAAGGAGCAGAAGTATCTTTGATCTGCAGCAACTGTGCATCAAATGTTCGCCACCTTTGAATGCGCCGTGCCAGTCTGTATGAAGAAAACAGAAAGAAGCTTCAACCTTTTCCGGAGGTTCAACTTTTGACTCGAGCGATATTTGCCGTTAGAGCAATGATACTAGCACCGATGGGACAATTCCGTGTCTATTGTCATCAGTCCTCTCATGTAGTAGCTAGAGCACCCTGAACCCTTTGACTGACCACTCTGACATACATGTGCAAAAGCTGTTAACTGTGGAAAAGAGGCTTGTGGGGAATTTCAGATAGGCTGCTGGGCATTTCCAGGGAATTGTGGTATCTTTGAGGAATTGTTATTTGTATTTTACATTGTGCAAAATGAAACACAGGGTGTAAATCAATTCATGGGAGGTGAATATCTTCAGGTTTGAACTCCTCATAACTTAAGTCCATGATATGCACAGGGTTGACCTTACCGTTATGTTTTCTCGTCACGAGCAGGGTTGATCCTGGACTATAATAGCTTAGTTACTATTAGTTTAACCGTCGAGATATTTTGACGTTAAGACTTGGATGTTATTCTGCCTCAAACAACCACAACACACAAAATTATGCACTCGGTTGGCTTCCGGCACTGGCAGCTCAATAGCAGCCATCAAACATTTCTGGTTGTAATTTCCATGGAGTCTAAGAGATAAGTTAGCTAAATATCTATCACTGGGCGGCAAACCCAAGCATGAGGGGTGAAAATCTGGCAGAAGCCCTTATCGAGAGAAACGCCGGCTAACCCGTTGTCCAAGCAGAAACTTAATCAACTATGATGCAATGACCGACTTGGAACCCTTTATTAGGGGTTGATTTTGAAAGAGAAGCGGCCATTTCCACCTCGTGGCACTTGCGCGATCTGCATATCAACAAAGGAGCGCGTTATATATTTACCTTCAGGCTCCAAAACTGAGCCTCCATTGATGATGTTGCTGCCATATTTCGCCCCGGCATCATGAAACGCCAGCTATCCGGAGGCTTGAAGTGATCTTGCAGAAGGCGATATGAAGCTTTGAATTTCATTCAGTCTATCATACAGAGATCCTGTTCAAGCGGGTGTTTCCCATCAGGACAATCAGAGTTGTCTCTCTGTTTGTCGGTTCTCACAAAACTCGCCGCACAAAGAAACCAACTCGATAAGAGTGTCTATGTTCCATAGGTATTCAGGGGGATGTCCGTGTCTTGGTGCCGGTACGCCTTTCACCTACACAGCAGGAGGACACTGTCAACCGGTTAATTGCTCCGTGGCAGCGACCAGAAAATGCTCTACTCCTTTCCATTGGCTGTTGAGAGAGATTTCTCCAAAGCAATGCCGTGCCGGAACATCGCGAGGGAAAGCTTCCCCCGTACCTACTCTCAAGGGACTCCCCTAGCAATCATTATCATTGAAACCAGTCCAATTGACAGCCGCCACCAGGCTATCTACCGTTCTCCAAGCACCTTGGGCTTACGGACACAACTGCTGCATCATTGGAAACCCGGGATCAGAATCTATCTCCTGAACCCACCTCATTACAGAAGGATGTAGCCGCGACACATTCAAGGACAATGGAACAACATACTCCTCTACTCGCCACGCTACATATATCCGGTCAATCTTTTGGTGCCATTATTGTACAGGCACAACCCGCAGAGGACGATGGCTCTAATATATATATCTGGACAGAGTCCTTCAGAATATCTCTCCCCCCCAAATCCTTGAATGTGAAAACCAAAGTCCATTTTTCTAAAGCTCTATTTCGCTCTCGAGATCAATTAGATCCATCCAGTTTTATCCTCGCCAGGTATTCGTTATCATCGAGTTGCTCCGCGATATACGATATATATATTCGAACCGTCTTCAACGCTCCCTATTCCCAGCGCCAAAGTGATGGAGATCACGCTTGAGGGCGCCAGAAATATCCCTCGACAGATTGTGGGGATTGCACTGGGTGCCCGTTATGATGAGTCAATGACCCTGCGCAACCGGTGGTCCATATTCTTATTAATGAATGACTGGGATCTCGTCGAGTGCACCCTCTATCCCCGCGACAACAATTCTTGCAAGCTAAAGGTGGTACGCCACCTCCGCGGCCTCCCCCACTACATACTGCAAAGTTCATATAAAATGTTGGCGATGCGGGGGGGTTATGTTGAGGTTGGCGAGCTCATCTCGCGGTTTATTGACCGATATGAGTGTGAAAAATGTGAACTGGTCGAGTTTCGGGGTCACAGATGGTTTTAGTGAGTTACTGAGTTTATTATTACTACCTATATACCCCAGCTCCCCCCCCAATCCCCCCCCGGCTTTTCCTTTTCCTCTCTTTTCCTTTATTTACAAATTATATTGTTTCTCCCTAACTCTCCCCCCCAATAGTAGCCAAATCGTCGGTTTGCTCCAAATCGATGAGGTCATCTGTGAAGGCCAGTTTCACGAATGCTTCCAGAACACTCTGCCCTACCAATATAATCCGCAGGGTAGTTCCCTCCGCAGGATAGAGAAAGAGATAAAGGAAGGGAAGTGGCCGCATCCGGTTGATATGGGACAAATCCTGTGAGGTGAGGCAAGGAATGAAAGGAAAAGGAAGGGAAGGGAAGGACGTTACAACTCTACAAACTTGGATGATTTTTATTTCCATTTTTCATTTATTAGCACCAACCCCACGCTCTTTATGTGTTTTCGGTTTTCGGTTTTCAGTTTTCGGTTTTGTCAGCTCTCCTAAACTTACATGTTGTGATTTCGGGCCCCCTTTTCCATCAGTATCAACTACTGGTGATTTAATATTGAGCTCTTGTATTTTGTTTTGTTTTGCCCGCAGCTAGGCCTAGTTAGCAAATTGATAATTCCCCATTTTTTTACTTTGCGAATTTTTTGTTTCAATTTTCACAAAGACAAAGGACCCGGGCGGCATGCATGGGACTCTAAGAGTTACCAAGCTTGCCGCGGATAGGATAGGATAGGATGGGATAAACGAACAACCAAAGTCGGCGAGACACACACACACAGAGAGAGAGAGAGGGAGAGAGACAGAAGAAAAACGTAATGTACAAATCTACTACTCTAGACGGAGTAGACAGTACCTAGGTATCTCTGGCATATAGTTACTACATACATACATAGTTTGACACAACGAACCACAGGGCGGGAAAGCTCAATAGCTAGCTATCAAACAAACCTCCCCCCTCCCCCCTCGCCCTCGCCCCCCTCGTTGTTGTGTTGCAAGGACGATTGATGATTGATAGAGAGGTAAGTAATGCGGTTATGGCATGCGTTGGTTCTGGGGTTTCCTGGGGTGAGTAAGAAACTTCCAGCGGCAGGAAGCGAGCGAGCGAGCAAGCTGATATATAGATAGATAGATAGACTGTATAGACTGATCAAAAGGGCGAATCCCCCCCCCCCCCCTTCTCTCTCTCTCTCACTCAGGAGAGGAGCAGGAGCAGGCATGTAGGAGACGAAACGAACCGGAACAAACCAGAGACAGATAGAGCATCCATGTCCACGATATCCATCCTATCCTATCCTATCCTATCCTATCTTATCCTACCCATTTCTATTCCCCGTAAACACACCCCCTATTCCTTCCCAGATACTCAAGCAAGGAATAACATACATCCATCCATCCATAGACTCATCCTCCTCTCCTCAAACTGAGTTTTCCTTCTAGTTTAGTTTCAGGTGCTCCGTGGGTAACTGCACAAGAGATAGATACACCGATATGCTATGCTATGCCATGCTAAGCAAAAAACCAAAGCGTTCGTTCCCCCAATCAGTCAACCCCCAGCTCTCAGCAGAAAAACGACCGAATGGATGAACGGGCCGATGTGGCATTTGCAGGCTGAGAAAGACAGGACAGAAATCCCATCCCAGAACTGGGGACTGCGGACTGCGGACTGGGGACTGGAAAGGGGTTGTGATGAAATATCAATATTAATATCAATATCAATATCAATATCACCAACAGACCAGAGCAGAGAGAAGGAGGGGGGGAGGTAAATTGGCCCAGCTCCAACTCCGCCTCTAGGGGGGTCGTGCGAGGTGAATGGGTGGGTGGGTGTTATATCATGATATATACCCATGCTGTGGCGTGGTGTGGTTGTCGTTGTATGGTACAGCAGAGCACGGTAAGGAGAGGAGAGGGGAGAAGAGGAGAGAAAGGGAAGGGGCGGCTCCATAAATCTATAAGTTATTTACCCAATGTTTCTTCTCATTTCTCACGTCTCATTTTTCCTGATCCCATTCCCAGTTGGAGATGTGGATTCGTTCCTGTGTTCGTTCTTATCAAAGATTATATCAGTTCTATCTGCATTTAGACACCCGGTTTCTCTATCGGATACGTTTCCATCACACATTTGAGCAAAATGAGGCTGTGGGCGGGTGACCGAACACCAAACACTATCAAAGATAAACGCATATAGCACGATAGAGAAGCGCGGGACTGTAGGTAGATATGAAGATATGAAGGTAGATAGATAGATACTGTATAATATATAATATATATAAAACATAAACATAAACATGCAAAAACCATCTCAGGCCGGGGGAGGGGTACTTCGGACATATTCAAGCAGGCACATACATAAATAAATAACGACAAAAGAAAAGAAAGGAAAAGGAAAATATAAGGAAAAAGACATTATTTCTTTCTTTCGCTTTCACGTGACGAAGGGGGTTTTGATTTTGTTCTTTCCCTTGTTTAGATCAGTGGGGATTTGTTGTGCGTGCGTAGCATGCACAGCACGGGGGTCAAGTCAAACATGTACAGAATGGATCGGGTCAAGGTATTCACGACCGGAAACCAAACAACGACAACAACAGCGATTCATCGCATCTCATCTCATCTCTCCACAAACCACCAAAACAACCCACTACGCTTACGCGCGCGCATCATGATGTCTGAACGGCTCATACGCCATATCCCGTCCATTCGCGCTGGCAGGCGGCCCGCCGGCGGCAGCAGGCATGAACGGCGCGCCCGCGCCCGCGCCCGCACCAGCGCCGCCATACGGATCCGAGACGCGCTCGTACGTATACGGCGTCTTCTCGGCGGTGAGGCCGGCGGAGCCGCGGGTGCCGCGGCGGCCGCCGCCGATGATGCCGCCGGAGCCGGAGCCGTTGGAGCCGGAGTGGCTGTAGGGGGAGCGCCCTGAGCAGCAGCAGACGCTGAAGAGCCAGAAGAGGCCTGAGGCGAGGGAGAAGGCGACGGCGAGCCAGAGGGTTGCGAACATGTTTTTGCCCAGGGTGGCGCGGACGTTGTAGGGTTTTAGGGAGGTGTTGATGGCGGCGGTTAGGGCGGCGTACATTGCTGTGGCGGTGATGGCGGCGGCGAAGAGGAAGACGGAGGAGACCTGTTTGCGATTAGAAATGGTTTATAGTATCGGGAATAAAAAGAGGGGGGAAAAAACATACAGCGGACACGATGGTCACGATCAGACTACCCCATCGACTAAAGATGGCGGAGATACCGACGAGCAGCTCGACGCAGGTAGCCACGAACGCGACGACGAAGGCGATGAACATCCAGCCGGCGACCTTCTCGTAGGCGCGCAGGCCCTTCTCCAGGCTATCTGGCAGGAACTTGTCGTCGTCGCCATCCTCGACCAGGTCCTCGAGATCCCACTCGTCGATGGGGTTGAACCAGTACTTGGCCTTGCGCTTTGTGCATTCGAACTTGGTGACCTTGCCGCTCTGGTCGTCGACCTCGCCGTAGCAGTGGTTCCAGAGGCCGACGAGGTAGAAGTCGTGCAGGTTGCCGCTGCCGTCGGCTTGTTGGAGGCTGTTGGAGAAGGGCAGGAGTTCGTTGGGGATGCCCTTTGAGTTGAGGTCTAGGTCTGACAGGTCGGCCTGGTTTGTTAGTTAGTATATTACCTAGGAAGATAATTATCTAGGGAGTAGAAAGATAAGATGCCCACCTTGACGAAATAGATATCCTTGAGGGGCGCCTTTGTGTTTGTCACGCCCAAGCCAACGAAGACGAGACAGACCAGGGCGCCGATGGAGAGGAGGTAGGGCGTGAAGATACACGCTATTCTACCGCCTTTGCCCATGGTGACGGTGACGGGTGGTGTGAGGGTGAGCGAGCGAGGGGAGCGATCGATATGGAGGTTGTCCTCAAGAGAGCAGATGGGGGTGACTCAAGTATCAACGTCGATAATTGAGGGAGGAGGGAGAAGTGAGAGAGATAGAGAAGAATGAAGAGAGAGAACGAAGGGCGGGCGGGTGTTTTATTATCTGAACAGGAACGAGATGCGAGCGTTGCTGCGGCTGAGGCTAGGACGCCAACACGAGGGATTGGCAGCCGGGGAGTGGAGACAGCGTGAGAACACACACACACAGGAACAGCCACAACCGCGGGCCAGGGTATATGGGGTATCGAGGGTATAGCGAAACGAGTGCTGGAAATGCAACAGACAAAAGAGAGAGAAAGTAATAAAGTAAAACAAAATAGAATAAATAACAGATGCTAGGTGAAGAGGTGAAGAGGTGAAGCTGGCGAGAGTCTGCTCCCTATATAAGAAGAACAGGAATCTCCCTCGCCCGCCCGCCAAGCCGCCGGCCCCAGCGTCAGCCTGCCAGATCCACAGCTTCAGAGTCTGATATTTATTCCTGTATCGTCTATCTCCACGCAGACCAGCTCGCGGACCAAAGAAGATTGCCCAGCAGACTTCGTGCCCCTGGCCGTGGCAATAGCGGACCACGGTTCTCATTGGGCCATAATCGTGGTCACTGCAGACAGGGCTATCTCATGTTTCTATTCTTCGACACAGCCTAACGGAAGATGTAACAGATGTAACCAGCTAACCAGTTAACTAGCTCCTGGGCAGCGACAGACGGCTCTAAGCCTGTTCCGCGCGGTGTGGTGTGGCTGTGGGCTGTGTTGGTTCTTTTGGATTTTCCTTTTTTTCCTTTTTTCTATTATTTTTTCCCTTTTTCCTCTTGACTGTCGTATTGTATCGTATTCCAGGAGCTGCCTCTCCTGCCAAGTGTCCTCTGCCCAGCATAGACACAGAGAGAATACGATGTTCCATTAACCCCCCAGATCTCTCGTCGGAGGATACGGGAATTGCTCGTGAAGGAAGAGGCAGAAGCAGAGGGAGAGAGAAGGATAGATTACCATTACAGCGCGCGTGTGGTAAAGTAAAGAATCATCATACACAATCCATATTGCAATCCCACCAGCGCGGAGGATTTGCTATTTGCTCTTACTATTTATTTATTAATAGCAACGCGCAAGTTATAGCACCGTCCTAACGAAGATTACACACAAAATAGCTGTCAAATGCCCATCGTCTAAGCAGCGCAGGATTCATCGCTCATCAGAGCTATGGCCCATGTCAGCATTATTATTATTTATTATTATTATTATTCCATCTCAGATCCATTCTTATTATTCTCAGCCTTAGTTGACGCCCCTGTCGCGCTCGAAACCCGAACCCGAACCCCAACCCAGCTGGTATCTGTTCTTTTCCCTGCCCTGCCCTGCCCTGCCCCCGTTAAACGAACCACCAACCACACCAGGTAAATCCCATCCGAAACGATCGCTTTGACATTTCTTATTATTGCCGTCATTCGGTGTCTTCTGCTTCTTCTTCTTCTCTTTCTTGCTTCAGCTCCGGACGGCTTCTGGCCATTCATCCCGCCCATGCACGCTCTGCACTTGCACATACGAGCCGTGCTCTCGTGTAAAGAGATAGATAGATAGATAGATAAATACCATCCCACATCATAATCCACAGAAAAGATCACCGCATCTTTATCCCACAATGAAGTAACTACTCACCCAGCGAAACCAGAATCCCATCCCACATGCATCCGCCAAATGCCAATCCCCAATCCCATGCCAGCTCCCGTCTCGTCTCTAAAAATAGCAGCGGACCAACCGAGCCTAACCCAGCCCTGGTAATGAACGCAGCCCAGCCCCACGCCTCGCCTCTTTCGTCGCTAGACAGAGCCACCGCCCCACAGGCTGGAAATCCACTGCATCCACATCCACAGCCTGTCGTGCGCAGTGGTGGTGGTGATGATGATGGTGATGATGATGATGATGATGATGATGTATTGAGTGTGGAGGAGGTGTTGGGGTGGATGGGGTGGAGGGGAGTGAAGCCGGATTAAGAGAGGAGGGAGAACTGAACGTATTATTATATTGTATATTGCATATTGTCATGGGGAATGTGGGGGTTGAGGATCGTATCTGAGATATATAAGATACATAAGATAACTGTTCCCCTTCCTCTTTCTCGCTTGTTGATTGTATTTCGAAAGTAGGTGGTGTATGTATGTATGTATAGAGTAAGTACTGTATTTACATTTCCAAGGTTGTTTGAGCACTCTGCATCTTGACGCGGGGGATATCGGTAATGGATATTCACTGTTAACTACTGTTGAATGTTGCTCTCTCTCTGTGTCTGATGAACGAAACCCATCTTTGAAAGACAAGAAAGTTGCTGCTTGACTCTATCATTCAACTAACTACTCACACTTAACTTATCCCTAGCCCCATCCCATCACCATCTAGAAGCAACCTTGAATAGCACTCTACAATGAAGAGTGAAGATGCCAAAGTGATACAATACTGCTGATTGAAAAATTAAGCTTTCTGCAAAATGCACTGCAGATAGTCTAGCTATTGATGTAAACATTTGTAAAGATGAATAGAAAACCATCCCTCTCTCTCTCACACATACATACATACATACACACCTACATCATCATTTGATACATCTACCCCACCCCACCCCACCCAGCCACACTGGCTGTCTACCTCCCAACAAGAAACCGGACCGGACCAGCAATCAGGAAGAAAAAAAATGACCCGTCCCGTCCGTCCGTCCCACACAACATCACAAACCAATGATGAAGGTCGGGTTTAGGGTTATTTTTATCCCCCTTCATTCTTCGGTCCGCGTACACATACATACATACATATGTCCATGCACTCTGCACTCTGCAGACCCGACCCGATCCTGCCCGCATGACGCTCTCAATTGTGTGATGTGTGTGTGTTGTGTGTTGTGTGATAGGTGGTTGGGGGAGGAGGAGGGGAGAGGCATATGGCTGGAGACGCCATGGAGAGATGAGATTCAGCTGGGTTTGGACTTTTGGGGATGCTGTGCTGGTTACAGGACATCAATCAACTGTGGCTGTGGCTGGGGATGGGGATGGGAGACGCGTAATTGTGTCTCTCATTCTCTTTTGTCTGGTTTCTTTTGAAGTGCTTGTGGTATTTTTTTTTGGGTTTGTTAAGTTTGGTTTTTTTTCAGATATAGTTACAGAGTAAAATAGAATGCCTGGGCTTTTAAAAACGGGCTTAAGTTCTGGTAACTATAGAGGGGGGAAAAAGTGAAATGGCTGAAGTGGCTGAAATGAGGCAATGATGCAGGTAAGGTATACACGTATCAATGAGTGACATTGATTCTTACTGCGTAGCAGCTCGGGCATTTGTTTGCTTTGCTGTAAGCCTCGTCATATGCGGCATCGGCATTATCTAGTGTTAGGTTGTAGCTGGCAGATTGAAATGAAATGTACATAATGCATATTACAATGCTGAGCATGGAAATGGAAAGGGGGAAAGAAATAGATAATATGGATATTAATTGAGCGGGATAATGGTTTCATGCCGATATAAAAATGGGCGACGTCTCTCTCTCTCTCTCCTCTTTTCCCGCCTGGTGAATATAGAAATTTGCAAGCTATATACTAAGGAAAAAATCCTGTTCATTCATCCGTCCACGGAGGGAATTTGCGCACCAAAGATGACTAGGGGCGGACGCTGCTTTCGATGGGGGCGTCTGGGTAACGGTTTGCATTGACCGGATCATTCGTGATTCAGTGCTATCAGCCTTGACCCGTTTTTTCACGGGATGTGATATACCCAGTTCTGTGGTAGGCTACCGATTGTATGCGCGGCCGGACTTGGATTTCGTACCGGGCAGATATACGCACGCGCTTCAGTGGTTTCGGCGAGTCCTCGGTGCAGAATTCACCGGGCTCTGGAACCCTTTTCAGCAGCTCACCTGAGACAATGTAGGTCTTCGGATGTAGGCTACATTTGCTGCTGACGCGTTTTCATTCCGTTCCGCGGTCTCCGAGGGACACCTGTGGACGTGATGGAGGAGAATAGTGCCTAGTCATTTTTAAAGAGATCGAAGAAAGGATAACTTCGATCATCTGCATTTTTCGTCCTGTAGTCTATCCTGTAGCTGTGGGCCGACACGAATATTCCCATGGAGGTCATAGTCAAGGACCACTAGAGCATAGAGCAAGGGGAGTTCTTGTGGTCTTCATAGCTAATCACAGAGAAATAATGGTAGAACCTCGTGGTTTCCTTCGACAAACCAGAATATCCCCAAACTTGCCGTGAATGAGTATCTGCATCCAGCATTTGGATACAGAGATTCTTTCAACGCCAGGTTGAAGAACGGGTAACTGCTCTGTCGGACGTAAGTTGCAGAGCGAAAATAGCCCAGGATAGCGGCATCATGTATCCTTGGGCGTTTGGTTTCTTCGACCATTTGACAAATGCTCATCACATATGATGCGCATCACGAAAACAAAATATTCCAAATTTCATCCTCACTTAATTTCTGACCCAATTCACCATGGGAGAGTTTGTCGATGCACTCGACACCGGTTTTGAATATACGCTTTTGCGTACTCTTCTGAGTTGGCGAGGGCGGAAATGCGTTGCAGCTTTTTTTCCTTTTGATGCTAAACGCGAAAATTGAAGATTTATGGCATCCAGTATGTGCATAGTAATGGACCACATTGGGGCGTTTTGTAGCGCGAAGCAAACGGCTTTTGTAGAATAACTTGGAGCGGGGGCCGCGGCTAACCAAAGTGGATTCGCATAACTAGAAGGGCAAAGTTATAGACCAAAGCTTTCAATCTCAGTGACGTATAACAGATATACAGAAAATACACCCATAACGAGTATGATGATATCTGAACAAGGAGCGAGCCACCCCTCTTCGTCCGGATGATGTCATCCACCTGTTTCAGTACCTTGCATAACGTGTGCGATTAGCCTGCATTCAGGTTCGACAACTTCCCGCAACGTAAAAAAATCTTTTGATGCTAATAAATAGCGGGTCAATGGCGGGAAGTTCCTCGCATCTCCAGTTTGAAGTTCCTGCGCTTGTTGTCAATCTATCAAGAACGGACCTCGGGACGTCTGGCTCTTATCCGCTTTAGGAAGGCTAAGCGATCTCGCGCCTGTCGACGTCACATCTCGCAGCCGCAGCGACAGAACCACTGTTTCTTATCTTAGAACACTCAAAGTCCGACTATTGTTGATATCTACACAACTTACGCACTTCACGTTGTTTCCTCTGATCCAAGCGCGTGTTCCTGGACATGGTGTGGCTTTGGTAACTTTCGTCTAAGCACTAGTTTACCCCTTCCCACTCGTTTTCGCCGTTTCCGTTCCCTGGTTCTACCGTTTCTGGTAACAGGCACAACTTAACTCTCAACGACGAAACACGGCGCGGACGCCAACTACTCCCTAAACACGTTAATAACGATTCCCCTGATAAATATATACGATAACCCTTCTTCACAATGCATCGGACGTATTCCATGCGCCAATCGCGCACGCCAACAGCGTCGCAGATTGAGAACCCGCCTCCCCCGCCTTCGACGACCAAAACGAACCGACTGTTTGGAAGGGCTAGCATTGGTGGGTAGATAGCATTTTTGTATATCCGCTCCCCGAAAATTATGCCATAATGCATACACATGTCTCTGTGCTCGTAGAAGAATGGATATCCTCGTTGAGCTGAACATCATTTCACCCTATTGCCGAGAAGCTACTAATCCCTTTCTTGCTATGTAGGCCATGCGTTTCGGAAACAGACAGCTGGAGCTTTTGGCCCGGACCTATCCAAGAAGCTTTCACAACTGGTGAAAATGGAGAAAAACGTGATGCGAAGCATGGAGTTGGTGGGCAGAGAGAGAATGGAGGCTGCTGTACGTTTATTCGTCCCATCCTACATATCTTGATTAACTACATATTGATGCATCCGCAGCAACAACTTTCTTTTTGGGGAGAGTCATGCGACGATGACGTTTCAGATGTTACCGATAAGCTCGGAGTTTTAATATACGAAATGGGCGAACTAGAGGATCAATTTGTTGATCGCTATGATCAGTATCGGGTTACAATGAAAAGCATTCGCAACATCGAAGCATCCGTGCAACCAAGTAGAGATAGTATGTTCACTCGTTGGCTTCATATACTACATCTGTTCCGACACTAACAAGCTTTGTGTCTCCTAGGGAAGCAAAAAATAACGGACCAGATAGCGCATCTGAAATACAAAGAGCCCAATTCTCCTCGAATCGTAGTATTGGAACAGGAATTGGTTCGAGCCGAGGCGGAATCACTCGTTGCGGAGGCGCAGTTATCTAACATCACGCGAGAGAAAGTAAAGGCTGCGTTTGCCTACCAGTTCGATGCTCTGCGCGAACACTGCGAAAAGCTAGCTATCATAGCCGGATTCGGAAAGCATCTGCTTGAATTGATTGATGATACCCCGGTTACACCAGGAGAGACTCGGAACGCTTATGACGGGTACGATGCCAGCAGGGCAATTATTCAAGACTGTGAAGATGCATTGACGCATTGGGTCTCATCCAATGCGGCTGTGAGCTCTAAACTTTCCACCCGTTCCCGCACTCTTTCCCAACGACGCCGTAATAATATCTCGAAGACCCGTAGCGAGGGTGTGGACCTCACTAGCCAAGATCCACCTCTCAAAGGCGACCGTGATTCCTGGGTTCCTGCCCAACATCATTCCGACTACCACCAACACCAGGCGGACGAAGTGGACGATGAATATGATCACGAAGACGTTTTGGAAACAAACGGCGAAGTAAGGGACCGAGAAGATGAGAAACATACTGTTGCAGCTTGATCATACCCCATCGCCCGCGAAATATTCTACATGGTTTGATGTGTGCCTTACATTTTGAGCGCCGTCGGAGTTATACAGGGGGCTAATTTTGTTTTCACTCCTTGTTTCTTGCAGAAAAAATTCATGCGCAATCTTGCTCTTTATTTTATTTTTCTTTGGGCAGGAAGGAGAATTTATACTGGTAGTATACTTGCAATAATATCAAATACAATACATATTTAATGGTTAATGTATTCCTTGCTGGGGTCTATTGAACTATCTTTTCTCCACGGATATTTTTTTATATTAAAATATATACCTAGGTATATATATGGCCGTAGAGCAAACAACCAAGAAGCTTTGAGAATCATGTGACATCCAATTCGCCAGATCGCCAACCCATAGCCATGAACACAAACCATCATCAACCACAGAGCACATCAGCCAAAACAACTTGGGTAAAAGCCATGTTTGCGAGGGCAATGCCACACGTCAGTCAAACTTGAAGCCACCATGACAATGACGGATTCCCTCCAGCCAACGCAACTACAGCTTTTGGACCGTCCAAGTTCCAGGCTGATGCGTTCCCACTTCGACGGTTGAGGCCTCACTGCTGCTATCAAGCGTTGCTAGCTGCTATGATGCAAGATTCCAAATTTCCTAGAATCCTCCATCCAAGCCTGGGCGAAGATCTTCCAACACAAGGGGTTTCCTGCGTGGTGACTGGTAGTTAGCTGGAGCTGACGCCTCATGTGGCGGTGTCACCGAGATCCAAGGCCATATTCTCGCCCCCACCACCACAACTCCCTGCCAAAATCGCGAAATCCTGCCAAACTGCTCGAATCCTCTTGAGCTGGAGTTTTCGTTCGCACGGACTGCAGGAATAATGACACTCTGGGCAGCACACTGCAGGCTTTTGAGCGCAGGTTATTGGTCAGGTGATTCCAGGTTTGCTCAGGTTTCGCCTTATCCGTTAAATGGCGGGTTGTGGAAGGCGGTTTTCAATGGGTTAGATATTATTTGGCGTCGCCAATGGCCAACGTCCATACTGCTTGTGTCCTTCTTTTCCAATTAACTACCACAAAAGGATTCTCGCAATTGGTCTTATTCGTTGAATCTGATGCGTTAAATATGGGGTTTGTATTCCCTTGAGCCGGAAGGCCCCGTGATTTCTGGATATGATCCGATCTGCTCTTTTGCGGAATCACCTCGTTCTTGAAAGTATCGCATTAGTGAGAGCGACCTGTCGGCGGGCTCTGGGTGGCTTTTTGTCCGCAATTCTCGGTATATGAGCAACTATGGTTTGATACTTGGACTGGTGGAGTGGCAAGATATCAGTGTCAGTTTCGCATTTCTGAAGAAGTTAAAACGAGACGCAGATTCGACGTCTTGTTGGGATGCAGCTTTCTCTACCCCTATCACAGATTCCCATGCATTGGCGACAAACGATTAGGGATTAACAGTGGGTATCGGGTGAGCTTATGCCGACTGGGTCAGTCATACCGCACAGATGTGATCTTTGCATCTCTCGCCAGATCAATCAACCCGGAGATGTGGCAATTGCCAAAACCTGGCATGGTGATAACGCTAGTCGTGCGAGGACTGGTTGAATCTCACACTCCTCCAAGGACCGCGGAACAGTCCCCCGAGCTGTCCGGGAAGTACAGACATCGACATTAAGGCGGACGGCAAAGTTCCGTACGGGGAACGAATTCTTCTCCTGAAGAATATATGTTCGGAACAATGGGATTTGCTCATCATTCGCTGGAAGATCGTTTGACCTCGCTGCACAATTAAGAGCGGAGAATGAAGCATAATAGCATCCGAATTTTCGGCAAACTGACAAACTGGCCTTTGTAAACACGTTCGTTATCAAACCAGGGCGGTCAACCGCAAAACATGTGGTACTATACCAAGACTATCAGAAATGATCTGGGATTTTGGGTTCCTGTCTGCATCGGAATGGTGTTTCTTTCCATTCCTCATTTTTCTTCTTTCCGAGATGGTAGTGACTGATAATAGACTGGTTGTGTAGCTATGCGGTTGTGTGAAGGCAGTTTGATTCCACGCTCCGGAAAATCGGTGATAAATACTTCGTTTCGGGACGCTTGCTTGTTTATCTCTGTTCATTTTTCAAATTGAAGTTCTCATTTTCAATTTGGCTCTGCTTTTCTTTTAGTCCATTCAATGGCCGAACCTTCACACCGTCTAGGCGCAGATGCACCGGTTATCTCTCCCTATTGCGCATTCCCACCTTCAACGAAGAGTCTTATTGTCTTCATTGTCTCGATTGCCGCTACATTTTCAGGACTGGCCACCAATATCTACTTTCCTGTCATTCCAACGATCGCAGCAGATCTATCTGTGTCAATAGATTTGGTCAGCATTTCCGTTACGGCTTACCTCGTTTTCCAGGCGATTATACCTTTCATTTGGGGTGCGTTTTCGGAATATCAGGGGCGTCGAATCGTATATCTGTCAAGCTTCATTATATTCACAGGTGCTTGTGTTGGTCTCGCAAAAACAAGCAACTATTCCCAACTTATGGCATTACGGTGCCTCCAAAGCATAGGAAGTGCGAGCACTATAGTTGTTGGCACCGGTGTACTTGGAGATATTACCACGAGAGAGGAGCGAGGCGGCTACATGGGATATTTCCAGGCAGGGCAGATGTTACCACTCGCAATTGGACCAATCCTCGGAGGGCTATTTGCGGATTCATTTGGCTGGAGATCCATATTTTGGTTCCTCGCTATCTACTCAGCGGCATTTCTTGTTTTTCTCGGCCTCTCCCTCCCAGAGACTCTTCGATCATTGGTTGGAAACGGCTCCATCCCGGCCAGGGGGATCTCAAAATGCCCGCTGGCGTATTTTCAACCACACCAAGCAGCACAAGGGTCACAGCAAGACTCTGCACAGACGTCCACAACGGAAATATCTAATGACGAGCAAAGTTTCAACTTTTTCGGGCCAATCCGTATCGTCCTTAGCCTGGAAATCACCTTTGCGATCGTCTTCGTCTCCATTTGTTACGCATTGTGGCAAATGACCCTCACCGCTCAATCTACACTTCTCAAGCAGACCTACAATCTCAACGACACTCAACTGGGATTAACGTACGTTGCAAACGGTGTGGGCTGCATGGTAAGCACTGCATCGACAGGGAGGTTCTTGGATGTTGACTTCAAACGCATTAAAAGCAAATACAGCGGGCCGGCCCACCGCTTCCCCCTGGAGCGAGCAAGGCTCCGCACCGCTTGGTTCTGGGCTTGTGTGCAGAGCGCCTCGATTCTCACCTTTGGCTGGACGCTGGATAAGAATATCCATATCTCTGTCCCCATCATCAGTACCCTTATAGTGGGATGGGCAACAACGTCCATCCAGTGCCTTGTCTTTACGTTCTTGGTTGACGTTTACACTGAACGGGCAGCTACGGCAGCAGCAGCGCTGAACTTGTTTAGGTGTTTACTTGGCGGTGGGGGTGCGGCCGCTGTGTTTCCCATCATCAAGGGAATAGGGATTGGGTGGACGTTTACGCTTTTGGCCGGGACTGTCCTTCTGGGATTGGGCTTTTTAGGTGTACAATTTGTATACGGGCCTAGATGGAGGGAAAAGGCGAGATCGCGTCTTGGAAGCAGTGACGTCCATGAGATGCTGCGAGGAAACTGATAGATTGCAATAATTGATAAATTGGCCACTTTTCGGCCATTTATTATAGAGTCCATTTAATTCCATTTAATCAAAACACACAAATACCTGGAGTTGGGTTTTTTTCTCCGTCGTCATTCCGCTTCCAAGGTTATCGACCGCTAGAAAGGGGCTAACCCATGAGCTAGTCCGTATTCAGCCTTCAACAGCGGCCAACGGTGGCGAAAGGAGACGGATGTTTGCTCAGCTAGATGGCCATCAATGTAAAGATTTGTGTAGATTTAATCCCGAAGCAGTCAATTTAAGAGTAGGATACTGCGCATCAACCATACCAAGAGCGAATGAAATGGAAACAGTAACTTGCATAAACCTTGATCTACTTCAATCAGGCAAATAAATTGTACTAAAAACAAGTTTATTTCTCGAAAGTCATCATTGAAAGATTGGGAACCCCCACACAAGCAACAAGCAAGAAAATAAGCTCTTCCAGCACAAGAAGCAGGAGCAGGGTGAACAAAACTGCGGAATCCATGCGCCGTTAAAAATGCAATGTTTCTCACGCCGCCATTTAAAACAACAAATAAAAGAAAGAAAAGAACAAGACACAAGCCACGCTTGAGATTCCCGTCTCATAAATCGTTAGATACATCAGATTCCCTGTCCCAAATGATGAAGAAGCCATGAGAGGCAAAAATGATAAACTCGAAACACAATTCTTACGCGAATACTCTCCTCTCGAATTTCTTCACCGCATCTCGCCACACCCCACCGCCTAACTTGGCTTCCGGAGCCTGCTTCTGTTGAATAATCTTTTCCAGCATATCACCAATCTGTGCTTGGCTCGCGTTTCCTTCGTACGAACTCAAGGAGCCGTAAATTATGGTAGCGGAGACATCGATATCAAGGTCAATATCCATGTCAGGGGCATCTTTCCCACTTTGAGCGGGTCGAGGCTTTACCGTAAAATCGACATCGATTCGCGCTCTGACTTTGCCATCCATGTTTCCTGATGTTGAGGGTGATATTTGTTTTGCTCCACCTCCACTCGACTCGGGAGCTGACCAGCCCAGAACCATGCAGCGGATCTCTAATAAGGTGGGTTCGGATGGCTTCGCTTCTATAGCTTTCACCCTTGTGATTCCGCAATAATCGAGTGCGCGTATTTCATCCCCAAGGCTAATGGCTTTGTCCCATGCTCGCGATATGCTTGCAAGGAACTTTCTAGGGGTTATTGATGATTGTGGGAGTTGGGAGGCGCACATGCGGAGCGCATGGAGGGCAAGAGCCTTTTCAGGGGAAGGACTGTTGCTCGCATGTCGCGCTTCATGGGTCGGGCTGGGTGAGTAACTAAGGGTTATAGGTAGATTCTTGTTTGCTTGAGAGGACCGAGCGCCAGGCGACGCCTCAGTGGGTTGTCTGAGGCTGAAAGCGCCAGGATAAAAATCCACCTGGAGCTCATTGCGGTATCGCATTCGCAAAGCAGGGCCGTATTTGGAGTTCGGTTTCAAAGAAGCCGATAAAATACTCCAGCCTGTTTGGCGCTCAAGTTCACGAACAGAAGCTGTTATTGCAAGTTGCATTAGCACAAAAGGAAAATATTTGCGTATTTAGTGTGTATATGCTCACCTTTCAGAGTTTTAACCTCCTTTACACTCCAACCCCGGCACTCTTCTGTAACCCGCTCCGCTTCATCTATATGGGCCAAAAGCTCATCTTTCAATCCCGCACCTGTTTTAATTATGTTGTTTTTGGTTTCTAGCTCCGCCTGTGACTGCTCCAACAATTTCCTCTTTGCGGAAATCTCCGCATCCAGCGTAGCTAACCGTTCACGCGCCTGACGAAGTTCTTCCTTATCACAGCTTTCCAGTTCATCGACGGCTCGTTGTAGATTCTGGGCTTCTGTTTCAAGTTTTGTGTGTTTCTCGATTAAAAGGGGTACCACACGATCTAAGAGATCTTCTTTCTTTGACAGAACCGCGTCATCATTCTGCATCTCCTCAACGTGACGATCAAGTCCCTCCTTTAAACCCTCCAAAAGTTTCATGCGCCATTCATACCACATGGACTTGCTTAAGAGGCGCGCGTGAGTTTTAACGTTACGAAATTGGTTGTCCATCAACAGCCGTATATCTGGTGGCGCCGTCACGTATTCTTGGAACAGAGGTGGGTTATCTGCATACGTTTCAGTTTCAATAGACCGGATAATTTGTCGACCTTCTGATATATACGATTTCAATTCACGGCACGACTAAAACAGGTTAGCTCGTTGAAAGTGAATAAGGAGTAGCTCACTTACGTGTTGGTACAATTCAAGCATCGGAACTGTGCAAAAGCCAGCAGCCACACAATCTTCAAAACTTATACCCTTGACAGCCTCATCCTCTCTCTTCGATGTAGCCTTTTTGTTCTCACTCGTCGGAGCCAATGTATGCCTTCTCTTGGTTGTGGTTAGTTCCATAAAGTGGATGTTAGTCATATTCAAGAAGTCTTGGAGCTGTATTGGCTCAGCCTGCGGCTCGTGTTCTTGGTTGGAAAAACTGTCCTGATTGTCTTCCGGGGAAGTACCGGAACCTTCGGCGGTATGCCCTTCACTTGCGGACAAGTCTAACCGCCTAGGAAGAGGAGCTCCTTTGGGTGTTGTACTCCCGGGCTTGCCTGGAGACGACCCAGGGCCATTATGGCTTGATGCTCGAGTTGTTCGCCTGACCGTTTCAGACATGGAAGGAGGGGCAGGAAGTTTAATGCTTTTGACGGGACTTGCCTCGCGACCTTTGAGTCGTTTAGGAGTATAGGTTTCTTCGTCGTCATCGTCCTGATCTAGTTCTGCTGGGCGTTTCCCAAGCAGGCCTACCGCTGCACCCACATGCAGACTTTTTCGCGCCTTTGGTTTATTCTTTTTAGGGGTAAGGGTCGATATCAGCTCTTTCAAGTTAAGAGGTGGGCCCTCCTCATTCCAAGAATTGTACGGTGCCCTAGTGATGGCGGCCTCCCTTTCCTTTTCTTCTTCTCGTTCTTTATCAACTTCGTCCGCGAGCTCCCGGGGGTCATCAAATCGGACTCCTTGGGAGATTTGACTCTGCGGAACAAAGCTCTGGGAGTCCTCCCCTATGGATCGTCGCCTATCTAGAATTTCGGCAACACGCGGTGACCCGAGACCTTCCCTATCGATGCCAAGCCCGCTCGACGGCCGCCTATGAGGGTGCAAAACAAAGGATGGAGTAGCCTGGCCGGTAATGCTATCCTGATGGAAAAGCTTTCTTGAGCTGGGGGGTGTTTTCTTAGTGGAGGTTGGTCGAAGCTCGGGCGCAAAAAGCTTTTTCGGGGATGCATTTCGAAATGCGACTTTGCTTGACGGGGGGGTCTTTGTAGGAGTTGAAGCCTTGTTGCCCCGTGGTGTCACCGGCTTTTTGGAAGGGCTCGCCGTCTTCTTAACTGGAGATGAATGTCGAGAACCGCCTCTTGGGGTAGTAGATTCTCTTGGGCCCGCGCTTCTTCGTTCCTGTCTGCGTCTGACGCTAGCTACAGTCGGGCTGCCAGATTCAGATACGATCGGAGTGTTGTGTTCAATGGTAGCAGCGATTTTGGGAGGGGAGGGAACGATGTTCTCCTGAAAAGGTGAGCTAACGATATGGCCTGCATCGCTCTCTAATTCCATCAACATCTTTCCCTGAGGCGGGAAGATTCTCCCTAGCGCATTCGTCATTTCCATACCCATGGTTTCGTCGTCCTCTAGGGGTTCCGTTTGTTCCTCAATAGGCGGCAAAATACCTCCTACTGCGTTGGTCATCTCCATCTCTTCATCACCCGATTCTTGGTCAAGCTCCTCAATCCCATATTCGGCGGGTTCGTTGGAGGGGTGCTCGTATTCTTCGGGGGCTGTCCGTTGGGCGTACGCCTGTTGGATACTACCAAGAGCTGAGGTAAATTCCATGGTCATCTCTTCATTACTGCCAACGTCACTATCCGCAGAGAAATCCTTTAAGGGAGAATGATTATGAGCTATGCCGCCAACCACGTTTGTAAATTCCATCGTTTGGTCCCCAAAATTTGACAACTCGCCCGTCGATATCCGGCGGGCTTTGTCTAAATGGCCATCGTTTGGAGCAACGGACCTACGGCGGGGATTACCACGTGGTGAGGTTTCGTCCCGTCTCCCCGGAATTATTCCTCCAATAGCTTTGGTTATATCCATACTCATATCGGCTTCGCTCTCATCGTAATATCCGCCATCAGATGGCCTGTTTGGAGGTTGATATTGTGATAGTGGCTGAGCGAAAGGATTAACATTCTCCTGGTCCAGTCGAGCACTCAAGTCTTCCATGTCTAAATCAAGTTTATTCGCCCCCTTTTTAACCCAAGGTTGGAATGCCCCGGCAATTTCATGATTCGTGAATTCCATAGACAAGTCACCATTCTCATCGTATTCAATTCCTCTGGTTCCTGCTAGTTGAGCAGCCTGGCGCAAAGATTTCTCTAGCTTCGCACTTGTGCTGGTGCTTGAAGCATCCGAATGTGTAGAAATAGATCGCTCAGTAATATTCTCCATACTCATCATTGTGGCCCCGTCGTCATCATCGTCGTCGTCATCGTCGGAATCCATGTCCCCATCCACAATGGGTTCGCCGGCCTCTTCACTTCCACCCACCGAGCTTCCACTAAATGGACTTGAAGAAAATGCTTCATCAGGATCGGGGCTGTACGGATCTCTCTGAGAAACGCCTGAGCTACGGTCTGATTTTTGCTGTCGATCACGGCTACCATAATTTGGGTCATCATGTGGATTGTTCGTTGGTGGTTCAGTATTATCCAGCTCCTGATTTTGGGTGTGTTGAGCTGGATCCGTCAAAGCAGAAGCACGCCTGGTAGAATTCGAGGCGGAGGAAGAGGTAGAATCTTCAGCCAATTCAACCACATTCCAAGTATGCAGGGTGGCCTCAGGCGCAAATGATACACGACGATTTGCTTTAACACTGTTAGTAAGGTCAATGCTTTGAGTAGTAGGGTGCCAAACATACCCATTGATTTTCGCCTTGCTGCCCTGTGGTCCAAAATAGCCTGTCTCTCGCGCTCTCGCTGTTCAGCCTCTTCCCTTTCCCTAGCCGCAGCTATTTGTTCCTCCTCTGTGCGAACCGCAATTTTGGTATTTTGGATAACAGCCGAGGGATTAAAAGTGTCGAAAGGGTTGACCAAATTATCTGCCCCGACAACGGGGGCTGACGGTGGTTCAGAGACATCAATAAGGGGCTCATTTTTTTCATTCGGGTTATTTGATTGGCGATGTTTGGAACCGCGCTGTGGACTTCGAGCCGGCGTTCGTTTGCGCGTTTCATCAAAAGCTGGGATATTTCGTATGGGAGAAACGGGTATGGTAGGTTTGAGAATGGATTTTAATGGGAATTGAGCGGTTGACTGGCCGAGTAGTTAGCACTTCAAAACTGTGAGTAGACTGAAAATATCCGAAATCAAATAAATACCTTCCGTCTATTGCCATTTGCATGCTGAAGCGCATCCAACCCGCCAGGTCCAAGACTTTTACTCCGCATCTTTTTATCCGGCCGTGTAGGTCTCTGCGGCGCATTTCTCTGCTCGTTCACAACGCTCAGATCCGCAGTCATATTCTCCTTATCAACACCAGATCCAATACCAGGACGGGGCATCTGGGCGAAAGACCGGCGAGACCTCACACGCGCAGCCCCCGCAGAATCGTTCTTTGTCGGCGCCATGCTTTTGGGGGCTGTAGGAATAAACGTACGAATGGATGTTGTAGCAGGAGGGGAATTGAGAATCTAGCAGGTTGATAAATATGAATTAAGGCCCACCATTTCCACGCGCAGCCAGCCCGAAGTTTGTAGTATTGTATATATTGTATAGTTATCCGGAGTTTGTCGTCTCCAGGTCAAGAGATATCGGATTCTCGTCGCGTCCCGAAATGGCAAAGCTGCCGAATCGGGACTAGTGCAGTAAACAAACCGAAAAGCCCTAGCCGAGTCGCGCTAGTCCGCATTCGCTCTAGCGTGGTTCCAGCACTCCCACATTCAATTCGGCATCGTCAAACTGCGCACAAAACTTGTCAATCTCGACGACGACATCGCCAACGACCACTCGACACACCTCGCGCCAGGAAATCCACCAGTTCTCTCCCAGAACCCGTCCCGCGAGCCCAAGTGTCGGATTTCTTGATCTTTTCGCAACCATGGCGACCGAGTTGACCGTACAGTCGGAACGTGCTTTCCAGAAGCAGCCGCACATCTTCCTCAACTCCAAGCAGAAGTCCAAGAGCAAGAAGGTCGGAAAGGGAGGCCGGAGATGGTACAAGGACGTGGGCTTGGGATTCCGCACCCCAAAGAACGCCATTGAGGGAAGCTATATCGGTACGGAGCCATTTTGCGTTGCGTTGATTTTGAATATATAGCCCGGGCGAGTTGCGCGAGCACAGCCGCTTGAGATGTTGGAAATTTTTGTTGGATTCGCGGAATTGGGGCAGTATGGTGGAATGGAATCGGCGGTTTTATGGAATCTTCGCTGGATTTGTTTTTTGGTCATTTTTTGATGGAAAAACCGCGGAGATACCCCCGTGCTTCTATTCTATGCATTTCTGCCCCAATGCGACCAAACACCTTCGTTTTTTCAACCATAAAATCAAGTCCGTTTCTAACTCAGAGCAATGAAATGCAGACAAGAAATGCCCCTTCACCGGTCAGGTTTCTATCAGAGGTCGTATCCTCACCGGTACCGTCGTCTCAACCAAGATGCACCGAACCATCATTATCCGCCGCGAATACCTCCACTACATCCCCAAATACTCCCGATATGAAAAGAGACACAAGAACATTGCCGCCCACGTCTCCCCCGCTTTCCGTGTTGAGGAAGGTGACCAGGTTACCGTTGGACAGTGCAGACCTCTTAGCAAGACTGTATGTGTTTGATTTGACATGTGCCCTTTGTTCCTATTTGCAGGCTATGGTTTTCTACGGGATTGCCACTTTGGTTTGAAAATGTGAAAGGTGGACGAAAAGCGGAGCAGCGTTTTTTGCCGTCTGCAAGCATTTGTTATTTTGGGAAGGGCCATATTGGCATACCTTGATATATGTATGTGTTTGTGCTAACCAAATATGCGTTTCTTAGGTTCGATTCAACGTCCTTCGCGTCCTTCCTCGCACTGGCCAGGCCGTCAAGCAATTCGGCAAGTTCTAGATGCTCGTTGGTCTGGAAGGCGTCGCTGGGGTGAGGGGTGAGGTTGTTGGCATGGAGTGCTGGGCTGTACGAGAGGCCAAATGACAAACGAACCTGCCTTGATGTTACGGAATATGTTTTTTATTGAGGATTAAAAAAATAAAAAATGATAGAAACGACAGGCACAAGGACAAAGGGAACATGGAAATCGGCGCGTGCCCAAAAACAACGACACAGCTCACGTCTTTTTTAATCCTTTTTCCTGAAAGGGGCGGCTTGTGCATATTTCTCTTTTTTTGTTTTGTTTTGATTTCTCCCATATAGAGGGGGAATTATATTCCAATACTAAGTAAGGAGTTTAGTTGTCAAATGCCATGTGAAAATTTTCCAAATTTCATTTCTGCGCGCTGTTCTCCTAGCGTACCACTCATCCAACTTCAGAAGACCACCTCAGCGCGTTTCACTTAGTGCACATTAAAAGTGATTAAGCAGGAGTTGCGAGCCGATCGCGCTTTGCAGACTAGGACTCGAAGAAATTCCCTTCCCCGGCACCTTCGCCCGACCTGTTTCAATAAGTTCCATAACAACACTAAATACAACAATTATTTTCACACATAGATCTCTAACATTTGCAACAACCCGGGATATAGCAAAGAGCACATAAACAATAACCTCGGACTAAATAATTGAAAGCAGATTACTTCCACCCGACCAATTTGAGAGCCAATTGAAAGTCACAAAAGTTTTCAAACACCGGCCAGCGCGTTCGCTACCACCCCATCATCCGATTAACTCGCTCCCGGTCCTGTGCAAATATATTCGCCGCAGCCTCATTGCCGCCCATCTCAACTTCCACCGATTCCCACCTATAGGCCGTCCCTGGTCTTTGTGTGATTTCTCCTGCCATTTCGGATTCTGATTCGATGGTGCGGCAAAGCTCTTCCCGAAACCTGTCCAATGCCTCTTCCTCTTGATTGATTTGGTGCTCATGGTGGTAGTTTTCTTCCGCATCCTCAATTACCATTACCTCCGCTTCCTCATCCAATTCCATGACCTCCACCTCCTCCATCTCCTCCACCACAACCACAACCACATCTTCATCATCCTCGATAACCACCACTTCCTGCCCGTGCTGATCGTTAACCTCTGCATCAGTGTCGTCATCATCGATTACAATAACTTCCTGCTTCCTTCCGGATTTTTGGGGCGTTATTGGTGGTGTTGTGATGGCTGTTGCGGATGTCAATGCCGAATTGCTGTACCCAACTTGGACACCATCAAGAAACTCATCATCTGGAGCATATCTAGTTTCACGGGTGAAACGCCAGCCATGAGCGATTTTTAGGGCAACTTGGTTGATGTATTCAACAGGAAGGTTGACAATCCCGAGGAATTTACCAACAGTCACCCCAGCAGCATTATTGAACTTTGTTGGACTAGCCCTGAGTTTGTGATGAAGTGGCTTGCGGTTGTAAGTAAAAGACATTATGTCTTTAATTTGGAGGATGGAGCCAATATCATGGTGAATCTCTGCAATATTGAGAAGGTCTGACCGGGTTATTGTGCAGACAATGCTTGATTCAGGGATCTCTCTCCAAATAAGCCACTCTGACCATCCACAATATCCTGGGGTAATATCAGAAGACAGGGGGTCCTTGCTGAGTATATCTTGTGCGGAAAATATCCCATTTTGCTGTAGTTTGGAAGCATCAATTATGGAGACTCTTGAATTTTGACCCTTTGTCAACATTCTGTGAACGCAAGGTAGTAGGGTGGAGAATGTTGAAATAAATGGAGATTTGATTTCATATCTTGACAAATGGGTTTTGGCCATCGCATCAATGTCGCCTCGATTGTAGAATGAGGGGTGCATGGTATTAGCAAGCCCAGAAGAAAAATGTTGGGGATCATTAACCCCATTGCTTTGTTCGTTGAAGAAGCGATACAAGATTTGTGGCCTTTCTTGAGTTCTAGTATGCCTAGGCTTCATCCCTGGCTTACAAAATTCCGCTCCCCGGGCGTATCCAGGTTCAGCAGGTTCAGCAGCGGGCGCAGTGGCAGGGACAGCGGCAGGTACAGTGGCAGGCTCAGGTGCCGTGTAGGTAGAGTCGGCGTCGGGGTCAGATGTTGTTCTAGGACAAAAGAACGACTGTAAAAGTTGGAAGCCTGGGTATTTTGGGAGCTTAACTGGCCTATCATCACAATTCTTTCGGTTTAAAGGGATGCCCAACTCTGTGGAGGCAATTTCAATGATTCGACGGCATTCTTTGTATTCTTCGTCGTCAGCAAGGGGCGCTGAGTTGACAGATATCCAGATGACATGTCTCCTCAAAACCATGTCATAATGCTGTGTATTAACGGTGGTGACAGGGAGGCCATTTTTGAAACCCTCGATCTCTGCGTCAAAGATATAGTTGAAGATTGCAGTTTCATCTTTCTTTGCAAGAGAATAAAACCGTCGAAGAACACACAACACCTCTCGCTGAGGATCCGTCCACCTATGTCTAGGGGGTTTAATCATTCCAAAGTCCAGGAAAGGTGGATATTCTTCATCCTTGTCCCGGTCTGATTGGGGTGGGGATTGAAGTTGCGGTGCCTCCATGGCAAGGAGAAGAGGTTTGGCAATAGAGCAGTGTGATATTGGGGACAATTTGGAACTTTATGGGGATAAGGATCGCAGCGGTTGAAACTCGATGGACAGCGGCCTTGATCAAGACAGAGGAATGCAGACGATGCGACAACACAACGGCAGCGCCGCCATGACGCGCAAGAGTGAATGATGAAGGCATTTAGATAGTGCTCTGTATACCCGCACTACCCCCAAACAAGGAGCGTTTATACGCACATTCAGTCGTAGATATGGATGAACATTGCTAACGCAGCAGCAATGTCAATTTGCAGACAAGTCATAGTAAGGACTATGATCGAATACGTCTGCTCAACATCTTGTATCCAGTAACAAGTTGGTTTTAGTCGTCTAAATTGTCTAGATCTAGAATGAATGAATCCCGAACACGTGATCTCGGCGCAATGCTGCAACCTCCTGTCAACAACTTCGGCGGAGCTTCACCTTGGGAGTAATACATTTCTCACGCAACCGATTGCTCCAAGGTAGCCCAAAAGTACACCATGGAGAACTTCCAAGCCGTCCAATATCTTGAATCCTTACTGGGAAAAACGCTCAGAATTCACACGACAGACACAAGGCTGTTCGTCGGCACTTTCAAATGCACAGACAATGTAAGCTCACCCACCTCCAACTGCTGGCCTGGGAAAATCCCCCGCTCTATATAAATAAACCGAGTCCTTCCCCTAGAAAGTCAACTAAAAGAGCCGATACCTTACATGAATTTGATATCTAAACACATCTCTACCTACCAACAGGATCGAAACATAATCCTCTCCACAACCCATGAATACCGCTACCCCACCTCCGTTCAACTCCCCGCCATCTCTCCTGACATCGAAACCGATCCCGCGGATCCCACCAGAATAGGCGACCCTACAGCTACGGGCATTGTCAAAGCTGATATGACTAGCCGCTACATCGGCCTAGTGGTTGTCCCTGGCCAGTATATCACCAAGATCGAGCTGGATGAATATTGCCCACAGCAAGCCCGGGGGAATCGCCAGGCGCCACTAGGTTGAGGATGCCGAGCAGCAGCGATGTACTGGGTGGAAAGTAAAATAATGAACTGCCACTCCGTACCTGCCCTATATCTCACGGCAACACCAGAATATATCCACCCCGTGTGCTACGTTGAAATTCGACTTTTTGACCTGCGAAGAGGGGGAATAGTGCAATCACGTCAGGCACGGAGGAATCATTTACGTTTCACCATTTTTCACGATCGCAAGTACTACGTTAATATTTTCCCCGCTGAACCAAATGTCATCCCCCAGCCCAGAAATGGAGCCACGGGAACCGTCCGTCCGCGCGTGTGGGCATAGCGAGCACGGATATGGGAATCGGGAGTGGAACGGGAGGGACGGGCCGCGGCGGGAACAAGGTATCAAATGTTGCCTGCGGTATGTCGAGAAATTGAGCCGGATCGAGCCGA
Source organism: Blastomyces parvus (assembly GCA_002572885.1). Taxonomy (NCBI): domain Eukaryota; kingdom Fungi; phylum Ascomycota; class Eurotiomycetes; order Onygenales; family Ajellomycetaceae; genus Blastomyces; species Blastomyces parvus. The sequence continues at coordinate 48,499 of PDNC01000060.1, forward strand.
GCCAGTGAGCGTATCGGGCAATCAACTGCTTCCGGGTCTTGTGGAAGTGCCGATTGTATTGGAGAGGGGTTACACGATAAAAAGCCTTTCACCCTTCGTGAAATGAGCCTGTTTCAGGACGAATATCTCCCCATTGTTTTTTCCCGGTTGGGTTTGCAATTAGGGAGTACTCTATTTATTTCCGATTGTTGGGTTTGTGGTGTTATATCGGCAGGACTCATATGGTAGTAGTGTGTGAGATAAATTACGCATCCTGCATTCTATGTCCGATTTATACAATACCCATTGTGAATACCACTGCAGTATTAGCGGCCACAATAGAGCACCGCTACGAAGAGCAGAAAATAGAAGAGTTCTCTAGAAAAGCGTCCAAAAACTGGGGGACATACCCACACGAAAGGCGAAGGAAGAAACAGGGGTGTTCTTCCTCAGTACTGCACGGAGAGAACAAAACCCAAACAGAAATTTTGAGGTTTCATTCTCTGGGTTCTCAGCCTTGGGTATGTTGATTGCATTAGTAAAATTGAAGAGTAGTAAACGAAGAATTGACGTACGGACCGACCGCGAGGCCGAATATATGAGGGGGCTAACAAGGGGCTCTTTATTGGTTTCATAAACAAAATACATCCATTTTTCCACGTACATGGTACTTTGTTTTGTTTTAAAGCTGAACATAACATTAAAAATATGAAATGAAATAAGATAGATAGATAGGGGGTATAGGAGCGGCAAGAAAAAGAAAAGAAAAGAGAACGAAAGGACAAAAACGGCGTTGCCAGCGTGTGGATCTTGACGGAGAGAACGCGGAAAGTCAGAACAAAATTTAGCCTGTAAAAAATACATGGTAGGCTTCGGGAAGTAAGGTGTATCAGAATCGAATTCGGTGAGCATGAGGCAAGCCTGAGAAGAAGACAGAATAAGTATAAAACTGGATATAGATATAGGAAAAAAAAGGGGGTTCCAATACTGTGGGCAGGAAATCAAGCCTGGAGCGAATGAAAACGGCAGCGTGTAAGCGCAAGATGAACAAAAATATATATAGTTAACCCAAGAAAAAATCCTCCAAAAATATCCTCCAAAAAAGGATGCGAAGTTTTTGCAAACCGAGAGCACTAGAACTTCATGCTCTACTGTGAGCCAAAAGCAAATAGCGCCAAACGAGTACTACGACCATCGGGCGAGCGAATTGGCAGCCTGATTCTGCGCGTACAACTGTCCCGCGAATGCAGCGGGGGCGGGAGCGCCCTGGGAGCGTAGGGCCGTGAGAGCGACTTCTGCAGCATCCTCTTTGGCGTTGTTGGTGTTTTGACCGTCGTAGAAATAGCGGGCAGCAAAGGTTGTGCCATGGATTGTGACAGTGCTAGACCATGCGGTGCGGCCGCCTGAGGAGAAGAGAGATGTAGAAATGAATGGGTTAGTAGCTGGCATTGACTTGTTCGGAAATGTATAGCATAGATATCTCGTTTTTTATCTCCTGCTTCTTCTTCTGGATTCTTTTGGATCTTTCATTGCTCTTTCGTTTCTCATTTTATTGGATACGTGAGGGCAATGAGAAATTGGGGAGATGATTATTGAACATATGTTCCGCACAAGATCTAGGTCGGAGAGGCGAACGGGCTCAAAATATGGGGGCAATTGTTTTCTTTCTAGGACAAAAGAGAGCTAGAGGCAAAAAATGATAGGGGATCTACCTCGACGGTCGGACACAAGGTTGAAAACCGGAGGCTGAGCTTGGGTTAACCTGCAGTGTTCTTCGGGGGACTTTTAGTACTCGAACAATGCGGGAGGGTCTCAATTGTCAAGGACATTGTCGGACCTTGAAGCTTCTCCTGCCATGTAACACGTTGAACACCATTGGCGGTGGCGAGGCTAGCCATTATTGAACTTTTGTTTCTGAAAGAGAGTAAAAAAGTAGAACAGAAGCTTTGTTGCGATGAGCTAGATAGTGACGGTAATGGTATCCGTTGAGGTATGAGTAGTTGTATCAACAAGTAACAAGAAGCAAGCAAAATGTAACCAATTCGAAGAGGAAACAAATATATAATAATATATTTGAAGCGAGGGAATCAAAGAGTATTTTCTAAACACCACGAGAAAAAAGAAAGACTTTTTTTTGGTATTTCGAAGGGTAAAAACGCGGAAAGCGAGGAGAACGGATAGCTCTAATATAAAGGAATGGGGGGTGGAGAGGAGGGATGGCAAACCACATCAATGAACTTGTATAGAGTTCACGGAGCCTAACCAGCCAGTCCAAATAGGATAGTCTTATGCAAGATTGAGTCAAGGTGACGGGTGTGTCTGTGTGTGTATCGTTAACGTCCACATTTCTTTCTCCTTCCCACACACCACCTCCACCACCTCTGGCAACCATCGAGCCAGCCTGGAGTGACATGGAGAGAGACCATTGATCCTAGGAGGAGAGGCTGATGGAACGGCCCGCTGCCTGGCGCCTTTCCACTAGATTCCGAGTCGACCTTCAGGAACTAGACGCCTGATCAAACTTATGCGCGCCGGCGACAGGACTGAAAAGCAGCTCTCCCAAAAGGGCATGTTAAATGACGGGGATTTGTAAATGGGCTAGCCGATGGACAGCACGCCGCGGCCCTCCAAGGCGAGGAAAAATGGAGCTATGGGAGGAGAGGGGCTTGTCCGAATGCACCAAAGCCTGGCGTGTCATGGATGTGCTTGAGTAGCTCGAGATGGGGCTTCTGAGCTCCCTCCACGCGCTGTAAGAAAAGGGGGGAGAGCAGAGTATCAAACACACGAGCGCCGAATGCAATAATGCGACAGCCAGGGCCTGCTGAATTGAACCTGATGGTTGGGCAGCGGCCAACCAATTCGAAAAGACTTGCCAGCTCATCAACGATAAAAATCAAAAATAACTAGAGCTGATGAGCCCTTGACAGGCACGAACAGCAACGGAGAGGGTGAGGCAATAAGGCGGCCAGAAGAAAAGCTTGAGGTCTTTCATTTTTCTTTCCCAGCAGGGATTCAGTTTCTCCAGCGTGTGCCTGCTAGACGGATATGGGAATTGAAACTGAGAACCCAAAGCAGTAAACAAAAAAAGGAGAAAAAGAACAGTGGGGAATACTAATGATGGAGGGGTAAATAGTCAGGTAGCCGGTGGATATCAGCAAGTAGAAAGCCAGATAACGGGGATTCTGCGTGCTTTCCAGCAAGGCCGACGTGCAGCAAACAAAACGCGGCACCAGCTGGCGGGGGTTGGGATGGAGAATTAATCATTAGCCTGTCGCTCGCTGTCGATGGCCTGCAGGGCCATTCCGGGCTTTGTTGCTGTCTTGATTCGCTGCTTTTTCTTTTTTTTTTTTTTGCTTCCCTGCTGGAGCGGAGGTTGGGCACTCATACCTGCATTGTCAGCACGACACGCTCCACAGCGAACGCGCAAAGATGGAGGAGATTGGAGAGGATTGCTGGAGTGGCTCCAGAGGGAGAAAGGGGGAAACTCCATGGATCCAAACAGGTCGAATGAGGACTAGAACTGTGGGGTGAGGCTGGAGCTAACTGAGGGTGAAGCGATACACGAATTCGAGCTTCATCAGAATGTTGTCGAGAAAGACGGAGGTTGATATTTGCAGAGGAGTTGCGAACCCTCCGAATTGCCCCTCCACACAATATACGGCCCATGTATGCCCAATTGCTTTGCTTTTAAAGAAAATACTTAATCATTCGATATGCTATTATAACAACACGTGAATAAATAAATAAATAAATAAATTACAAAAAATGTTGCAGTATCCAGAGCCACGACCTAAGCTAAGCTAATCGAAATGTCCAAAAATAGGACGCAAGAAACAAACCCGCATGAACTTCGTAAAAAGAAAACATGTAATTCCAGCCACGTTTCATCGTAAACAGGACCTGTTCGTCTCCAAAATGCTGCCCATTCCAGCAGTCCCGGTAGCTCCTGGAAGGGTCCAGAGCATGGCATTTGATTTGATAGGCACCCTTCGTAGTTGTCCCAGTCCCCCCCTGTAAAACGCCGTCTGCACAATGATCGATCGTATCCTCCCTGCAAACTAAATGGATTTGCGGGCAAAAAAAAAATAAAAAGGGCGGGAGAAAAAGAAAAAGTGATGGTTTGCAGGAAATGCGCCATTTTCCACGTACATGAGCCTAGCCTCATCGATATACCCCAGCCAGGGCTCCCCAGGGCGGCATTTCTTGCACAGCGAAGTGTAACAAGCTGGCTCCCTCGATTGCTCGATTCCAGCATGGCGAAAATCTCATTCCCGACTGGAAAATAGGAAAAGTCATGATGGTCTGGTACCAAGCCATGAGCTCCACGTCAATAAACACATATAAAAAACAAACGAATTAATAACAAATACATGAGGGAAGATAGTGCAGCAAGGAAAAAAAAAAAAAAAAATACAATGGTGGTAGCAATCATAAAACCTGATGTAAATAGCCCGCGAAGACAAACCCGCTTGCTAAGCATGAGCAAACATCTGGCGGAATGAGTTGTGTCGAGATCCAGTCGAGCCACGACGGTGGAAAACCTTCTCTATAATTTTGTTCGAGGCCACAGAGTCCATACTCTTCATAAACGATGAAGTCATAGGGCTGTGGGAGTGGGAGGTCCGTTTGTCATTCCATCGGCGCTTGATACTGTCGTCCACCAATGCAATAAGCCCAGTGGCAACGATGACACTATTTAAAAAAAACATCACGCATTAGAATATATATCCCAAGGGGAGAGACGCTGTGAAGTGGTAGGTAAACAAACTACTTACTCAGCAACATCTTTCATGCTTTCATATAATGAAGGGTCGCTGATCCACATGGAGCAAGGCGGAATCCAGCCGCCTTTGCTTCTTTCTTCCAGCGCTTCAAGCGGAGTTAGATGTTCCGTTAAAATGTGCGCAACCGGTTTTGACTTGGCTGTATGATAGAGGTCGAACGAGATTTCCTTGGAATCTCCATCCCTTCGACTACTTCTCTTCCATTGATATCTCGAGCTCCAATATTCGAAGTCGTAATGTTTGGAGCCCTTGGGGCCTCTCCGTTTCACATCGACATGGGCATAATTGGAGAACTCGAGTTGGATAACGTTTGTGGGCTCGGGGCTTTTGGGTCGGGATAACGATTCTATAGAATATCTCCTGCCATTGCCATTGCCATTTTCAGCACATTCTGCTGATGGTTTATATCCCGAGTTCTGCCTCCCTAGCCCGTTCATCGTGGGGCTTATCGAATCTGATTTGGAACGGAGAGTGGAGAAGGCGCTGGACAAAGGTCGTTGGAGGGCAGTGAGCATTTCGGCAGACGGCTGGTGAAACTTCCTTGCTGAATGGCAGACCTCTCTCCCAGAGTCTCTGCAATACCGTCGAAGCGAGAATTTCCTATTGTGCAGATCGTGCATCCGGAGATGAAACAGGGTGATGTCGCACTGGCGGCCTCCTGGCTGAACTGCAATGGTGTCAATACGCAGGTTCATGTTTCCATCAATCGTGGTATCATCGTGTCTTATAAGTAGCCGCCTCGAGGACGGGAACAACTCTCCAAACGTTGGTGGGGAAGAGGGGATTGGATTTGATGGGAAGTCCTCATATCTATCTGAGACAAGTTCGATTGGTGGATCATCGTGTATGTCCTCTTCTGTTTCCGATAATATTGTCGATGCATATGTGTCGGTTGATTCTCTCCCATCAACTCCATCTTGAGGATTGCCTTTTCCTAGATTAATCACCACAGGTCGATGATGGCTGTAAGCGGTTTGATAGGTGCTATGCGACTGATTGGAATGGCTAGACGCTGAAGTAGCAGAACTATCATTCCTCGCCGCAGGTTCTTGGGGCATGCTCAGGATCGTTTCCATGCTGAAAAGTCCGAGTGGAAAAGTTGAAGGTTGGCATCTAGATTTTCCCCAGCCGAGCCAAAATCGACGTTTTCTAGGAACGCGGAGAACAGAGTCTGTGGGGGATTTAGCGGAACCAGAAAATGATGTAAAGTATATCCTAAAACGGAAAAATAAAATAAAATAAAATAAATGCAAAATTTAAACCCGGAAATGAAGCAGACAAGTACAGTACATGGCTGTTAAAAAAACTTTCAAATGTAAATAAAGCGCAACAACTTGAACAATATACAATATCGGAAGATTCGAAATATTGTGACGTTGAGGGTGGTGGGGGCTTGCTTATCCTGCTCCACACCGGTACAATGCGGAGGAGGGACACGTCGTCGAGTGGTGCGAAGGAGAGCGAGCAGGCGGGCTGTTAACGTCTCACTAGACAAGACTGCGGTCGGAGCATCCAAGACGAGCAAGGAGGATACCCAAGTGGTCGGACATAAGTGAGTAAGTAACACGAGAAACTCCAAGCTGTTTTGGCCACCACGAGTTAGAGGGGTAAAACACCTATCATCGGCAACAAGAAGCAGTTACATACAGGGGCTCAACCACACAGGATTGATTTGGGCGACAAGTCAAGGATAAGTATTATTGGGGGTGTTGGCTTCCTGAAAATACCACCACGGAACACCAGTGTCCACAGCGCCAGGCCCCAAAACCGGCTCGTCCAGCACACATGCATGGAATGCAGAATGACGATGTCGATTTGCGATGGTGGGATGTCCTGTAAACCACTAGGAGGTGAATCGGCCAGGGAACACAGCCACTCTGGGCTGGGAATATCAGCGCACTTCAAACGCCTCGCCAACAGCTGACGGGTTGGCCCATCATGCGGTTCGTTCTGTGGTCGATGCGCTGGTCTAGTGGGCTCTAAAAGGGCTCTAAAATGCTACTAGCGGGGTTGGACATCACCAGCGATCCCCGCTCATGTCTTGCTAGTCGACAACCCTACGGTCCAGTCATACTATCCAACGGACTTCCACAGACGGCGTACCAAAATGTTTACCACCCTGACAAGTTATGAGAGACGACGGTTCTTCCCGCGTACTTGGGAGTTTGTGTTTGTCATCTTATTTGGTTGGGTATTGCTGGGTTACTTCACCGTTCGCCCTTCATTCGCGGGTCGCTTCCATATTCATGCGCATCATGATAAGTCCATGGCGATAGATGACAGGGAGACGGGTTGACTTATTGCGATCGAAAAAGTGAAACGCTTCGAAGCAGAGGGAAGAGGCGGGCCAGGAAAAGCAAAAACATACTTATCCACCTCTGCAGATCAAATCCAGAACAGCGGAAACCAGAACCAAGAAGACCGAAGGGTCGGGCCTTCAGCAGCAACAACTCCAGGGACGAAGAATGGTGGCGTCGATCGCTGGAAGAGTGTCCGTCCAAGTATGTCTTCAGTATGCCCATCGCATACATGTACAGTACATATGTCCATTCATACATGCATTTATGCCGCCGCTGTGCCAGTAAATGCGCAGATATCTGGCTTCCAACCAGGAACCAAGCAGGTACGAAGCAGGGCTCGCAGCTCCACGGCGATTACAGAAATATCAGCCTTGTCTGTACCGCCAATGGGATTGGTGTACCCAGAAGAAAACCTGCTTGCCCTACGTTTCAGGCTCTCTTTGGAAGGTAAATAGAAGGGACTTGATTCGATTTACCGTAAAGTCCATTCATACATCCAACAGCTCCAAATATTCTGACCCCGACTATAAGCCGCTGCAGAATGGTTCCAGCTAATTTCCCGTTCTCTTTCTCCTTCGGATCGAATTGTGGGATCTTCAATAATTTGCTGCCACCTCCATCAGGCCTTTCCATACGCCCATCGACAGCAAAGCATATTCACAGCCTGGAAGCGAATTGCTGGATTTCAAACGTTTCAATGCTTTTTCCTGGGTTTTAATCTTTGTGTATTCAAAGTCCAGTTATTTCCAGAGATGGCTCCATATTGATTTCTAGACCGGGAGCCTAAAAGTTGCCTTCCATGGTTTCATTCCAAGAACTAACTTGTTTTTCAGTATGTCAATTTTCAACCGTTCGAACTCCGCTACGGCCCACAGGAGGCCTAGCTTCACTAGTATTTATTCCAGAGGGTGGGCCTGGAAATGCCAATGACAGCAAATTTTCTTCTGTCTGGACTGATGGCCCGTTCAACTGCAAATCTTGGGAGGGGTTGTGTTTTGGCATCCGCTTCTTAAGCACGTCCTAAATCAAAGTTCCTGACAAGATGTCGCCCATGCCTGCTTGACCAGTCTGTTTTTCTGAGTTTTCACGATCAGAAATTGTTTAGTCCACAATTGCACTATTTGTGGCTCGATTGCTCGTCCTAGGATATGCGTCTGTTATTTATATGCATTCATTTAACTCTAGCTGTCAAAAGCTCTGCTGCAGACAATTCCGCAATTGATCGGGGGCTTCTTACCCAGGAAATAGGAGGCCAATGGGGATGAAAAAATACTCTCTGCAACCGTTCTTGATATATCATATTCCACAAGTAGTTCAAAATCTATTCCACCTTGTTCTCCTAGCGCTTGAGAAGCTTCGATCCTGGGTAGAGGCTGTTGCACTTTGGCAGAAGGAAAGGGGTGTTGAGCGGGCGGGATACTCGCGCGGCTACGCTAGACGCGGCAGTTCAGCGCTCATGTGATATTAAATGCTTGTCTCGGCCGTGAGAGCTCTCTCGCCGCTTCTTATGACTCAAGTATCGAGGAAGTTGACAAATACCTATGGATCCATGGATATAATAGGCCATATGCCTCTCCTCTGTTTCCTTTTCATGAAAAAATCTTCACGCAGAGAAATATACACCGTGTAGAGCACAGATAAACACTTCACAATACAACCGCAATGACCACCCAACAACCCACACACCCCCCCACCGCAACCACCAACCCCTCACCTCCAACTTCAACAAACGAATCCGAGATGTCTCTCCGCGCCACGACCCTCATCACAAACCTCTCCGCCGTAACGGCACGCATCGCTGCCGCCTCCGCCAAAGCCCCGCAACAGCAGAACAGACCCAAACGCCCCGTCCGCCTGCTCGCCGTCTCCAAAATAAAACCCGCCTCCGACGTCCAAATCCTACACGAGCACAACCCAACCCTCCACTTCGGCGAAAACTACTTCCAGGAACTGCTCGAAAAGTCCAAGGCCCTCTCGCCCGAGGTCCGATGGCATTTCATCGGCGGCCTCCAGTCTAACAAGTGCGTGTCGCTCGCGCGCGATGTGCCGGGCCTCTTCGCGGTCGAGAGCGTGGATACGGAGAAGAAGGCTAATCTGCTGAATCGGGGGTGGGGGGAGAGGCTTGCGGCAGCGGGCAATGCGGATGATGCGGAAAATCGACTCCGCGTCTACGTGCAGGTCAACACGTCTGGGGAATCGAATAAATCCGGCGTCGAGCCTGCGGAGGCGGCGCGTTTGTGCCGGCATATCCGGGACAATTGTCCGCGGCTGAAGCTGGTGGGACTGATGACCATTGGGGCGCTGGCGAGGTCGCAGGCGACGACGCTGGAGAATGAGAATGAGGACTTTTTGTGTCTGAGGGAGACGAGGGATAAGATCGAGCAGGAGCTGGGGCTGTCGGGTGGAGATGGGGAGGGGGAAAGGCTGGAGCTGAGTATGGGCATGACTCAAGACTATGAAGGGGCCATTGCGATGGGGAGTGATCAGGTTAGGGTTGGAGCTGAGATATTTGGATCCAGGCCGCCGAAATTGGAGGCTAAAATAGTAAATGATGGAACGCGTGTTAATGAGTAGTTGATTGATTCTATTAAATTAGAAGCTAGCTACTACACGGCCTTTTATGAAGCCAGCAATCACACGATTAATCACATGTGGCGGCATGCACGGGGCAAAAGCGATCGGCCCGTCGAGAGGCACTCAAATCGTGCAAAGGGAGAAATCCTCGACAACGAGCGGTTTGGATAAAAGTTGGATCCCTGGTGTATTTATGATTAAAACGAGACTATGTATGTGACTGTAGATTACTAATAATTGAAAAAGACTCCCATCTTCTCTGTTCTTAAATTACATTTGAAATTATGTACATGGGTAGTACATACATACATGCATATAGGTATGGGTCCCTTCGTTCACGCTTTACCAAGGGCAATAGAATTAAAAATGCAAAGACAAGAGGGATAGTGCAAAAGAGAAACGATGGTAAAGAAAAAAGGGAGTGCATCCAAACGAATACAAAAAAAATCAACGTGGGGTGGTGGACAGTAGGAATGCCAATAAGCTATAAATATGTGTATATGATATTTCCTTTCCTTAATTAGCGACGGTCTGGGGGCTCCTCTTATCTATCCCAATCATCAGAGCCATCATCAACAAAGACACCCCGAGCAAGTCTCTCCTCCATCAGTTTCACTAGTGCTTGTGGCACGGTGTCTTGTGTAGCACGGATCGTTATACGGTACATCTAATTTCCCGGTTAGCCATTGATATCTATGTGTACATGGCGGAAGTTTCTAATAAAAACAGAAGAGAGAGATGGAGTTGAGAAGGGGCGTGGAAAAAGAAAATAGGGTACATACCTTCTTTTCGTAATTCGGTTCCAACCGCAAGAGACATCCAGTTTTGCCGCTATCCATTTGATAAACCGCGCAGCCGACCAAATTTTTCGAATTCGGATCGACTCCACTTAGCATCTTGAACCTAAAACCTTGCACAATGTTCCGTGTGAACGACTCCGTTATTGTTCGTCCCTTACCCTGGACAGCAAAAGTCGACTGCGCCTCAAGCGGTGGGCCTCCAATCTGCCGCCATCTTTTGAAAAAGTCATCAGGCGATAAGGTTGATTCATCCATGTACTTGTGCATGAGGATAGGTAGTTGCAAGGTGTATGCCTGGAGGGCGCCGGCGAGGTACGAAATCCGAATGGTGGGCGGCTTCGTGAAAGCGCCCTTGGCCTCGAAGCAGATTGTCTGCTGAGTCTGGCTCTGGGCCTGAACGTCCGGATCCGGCAGGTTTTTGGAATCGATCTTGATGCTTTCGGGTGAAGGGTTATCCAGCGTTGTGGTGAATGAGCCAATCGGGAACGAAGACTTATTCGTGAAGTATAACTTGCATACGCCTAGATGAACGCGGTATTCGGAACGTAGGCCAACCTGGATCTGTGCATCTTCAAATAGAACACCCTCGTTTTTGAAGTAAAGACGGTTAAAACCGATTTCCCAGTTTGCGGAAAGATGTGCGGCACTAGCCAGATTCGGTTCCGGACCGTCTAAACTGGAGGTTAGGTCCAAGCCAGCCAAGTCTGAAGATACTGTAGATTTTGCTTTTGTGCCGTTGGCACTAGCTGATGTACCATTTACGATTGTAGTGAAAGAACGCTTAAGACCTGACTGTTGGGCCAAGCTAACTTCCTTTTGGTCAGCATTGGCAGTTTTTCCACCAACAACCCATGTCCGCTTGTCACTAATGCCTGCACTTTTCTGGTGCAATCGCGATAAGAGAACTGATGTTCTCTCCGAGAATGGTGGCATCTCATCACAAACGGTACGGAGGAGGTCGTCCGTCGGTAAGGTTGCAAGCGTTAGATACTCGCAGGCTCTTTGTTGGAGTTCGGAATCTGGCGATTGACTGTATACGCGGAAAACACGAAGTAATTGTGGTTTAATCTCCGGGAATAGGTTAACAAATTTAATGAAAGATGAGAGGAGTAGAGCGCGAGTAGTGTCTGAGCAATAATTCAACTTGTTCTGTAGGGCCAAAAACTGTTCAATGGGACTGCACCCTTTATTGTCCGCAATTAAATGGCCAAATTCACCAAGGATGTAGCCGCCAATCTTCACCAAGCTATCATGGCAATCACCCTTGACGTATTGTAAGAGGTGTTGTGCCGCGTAGGCTTGTAGCTCTTCGTTATTGGTGACAATCTGGATGACTCGCTGCCAAACCTCATCACTGACATGGTCACCAGCCAGGGAGAGCAATTTCAGGGAAATATCGATATACCACTGAGCGTCAGTGGCATATTTTTCAGTTAAGATCGCAATCTTGAGAACCATTTCTTCTCGGATGGAATAATCGGCAGTCTGCAGATACTTGAGCAGTTCGTTTACGATCGGGCGAGCATTAGAGGTATCACACATGCTGTATAAAAGATCGAGGCCCTTGCGTCGAACACTGATATCCCGGTCTCGCAATGAACCAAGAATGATATCTTGGTGGAGTTTGATAGGGTCAAGTGTCTCTGCTCTCGCTGCGAAATGCGTCATGGCTTCTAGGCCAAGGTATCGGACGTTAGTTTCTCGGGATGTTATGAATTTGCCGAGGCGCGAAGATATTGTCAGCATGAGATTACGTTCGGTATCAAGGTGAATAAGAAGGTTGATAGCTTCAAAAAGAACTGCGTTTTGCGCGTTGTTTTGCTGGACGTTTTTCGGCATGTCCATTGCCGAGTGCATGATTTTCTCAATGGACTGTCTAATGAGGTGCCTGACATGGGTGTCCTCTATATTAAATTCAAAAAGATCAGCTATATTATCTTCCAATCGGGATATCGGGGATATGGGCACAGACCCGAAGGAGGATAATACTGAAGCAGCCTTAAAAGTTTCACTTGCACCCAGGGGCAGGGGACCTTGTAATATATGTAGTCCGGGGCGATGTCATTGTCGACGACAATTCTCTTAAGCCGCTGGGCGGCTTTGGCGTAGCTTCCTTTATATTGATCGGGGTTATCTTGCACCAGGGCCATCACGAGGGACAGGACCGAAAGAGTGACGCCCATGTCGGGGTCGTCCATTAGAGAAATTATCCGCTCCGCCCATTCCGGCTGGACGATGCCGGGATGTTTACGATACAATCGTAGAAGCGTAAGGGCGGCCTTCTTTTTCACAAATGCCTTGGACGTGCTACAGATAAAAACAAAGTGAGCATGCGAGCCAGCAACGGTTGGGGTTTTCTTCGGCAGAAGCAGCACTCACGGCGAGATCAAAAGCCGGTGCACATCAACACCCAGGGCTTCACCCATTTCTCTCCCACCGACATTGGCCACTGCATGTAGTGCCAGGCAGTTATTAAGCTCATTATGGTCCAGCAGGTCCTTCCGGATGCTATTCACAACCAAATGTAACAACTCATGCCCCTCATGAAGAAACAGCGTCACCGCCAGATATCCAATCTGTTTTTCCGAATACTTGTTCGCGGAGATCAAATTTACAGCTTCCAGGTGTCCAAAATCGATATCATAGCCCTGTATATAAACATAGAGCAGCTTGCAAACATATTTCTTCTTCTGATAGCCGTTTAGGTTCGCGTCCTTGAACTTCTGCCGGATGTTCGCTAGCTCCTTGTTGATCCGCTTCTCTTCCAATTCCCGGGCCCGCGCATTCCGTAAGTCGGCAATGAACTGCACCAATCCCCGCATGGACGACATGTTGGCTGAAATTGTAGTCGGCGTCCGGGTTCACCGTGGTGAATGGTGTGTGATATTCCCCAGGGGGCTTATGTGGAACTGTCCGCAGCCAGCCAAGCCAAGCTACGCACAAGGCATCAATCGCGCATAGTTCTGCTTGTCGATGCCAGAGAGTTCATATCAGCATGGCTGTGGCTCGACGAGATAGGGGGTGTGCCAGCTAGTGCACGTTGTAGCGGATCGGGAGAAGTCCAAATGTTTTGATGAATAATAGGCCGAGACTCGAGGATAGGAAGAAAAGCTCCTTGGACAATACAATTAAACCGACACAGAACACGAAGCACGACAGTATCAGAACAGGATGCCGTTAGAAATGGATACTCTGGCGAACGGGAAGACTCCTGATTCCTGCTGGCGGTGCGACATGCATATCCCTGGTTCATTCGGTGTGGTTGACGACGCCTCGAACATGTAACCTACGATGATGGGCGGGACGGATCAATAGTTATGCCGATTTCTCCTGGTTCTTAGGTCAGGTGATCTTGAACACTTGCTTGAGTCACGTGCAGCGAATCTATTGAGGAGATACAACATGACGTTATGATCAACAAACAATCTGCTCTCCATTCTCTACACGTCTATAAGATTTCCCAAGTTATTGTTGCTTGTTAGATTCTGTTTACTATGCATACTACGAAAATTGCCTAGGGGGTTCGCCCTTTCCTAAATATGAATTCAACGTTCATTATTCATTGGCCTGAAGAATCTACAATTTCTCCAGGCGCTTTTCAGCTAGACGAAGACGAGGCAGGAATATGTTCCAATAAAAGAAAGTGACCCAAAAACCATGCATGAAAAACACCCAAACGATGGAAAATACAAGGTTATTCATATGCAGACAAAAGAAAGAAGGTCAAATTTCCAAATCATACCCAACGCCCAGCCCTGTGCCTGATCAATATCTGTGAGATTCCCGAGTCAATTTTCCGGAGACTCTCCTTTTACTGCCCACTCAGCATACGTATCAATCGTTTATCTGTCTATCTATGCCTTGGTGGTGAAGTCGGTCTCTCCGGGGAAGTTACCGGCATCAAGGGCCTTTTCGCAGGTACAAGAATCTGATTTCCACGTTAGCACAAGTTGTCCAAGGGGGGACGCCATACGTTTTGGTTAGCAGGGTGAATCCTCCCAAAAGAAATGGCCTCGGAAGAAATACAAGCAAAAGAGAAAGAAAACAAGATAAAGAAGAACAGCAGAAAAAAACCCACCTGACGCTCTTTTCCCACATGGGCACGCGGCACTGAAATGTTGATGATTCTCTGATTCAGCACGTTCACACGTACACTGGCCAGCTGGACGTTTCCCTATTTTTATTTCACCAATACGATAATATTAGCTTTCAGCTCCTTTTGAAATTTCGCACAGCTGAGCGATGGCTTGCGATGGGATGCAAAGACAAAAAAACCGGGGGGACGATCCCATGTGTGCAAATTGAAAAGTGAAGAGCATAGGGAAGGGGGGAAAAAGAAGAGAATCAGAATAAAAACTTACGGCATGAGCATCTGGGGCCTGCTGTGTCGTTTTCTGTCTTTGCCTTTTCGCAGGTACAGTGAAGGGCTTGTTGCTTGCCGCAGGAGCATTTGGATTGGGCGGCGCAGACGCACCCTTGTTTGGAGGCATGGCAGCAGGAGAGTGGTGGGTTGGCCATTGTTAATTATTTCTGGTTTGGTTCGATGTTTGCTTTGAGTGTTCTGGGGTGGTGGTGGAGGTGGTAGTGGTGGATTTGATGTTTCTTCGACTTGGGCAGGTAGTTGATAGAAGATGTAGATGTATGTAGCTGGGACGTACGTAATCGAGAGTTCGTGCCGGAACCAGAAATTCTTTTCCCAGAAAAAAGAAAATGGGATGAGATAGACTATTGGATACTGAATAATAACGATACCGATGAAAATGAATCAAATCAAAGATCCAAGTAGACATAAACACCACTTATATAGCTCCAAGGCCGTTCTCAGCGGCGGAGTCGGACTCGATGAAGTCATCAGCGTATTAACAACGCCTGTGCTCTGATTGGCCCCAGCCCAGCGCCGTCTTGGTCAGCAGCGTTTAGCCCACACATTTTAAACTTTCCGCCGCCCAAAGATCCGCCCCGTGATGCTAATCGCCGCAACGTCTTTGGCTGGACGGCGCGAGGCCAGATCTAAGCTCCATGTCAGAGCAGCAAATCTTGGTAATATGGAGGAGATATGGGCTGTGCCTGAGCGGAGGCTAATAATCATTCAACCACTCAGAGCAGTGCTATATCAAAGCTGGGAAAAAGTCGTGCCACCTGACATCATGCGCCTCGGCATTTTCTATCAGATACATTCAATATCGTTGTATGTACAGTACAAAGAACTAAACACTATATTGGCAAGGACAGGTGAGTTTGTTGGAACGCAGGCAAGCAACGAAAAAATAGAGAGAACAATTAGCGTAAAACAGCAAAAGGCCGCCCGGGATTAACTAAGGATTTCAAAACAAGAGAAGAAAAGCGCAAACCGTATGCCACCGACCTGACTTCTTACTCTGTACGCATTATAGTCATTATCATGGCGCCATTAACATTCAAAGCAAATATCCTCCCATCTTACTTGTCCTTGAGTATATGACAATATGGAGTCAAGAAAACCAATATGGAAATAACTGAACATATATGGAAATAAAATAAAATATATGAGTCCCGGAAATCTCCCCAGTCTAAGTACTGGAGCAAAGCTATAGCCTAGTTCGCAGGCCAACCCTTGAGAATTCCATTGTCGATGCGATTTGCCAACCTGCGTTCCTCTTCCATCCATTCGGGCTAATATGGAATAAAGGATGCCGGGAGGCTTAGCGATGAAGAATTGCGCTCAGGATAGGAAATGCCGAATGGGCTCGGGCCAACGGTGGTGCTGAAAGGAGATAATTGGTCTTCGTGCAGGGCAGCCATGTCGGGCAGGGGAGCGGATTGTAGGGCATCATTGCCTTGTTTACAGTATTCTGTGTGCAGGTGTAATTCGGGAGGGAGGCTGGTTGGAGATGTTCGTACCCGAAGGGATGAGGGTTTGGGTGCTCCGGTTTTACGTAGTTGGCTGTGAGCTGGTGCTATATATCGTAAGTCTATGCATCCTATGTTTTGGTGGATTATCAGTACTTACATGCCCTGCTGCCTATGAAGGTCTGCGGGGCGATATTGTGATATGACTGAGTGTTATATGGCATATCCAACCCCATGCAGGCAGGATCTGGTGTTTCGTACTCCGATATGGCCTGGGCATAAGACATGCTTGCTCGGGGAGGAGGTCCCAATGATTCTGCCCTCTGTGTCGTATTTGGTTGTTGCATAGCTTGGATGTGATGATAACATGTTTGGGAAATAGAATGTGAAAAACGGCTGTGACTTGTGCGCGAGCTCATATATGGGAGAGCTGATGTTTGTGGGTTGGAGAATGTTGGACAATGCGACGCGACATCGCCTCCTATTGTTATTGGCGACATCTCAAGTTCTGACCCAGAGGCTGACGCTGACGCAGGCGAAGGGAAATAGCTACCATAATTGGAAGAAGCGCTTAACGGCGATGTCGCATAGTCTTCGTCACTTAGCCTGCCCACGATATCGACCATCAAAGGCGTGAGTATATCTCCCCCTCTTCCCTCCTCGTTGGCGTTTAAGTAATTTCCAGGGGAAGCGAGAGTGTGGGAAGATTGGTGCCAACTCCCGTACGGAGAATGAATGCCTCGGCCGCTGTCAAAGCCATCCGGTAAGGTCCTCGAGATCAACACCCTTTCTCGATCGTCGCTTGCTAGACGCTTTAGTTTGGCTCGCCTACCGGTTTCATAAGCAATGTGAATGGGCGAGATGCAAATATTCTTAAAAGAGTAGTTAACCTACCGATTTTGGAACCAAACTTGCACCTGTCGCGGGCTTAGTCCTGGAATCTCCTTCGACAAGCGCTCCCTATGAGCGGCATCCGGGTGAGCTTGGCGAGCGAATTCGTTCATGAGAAATCGCGTCTGATTCTGCGAGAGGCTGGTAATTGGATTATGATTAACCAATATTCGCAAATACACTGACGGCCCGGCTGGGGAGTAACTTACCGGAAGCGTTTCATCTTCTCCTTCCCTGTCTGTTGGTCTGCTGTTACTTTTCGATGGGCACCTCCACCGGGCTGACATTGTCCATTTCCCTCATTGTTCTCTCTCTCAAGTTGGTCGTCATTTATGTCAATGTCTAATTCATTATCGCAGTCTCCTTTATCTTCAGCACCATTGTCGTTGGTTTTAATGTTGTCGCTTTCGACAGGATTAGAGGTCAAGTAAGCTCCTGAAAGAGAATTCGGGGAAGTCGATGGCATTGAAAATCCCGGGTTTCCCTCCAGATATTTCGTTCCGGTTTCAGGTAATATTGCTTTTATATTTCTTATCTCATTCCGGGTCCCTTTTTCAATGGTGTTTTTGAAATTTAAGGTGGGATGACCCTTGATTTCACTAGCAGGAGCAACACGTAAATGCGCCCTGGGCTCCAATTCAATACGCTTCCAGTCGATTGGGTCGATTTGCACCAAATCGCGATCGTTCATAACAGGTGGGAATGGCCTAAAGTTTCGGGCCTGAGTGACTGTCGGCCGGGGTTCTAATTGTTGATTATTCCAACCAGCGCCAACCTGGCGCATGGAAATGGGAGACATGAGAGGCCCCATCATTAAGAACAATGGTGACACTGTATACTTTTCGATAGCGTTCAGTTGTTAGACACTCATCCACCTATATCCAGATTATTGGGGTCAGAATGGGGTAAATGGAGCACAGGTATCAATGTCGTGCTTTTCATAACGATCTTGAGGTTCACACTGTGGCATTGAGGCTGAAACAGTTTCCCTCCAGCATCCTTCAAATTTAGGTGTTGAAGTTATAGTCCAATAAATTTGTCGCGAGGCATTTAACGCCGGGTTGATAACAAGAGTGTCACAGTATCAGGTTTGACAGAAGGTGGATTCTTTCTTCTCCTACACTGGCTTCTGGTGTTCTTGATCGTCTCCTTTTCAGCTCCTGTGCCGCGCGCCAAAGGTTCAATGTCGGTGATATTGAGTAATTCGTTTCCAGCAGTCTGTCCTAATTTCACATCATAAAGGTCTCTGGAATCCGAGGGGTTAAGGCGTTAAAAAAAAAAGAAGGTCCAACGTCAAAGAGGCTTAAACCAGGAAAAGAAATGGCCGGGCGCAAGCGTGAGTCTGGTCACGGTCCAGGCTGACAAGCTATTATCGGACGACACCAGGTGCGGGGAGGTATAGAGTAAACAATTGAGATAGTATCAAGGTACTCATACCACTTAGGTATTTTTCTTTAAGTAGAGAATCGCACGTTTAAGCAAGATGTAGACGAAGGAAAAGCGAGCAAGAGAAAGGCGGAAGACCGGCAAAAAAATAATTAAAAATAAAAGGAAAAAAGGACACTTGAAAAATGTAGAAATAGCATATATATTTGCTTTTAAACCCCGGGTGTAGTTTGCTACTTTGAACTGAGGCCGATATACGTGCCAATGCTGGGGAGGGGGGAAATGGTTTGGCATCCAGTATCCCAGCGGAAACAACGAGAGCCAAGGAGGCGCGATGACCAGGGATGATATCCCTAGTCATGACAGGATAGAGAATTAGCCCAGGCGGCTCAGCTGCAGCATGAACGAGAACTCGGGGGTAGCAAGTTCTGTATATCAAACTAGGCAGTGGATTTTCCTGGGCTGCGGAATAATGGCGGAATTTTTGCTTCACCAATTCAAGGCGCGGCACCCGCATCCACTTTACTGGGTACTGTGGCAGAGAAGTAAAACAGGTGCAGAAAGTGGTGACCATGTTAGATTGTTACAGGATCCGTTGCTCATAGAAATCAAGGCAGTTGGTGCTCCAGACTATGCTGTTCCGTCTTAAGTATAGAGCGATCGCCATAGAGAATACGTAGCAGCCTCACGATGTCCCCCAATTACGTTGAGGTCGAATTGTCGCAAACCAAAACGCATGGAGCTAGTTTTGGTTGACATATGCCAGGGAACAAAAAGCTGGGAAATCCCCATTGTTCCAGCAGAGATGAATTGAAAGGGGCGTCCTCGGACTAGGCTGCACGGTTCGATCGGGGAATGCCTGCTTCATCCTCTGGTTCAGAGCCGTAACGTTAAACGGGATGGGGGCCTTGGAGTTTCGGGTTCAAGAATATTTTTCAAATTGAAAACGCGCATCGTTATCCCGTTTGAAAACAGTGTGGTTTACGCCGCCGTCGACGTATCCACTGTGACCTAGCAACTTTGCGGGAATTATAACAGTACACCCGAAGTATCCCATTCATCTCCCAATGAAACATGTCTCGAGGCCGACTGGCGTCTCGCCCTCCGGCTCCGGCCTGGCCTGGATACACTAGGTTAATAGGGAGCTGCCACATTGGGGAATAGCATGCGGTGGTGGGTGTCAGCATCGGTGTCGGCAATTTTAGGTGCATTGGCCATTGAAAACTTTCGATTGTGAAGAGGCTGCAATCATTGGACATCAAATACAAACCAGAAAACGAAAATCAGGTTCCCTGATCGTATTTCCGATGGCACAACACAAAAGTTCCGGGCTCGGCCCTTCCGTCAGTAGCGATCAGGAGGATCCACTACATCGGGGCACTGGGAGACACGGTCTGGATAAAATCCTAACAATGGTACCACCATGTTGGAGACCGAAAGCTAGAACAGTGCTAAAGCTGCCAGGTTGTCTTGCTGACGGCATGCACTTCTCATATAGCTTAGCGTAAAAGCAGCCAGGTATTGGGGCTGTCCAGGTTTATTTCCAGGTTGACCTGGAGTCAGAGTTTCTGAGGTTACAGCCAAAATAATGGTGGCACGAGCGTGGAGCTCTCTGACTTGGGGTATTTCAAAGGGGCGAGAGGACGTCCAGGGATACCCTGCTTCCTGTAAAATCGATGCGGACCGCCGATGTATAGGCTGGGGTAGACCTGCAGTATCTTTAAATCAAAACGGCTTGGCGCAATTCCAGCTCTAGCTCGAACGGTGCAAGAAAACACTGAATAAGTAATGCGGGATGCGTAGTCGGCTGGGAAAATCCCATAAATTGCTGTAACAACGTGTGCCATGATGATAGCTGGCATTGGTAACCAGCAACGCTGGCCAATGGCCAATAGCCTAGGAAGAGGGATTTATATGAAACCGTGTAATGTAGCGGCGAAAGACTTCTAGACGACAGAAGAAGATGACTGCAGTCATAGAAAAGCCTTCTGAAGTGATATCGCGGGGTGCTGCAGTGGAAACGCACGCCTGGTGATGGAGGCGGCGTAAAAAGATGCCAGGGGCAACACGGCGACGAGGCGGAAACGAATTGGAACAGGACGGAACTGCTAAATTTCCAGAACAATGTGCAGCTAGTGCTTGTCCGCCCTCAGGTCCATGGCGATAGGCGCATCCCAGTCCTGAGAAACAAGACACAGGGGCCTGACTCGACCCTGATGCTGTGCTGCTGTAGCCACTACTGTGGACTGTGCTGTCATTGCTGCAGTGGACTCCAGGGTTGTTTGAGCCACAAATCTTCAAAGCCAGGGTTTTCCTATCATACTCTCTGGCGCTCGGGGCAAACACACAAAAGGAGAAAGGAGCAAAGGGAGAAATGCTACAAGGAATCTCCTCTCGTGGAACAAGCTGTCGTCGCTGGGGAGGATCAGCCGGAGTGGCGTTCACCAGAGGCGAGGTCGCCCAGACATCGCCAGACCAAGGACCGCTGGGATCATGGATGAGAGATCCGCGCCAGGGTCGAGAGGAGAGCACTTCAAATCCAAAGCGGGCTGTGGCGGTGTCGGGTTCAATGCTGCGAGGATTGCCTCCATTCTTGTGTCAGCAAGGATGGGAAGATAAACTAATAAGCGGGTCATTTTCATGTAGTCTCTCGGGCCAAGAAGATACAGGCAAAGCCCCATCGTCGGCTCTCCTCAGTAACTATATCAGTCTCGGCTTGAGTTGGCCAGCAGCGGCGAAAGAAGCAGGTCGAATTGGACTCCGGCTCTGAAATCCGCAAACTCAGGCTGTTGTGAAAAGCGGGTTTGCGCCGAATCTCCCAACCCATGATGTGCTGAGATAATGGGCAGCCGTGAGCATCAGGTCTGAAATTGACGAAGTTGTTGACCTCTTCTTTACCATGCTCGAGAACAAAATATCTGGCTCTCCGCCTGGCAGACAGAGAGCCATGACCTAAACACAATTCATTGGGGATTTTACCTCAATCCGCAGGCATGTATTTTACCCGAGAGGTTAGCCCTTTGATGTTGAACTACGCATCTCTTCTCCAACTCTACCAATGCATATGCTTTCAACTGACAACCGTCCTCCTTGAAAATAGAAGATCTAGCTTGAATGGGGCCGCTGCCTCCTTCTCGCCCTGGCATGGTGATGCCCAGCACGAGCAATAGGAGGGTTTTTAGTTCTTACACTGCGGAATCCAGCCGTGGTTAATGATGCCAAAATCCCCTTGCAGATCTAATGCAAACTGTGCCTTAGTACTGCGGTATTAACCTGAGCTGGAATATGGGGAAAGTGTGCAAGGAATTGAATAGAAAAACTGTCCCCGCATAGCTGCATTCAAAAAGTTCGAGTCATAACCTTTTCAATTTCCTATCAACATGCCATCTACATAAAACTACTCTACCCGACGCGCAGGCAACAAACACAGTTTTGCGGTTTGACCGTACATTTTTGGACGGGAGACGCCAGAAATAACTCAGTCCCATTTTGTCCCATGACCGGGAGCGGTTCAGGCTTTCCTTTCACCGCCATATTTACAGCTTGATTTACCCCCTCTTGTGATTGCCAGCTCTTACAGAAGTTTGTTCGGACACAACTCCAGCCAAGAATGGAGACCTAGGCCTTGGCTTTGCTTCTGTGACGCTCTCCCCCTTCTTGTTGGGCGGAGAAGCTATTTAAGATGAACATCTACCGTCCCCCGCCCCGGATATATCATTTCAGCGCCGGACAATGAGGAAGGAGAAGGAAGCTCCATGAGAGACAGACAGGGGGCCAACGGAATCCCCTTCGGTTATGCATGAATTAACGTTTGTATTTAGCTCCCGCAGGGGGGCTTGAAACTTTATACTGGAAACCCGCAAAAAACAGCTCTGCTGGATTATTTGTTCTCGCCTGCCTCTTGTTTCACGTGTGGAATCGATGTTCGAGAAATATACGATGGGCGTGGCTAAGCAATAAACCTGGGCATGGTCTGCATACACATGTCGCAACTGCAATTGCAACTGTGGATCCGGTGGAATTGTGGACGGCGAGCGTTGACCTTTTGGTATAGCCTGAAGTATAGTTAGTTACGGCTTTCGATTCCCGGGTCCAAAAGCGTAGAGAAAAGTGGAATGAATTTCATTGGAATTGTGGAATTGAAATATAAGAGGGAAATGATTTTTGAAAAAAAACCCGAGGCGGTTAATATCGGGATGTTATGAGACGGCGAACCTCTGACTGCCTTGCCCGAGTGTTCTCCTACAATAGGCGATTGCTAACACTCCTCCACCGGATGTGGCCATTTTGTCTATGTAATCCCTTGTGAGGTGCAGATGTATCGTTCTTAATGACATTGATCATTGTTTCGGCAAGTGATCCTTTATACTATTCATGCCATATCCTCTAGTAAAACAGTTCCCAAACATCGCGTGCAACATGGGGACTGTCTTCGTTTTTAGATCTATTCTGTTTATTCCTTCGCGCTCCCCAGCCCCCCTTCCTCAACATCAGTTTCTTTCCATCTCCTTTGTGCATCGTAAATTAACCATGGCATTACACGGCGAACCGGCATACTTCTAGGCTCGACGTGGGAGTAGAGCATAAAGTTGCATTTTTGGTGAATGTTGTTAACAGGCAGACGTGCCGTGGAGCTGCATCATTCAGTTGCCCGTTAAAATTTCGGCTTGTGTAGCTCGCGTCCCAACTGCCTCCACTTGGGCGTTGAGCTTTACTACTCTCTTTGGATAAAGAAAGGGATCGGTGTGTCCGTTCGGTATGCTAAGGAGAAGGGCGGAGCTAATCGCTCTCAAGAAGGTAGCGGAATCGTTTGCGGGGGTAAGACAAACCCCGAGCACGGGGATCTGTTCTTATTGGGCGATCCGTTCCGTTGCCCGCAGTGAGCGTGTTCAATTTTGCAGTCACGTAGCCGCTTGGAACAAGGTATATTCCAACAACCCATCTGTCTCATATAAAAACTCTTAGCCCTGCTGCGGGGCTGGTCCATCGGATGAAACCGGCGGCTGGTTTTCCTTTGCCTTCTCCTCTTTTACATCGCCTTGTTTGGACTGTCCCTCTTGATCATTGACGCCATTTTCCACTACAGCTTTTTGTTTGTTTGCTGCGGTGGACGCATCGTCTGGCGCGGGCGGCGGCTCAAAAAGAACTTTGAGGTTATTTCCGTCCTCTATTTTGTCGAACAGTGCTAGTTTACTCCGCGAGGATAGACGTAGGGTTCTCCAGGTCTTGCTTGCTCTTGCTTTGGTCGCTTCATCCTTCTCTTCGCGTGACTGGGCCATGTCAATATTAAACTCATCGTCGGCAATCCCGCGCATGTAAGAATCTAGCGCTGGGGTAGTGAATCTTTATTGGGATTGGAGTTAGTGAACGGCTGGTTCTGTGATGGGGTCATGTCACGCTACTTACCTGTCAGGGTCTTTAAGCCGGTCCACGCTATTGACATTCTTATCCTCAGTGAGGAAATTGAGATTCAGGGATCCTAACGGGGCGGATCGAAGTCGTTTGCTCGTCGACACCTTAATCGCACTAGCTTGCGTATCTAAATAATCCTGGATTGACACTGGGGTGCGCTCGATCGGAGGGCATGCTTCTGCTTTCCATCGGACCCAATTTTTGTCTCTAGTGAGAACAGTGTCCACCATCCGGTAATAAAATTTCCCTTCTGAACCTTGTTGCAAATAGCCGGCAATGGAGGTTTTCATTTGCGACGCCCATTTTGCCTAGGAAATAGTCAGCACCTGGCATATTATTTTTGAAGAAATAGAGCGCAAGCATACATCCTCGTCATTAAGAACGTAATTATAGAGCACTGATTTGTTTGTTGAATCCGCGAGCTTAGCCTTAGCTTTCGGCGTGAGCGAAAGGACAAAATCAAGAAGAATTAAAGATTGCACGAGGATGTGTCTCCGGAACGCGACATCATTCACCTAGAATAAATCAGTAATTGCTTTGGCTATATAATAGCCGTCACATGAAGCTAAATACTAACCTCTAATTCAAACAAATCTCTACTCGTTAGGTACTTCGGGTTGAAGCTATTCGTCATTTCCGTGCCGTCACCTACACGCCTCCGCTTCAGGCCACGACGCGCATCTTCTGATCCCTTCGTCATCCGCGTCTCCATATCGGTGTTTACCTTCTGAAAGATAGAAAGGGATGCCTCTAGGCCGGCTTTAAATGATGCAAAATTGGAGGGATCGAATAAAGAGGTTGGGGAAGAGAAGTTGTTTTGTAAGCTCCAAAAGATGGGGTATAGCTCATCCATTGACGGGGTTGAGCTAGGCTCTGGCTCCTGGGGTTTCTTTCCGGCCGGTTGTGAACTTTGCAGGCCTTCATCAGCTGCTGGATGAGTTGACTGTCGGGTGGATTCTTGCTCAGTGGCCTCCGCCGATTCAGGTTTTGTATCGCCAACGATTTCTTTCTCAGAAGCATCCACATCCATCGGAGTCACACCACCTTCTTGAGCTTTGGGAAGCTCATCAAATGTGGTCACATTTTCCGTGTGAAATTCACCTCTCAGATTGACAGAGCTACGGTCTCCTAGCGGGAAGCTCTGAAAGAGAAATATGAAAACCCTCCCACAAAATACCGTATCTTCAGCGCGCGAAAGTCGTCGCAGGAGTTCATTGCACGATCGTAGAATAATCAAGCTCTTCTGCTTGAAATGTTTCTGTAGTCACCCCCCGTTAGTAGAGTTTCGCGATGAACATTTCAGGGATCCATGACCTACAGCAGTATTTCGTTCCCTCCTCGACTCCAGATAGTCAAAGACCTTCCGACAGCCGTCAATGGTTTGGCTATCCAGCAGCTCCTCAATGAGCCAGAATAGCAGCCCAGGTTCACATTGTTCTACGGAGTATATCAGCGAATGAAATCTCAAACAATACCCTGCGCAGGGAGCTCACCGTTATCCGAA
The DNA here is from genome assembly GCA_002572885.1 of Blastomyces parvus. NCBI lineage: Eukaryota > Fungi > Ascomycota > Eurotiomycetes > Onygenales > Ajellomycetaceae > Blastomyces > Blastomyces parvus. The sequence goes on from PDNC01000060.1 coordinate 73,958, forward strand.
AATATCGATACAATATCTAGAAGGTTCCATATATGAATAAATGAAGGTTCATCGATCGAGGTTGTGGCCTACACCAAAAGAATGGTTAGCTGTGTCTAGACTATTAGCTGGTCGCAGCAGAGGTGACTGACAAGAAGATCATAGAACTTTTCCCGAAAGGCAGTTTCAACCACTGCGTACTGAGCCTGTTGACTTTGCCCCTTCAGTCCACTTTCTTGGTCTTGTAGTATTCGGCGTATCGCATCGCCCAGGTCGGCATCAGTCAACGGAGGTTCGATGCTGCCGTCTTTTTTGATCTCCGCCGCCTTATCCAGAAGGCCCTGGACTAACTGCCGGTAGACCTTCACCGCCGCGATATCGTCCACAGCCATGATCATTTGGATAGAACGAGGGCGGTAATTAAATTACCTCGTGGTTTGCCGTGTAGCTGCAAGAGGTTGATATAAATCTCTTGTCTGGAGCTGTTTGGCGGCTTGACGTTGTTCCTTTGATGCGCTGGGGTGACAAATCGTGCACGGACGTTTTCTGCACGTCTTGAAACCGCTTTTTTGTTTTGGCGGCGTAAGAACGTCGGCTTTGTTGAACTGCTGAACGTGAAGCGCATTCCGTCAAGACGACAGCAATGGGACTCCAGATGCGACCAGCAATGGCGCAGAGCTTCGATACCCGCCCGACGGTGAACGACCTCCAGGAGGATAACCGGTGGGTGAATTTGGCCAGGACCCATTGGTTGAAGCTGTCGAAAGCTCCGAAGGCAAAGCCTGAGGTTATCAAGAATGATCTCTGGGATGGGTTGGAGTCGGAAAAATTCGCTGTTCGTTCTCTTTTGATATTGGAAAATCTTCATGTGCTTGAAAAGTAGGTTATACTCTCTTTGCTTATTGCTGTTGTTGTTCTTCTCCAAACAGAATCAATACCGCTGACAACAATCCTCTCTGCCCAGGTTCCTCTGGCCAACATACTCCGAAGATTCCTCCAATTACCATGTCCTGCTCATAGCCGTGATCGCAGGAATAAAACAGAGGGAACATTTGCCAATATGGGGTAAAGTTATCCTGAAGCTGTGCAGCTAAGCCACAGAAGCAAATACTGACTCCATAACAGAGCATTTCACGGAGAGACCAGCGGACTTCGCGAACCTTTTCCGCCGTATTCTTGCTATGAACCTCGATACAACATTACCAACCAAGTCCAAAATATATTTACTGTCATTCGTTATCAGTGCTTTTCAATCGTTGGAGAATGCGCTTGTTCGCAAAGAATGCGCTCCGCTGGTTACAATACCGATTTGGCACAACCTTCACAATGATGCTTCTAGAAACAAACTCCTGGAACAAACAGATATTTTGAAACGGGGATGGCGAATTGCTGCGAAGCGGTATGAGAAGGCAGATGATGATGGAAAAGCAAAGCTCCGTTTTGAGCGTTCTTGGTTGTATTCGATGCTCCTCGATTTCCTTCAACGAATCAACCTGGCTGATGGCAACGATCCGGACAATGTGCGATATTGCGAGCGATTTATGGAATTTCTCGTCGATCTGGACAGCCAGCTTCCGACAAGGCGATACTTCAATTCCCTCCTAAAGGACCTCAATCTACTTGCAGTAATTCGCGTATCAAAGCTTTACAACGAGGAACCGAATGCGCTTTTCCGTGACTTCTACACCCTCCTTAGGCATTTCATCAACTTCGCGGTAGACGATCAGTCGGGCCAACACCTGTCTCCCCAAGCTGTTTACGATATTCACTGTAGGGAGTTGGCTCATCTTCAAAGAACAGCAATTAAGCATTTCAAAGACAAACTCACCATTTTAGCATTATCAAACTACGGTTCGATCGAACAGCGGGCTGAATTAGAGTCACACTTGTCGGCCCTGTCTGATGAAGAATTAGAGGCCCTCTGTTCTTACCTTGGTTTTAGAACAAGTTATCCTAAGCAGTCCAGTATTATTCCCGATCGCCAGCTAATTCTTGAAATTATCCTCTCGACTTTCGAGCGCCATCGTTCATTCCAAGAGTCCGCATCACAGCTGGCTGTTATGCCCACGGAATCAAACCTTTACGACCCTGCTTTGATCCGGAATGGATCCTATGATGGCTCTCGACCATTGGCCATTCCAAAATTAAATTTACAGTATTTGAGTGTTGGTGATTTCTTATGGCGATCGTTTCTGCTTTATCGTTCTGAGTCTCTTTTTGAGATCCGAAAGGACCTTGAATCAGTAATCAAGCGATTACAGCCAAGTTTGCAGAGAAATACCGGGACCGTGTCATTTGAAGGGTTCTCAAAAATGGCCATACCAATTGCCAAACCGGCGATCGTTGAAGTTGCACCAGCAAAAGTTGGATCAACTAACCCTGCATACGTTCGTGCCGAAATTGGACTGGATGTCAGCCGTCTCGGTGATAATGTTCGAAGAGAATGGGAAGCGCTTCGGCCTGACGACGTCGTTTTCCTTCTTGCGTTGCAACCTAAGAAATCAGTAAAGCAGATATTCAGCAACAGCCGGGACCCAAAAGATGAAGTTAGCTTGTTACATGTCCGCACGGCGGAAGTTGTACAAGTTCTCGACGAGAACGGAAGATTTTTGAGGGATCGTCAAACTGAGGAAACGAATGGATACAGGCCGCGGCCGCGACTTCGAAGATTACTTGTAAACATCGACGCAGCATCATATAAAGCGGACATGGAAACGCTTGCGAAAGGGAAACCCGACGTCTACACATCTATCAATGTAATTGTTAGGCGAAGAGCCAGAGAAAACAATTTCAAACCAATTCTGGAAACGATGCAGAGCCTAACCGTCGCCGACACCAATCTGCCGTCGTGGATGCAGGAGGTTTTCTTAGGCTACGGAGACCCGGCTAGCGCCAGGTATACAGAACTGAGCAATAAAGTAAAATCCGTCGATTTCCGTGACACGTTCCTAAATTGGGACCACCTTGTCGAAAGTTTCCCAAGCCAAACAATTGTACCAGCTGACGGTGCAGCCTCTCGCTTTGACCCTCCATATGTTTTAGAGATGTTTGAGGAGAACCCCAAGACAACAACCTCGAACGCATCAAAGAAGAGACGACGAGATCAGGTTGAAGTTGCTGAGAAGGCTCCAAGCTCGATACGTGTTTCCTCATACCGTCCACCTAATCCAGGGCCTTATCCGGTTGACGCTCCGAAACTCAACAAGATTCGATTTACACCAGCCCAGGTCCAGGCCATTGTGTCCGGTACGCAACCTGGCCTTACTGTTATTGTTGGACCCCCAGGAACCGGAAAGACCGACGTTGCAACTCAGATTATAAGCAATATTTACCACAACTTCCCTAATGAACGGACATTGCTCGTCGCCCATAGTAACCAAGCCTTAAACCAACTTTTCCAAAAAATAATGGCCTTAGATATCGATCAACGCCATCTATTGCGGTTGGGTCGTGGGGAAGAGGAGTTGAACACTGAGGAAAGCTACAGTAAATACGGCAGAGTGGATACTTTCCTGGAGAACCGTGGCAGCTACCTTGCCGAAGTAGATCGTCTGGCGGCTTCAATCGGAGTGGAGGGCGCTCATGGGAACTCTTGCGAGACGGCAGGCTATTTCAACACGGTACACATTCGACCGGCGTGGACTAAATACTGGGATACAGTTCAAGCCGAAGACTGTCCTCGCGAAACTGTTATAAAATCTTTCCCTTTCCATACATTTTTCTCGAATACCCCAAAACCGCTATTTGATCCAAATTCGTCGAAAGAAGAGCTGCTCGACGTCGTTTCCGGATGTCAAAGGCATTTGGACAAATTATTTTCCGAGCTTGAAGATATCCGTCCGTTCGAGATCCTCAGGTTCCAGCGTGATAAAGCCAACTATCTTCTAGTAAAAGAAGCGCGAATAATTGCCATGACTTCGACTCATGCGGCTATGAGGAGGCAAGAAATCGCCAACCTTGGATTCCAGTATGATAATGTTGTAATGGAGGAGGCAGCACAGGTCACGGAGATCGAAAGCTTTATCCCATGTGCACTACAGAATACTCAAAACGGGGAATTTCCATTGAAACGGGTAGTGCTTTGCGGTGATCATCTCCAAAACTCCCCCATAATCCAGAACATGGCTTTCCGGCAATACGCGAACTTTGAACAGACACTCTTTTCGCGCCTTGTAAGGTTGGGTGTACCAACAATAAATCTAGATCAACAGGGTCGATCACGTCCGTCAATTGCAGAACTTTTCAGATGGAGATACCCACACCTAGGAAATTTGCCCGTTGTCGAAACGAACGAAGAGTTCAAACTCGCCAATCCCGGTTTCAAATTTGAGTACCAATTTATCAACGTTCCAGATTATCAGGGGGTTGGTGAAAGAGAACCCTCGGCACATTTCATTCAAAATCTTGGCGAGGCAGAGTATTCTGTTGCCATATACCAATATATGCGTCTACTTGGCTATCCAGCATCGAAGATATCAATCCTGACAACATATGCGGGACAAAGGTCGTTGATCAAGGATGTACTGAACCACAGATGCGCCAAAAACTCTCTATTCGGCTTACCAAAGATCGTAACGACGGTAGACAAGTATCAAGGGGAGCAAAATGACTGTAAGTTGAATCACATACCCAATCAAACCTTACAAAAATTTTACTGTATTAGAAACTAATGTTCAATAAAAACAGACGTCATCCTCTCCCTCACACGCACAAGAACCGTCGGTTACTTGCGTGATGTCCGCCGTCTTACCGTCGCTCTCTCCCGTGCCCGCTTAGGCCTCTACATCCTCGGCCGCCGCGAAGTCTTCGAATCATGCTTCGAACTCAAACCAGCATTTGACATACTCCTCCAGAGGCCCGATAAGCTCATGCTTGTTCCTGGCGAGCTCTTCCCGACCTCAAGGACTCTGGCAGAAGATGATGTCTCAGGTACGCTGATGGAGGGAATTGAGCATCTGGGCCAGTATGTGTACGAGATGACCCAGGCGAAGATTAAGGCGTTAGCGGAGGAGGGGAAGGCGGCGGTTGCTCCGGTGGATGCTGATGAGGTTATGGCCACTATTGGGGAAGAAGGGGAGGATGAGGAGGCTGATGATGACGAGCCTTTTGTCCAACCGGAGAGTATTCTTGACTAAGATTTGAAAAAAAAAAAAAGCGCGGTTCCTTCTCAGGGGTTTACCTCCTTTCTTTTGTTCATTTTATTTTGACTGGGTATCGTTGTAACAGGGGTTTTCGCTTGGTTTTTTTTCTTATTTTTATGATTGTTGAAATACATATGGCCCTCGTTTTTTTACCTGGAATTAATGCTGGAATAGGTATGGATTGGGCTTTAATGATTTTACTGCCGAACTTAGCTTAATTTATTCTTGACGCTTTCCGCGCCTATGACTTTTGACCTTCGCGTATCCTCTTCCGGCCTTCTACCTTGGGTGTTGAGCGATGATTTGTACGCTTAGATGCCATTCCTCTAATATGGAGTTGAGCACTAGCTTTCTCCATTCTTTTCAAGGGCTGTAATTATTCTTCGATTCAGCGTTTCAAGTGCAGGACTTTGGTATGTGCAATTTAGCCAGGGTTTTCTAACCTTGTTTTTCTCTATGTGCATACAGCATAAGGCTGCTTGATCTTGTACAATCTATTTCTATACAACGGGGAAGCGATGTGCTCCGTTCGGGCACTACTACAAAGCAGTATGGGGTTTCTTTGAATAAAAAAGTAACTGTAGTGAGCTACCGCCCCGATCAGTTTCCAACTCGTCTGGTCCTGTCCACCCCGGCCTTGGGGGAACTGACAACTTCAGCCTTTCAGCATACGTCGCAGCTTTCTCATGATTTCGCTTCTGCCCCATTTTCCGCCTTCAGTTCATCGACAATATTCTTCGGGTCTTTGTATGCAAGAGCGACGAACCTATCCGCTTGCGGTTAAAATGGGTGACCCCAACCTCCGGAGGATAATTGGAATTCAAGGCAGTCATATTGTATGCTGAAAACGGGTTACTTACTTGGAATGACTTCCCCGGGCGAAAATTTCGTTCTGGGAATTGGTGAACTTTATTGATGTGAATGCAAGTGTTTTCCCGACTGTGATTTTGTGTTAAAGGGCCGCAGTCATTATTAGATTGATTCCGTTCAATGTTCTTTTCAAGAAAAAGGCAAAGAAGAAATGGAAGGGAAAAGGAAACAATTGAATAAGAACTTACATTTATCGCATGTAACCTCCTAATTGCGGGTTTTGTATTAGTATCTTGAAAATCGACAAAGGGCTCCGGAATATGAGAGCCATTCAACTCACCGCGAGAATCTTATCTCCAATTTTCCCCCCGGAATTGAGATATGTTACTAGTGATGCCATTAGAATCTAGAATAGAGGTTGCAAGCTCTAGGAATGGGGACGTCCACGAACCATTAATATCAGTTGAAACACCAGTAGAAAATAAGCCCCTTGAGGCGAGGGCTAGGGATCCGCCGAGATCGACTACGGGATGCAAGATCAGCAAAAATTAATTAACATGGAAAATAGAATGAGGGTGTATTCCCCATACCCATGCTAGCAATAGTGCCTCCATGAAGGATACCTAGGCGATTCTTGCATAGAAAAACGGATAGATTAGCTAGTTTTCGCACCAGCCCCGTGGAGAGAAGGAATACAAACCGTATGTTCTTTCTGAATATCTAGCTCAAAGTTCACAACACCAGGACGTGCGCCTGTCACGCGGAGCTATACATAAGGTTAGTTCTCTCGCTCAGTAGGACATGTATAGATGGAGAGTTAGATGATATGTATGCGAGCGGAACTCAATTGCAGCAACCGCAAGAGCAAATCATCATGCATCTAAAATTGGCAGAAATACATACGTTATCCAGCAGTCTATATTCAACGCCTTGTCGTCAACTATGCATGTTCACTCTCAGGAAAAGTCATGAATAATGATGCATACCTCGGCTCTAAGCCAGACGTAGCCCGGAAGGACTGCCAGACCTGTTATATCGAATTAGCGGCTAAATCGAGAACCAGGAGTTTGGCGAATGCAGATACTTACTGATTCAACAAATTTCAAAGTCTTCATATTGGAATGATTAACCACCGAATAAATGATGTATGCTGAAAGAATCGAGGTTATTATTGTATGGAAGTTGTTCTAGATCTGGATTGCAATAGCCGGCGCTTAGCTAATCATTCGAGATGCACTCTTGGCCTGTCCCGTCCGCCGTATGAATATCAACCTCTCGTGTCCAACTCTTGCGCTCTACAGACCACGGATGGTTTATCGTCGCGAGCTTCTTGAACCTCAACCCATTACCTAGCTGGAATCGCCATGATAGATCGGTGACAACTATAGTACGGCGACTGCCCCAACAGCCTCCGTTTTGGAAAGAAATTAAAAAAATGGCTGCGTCCTCTTCCCGAGCGATGGACTACCTGGAAAGTCTGCCAGGAACTGTCTTCCGCAGACTCTACCAGCAGCCATCCACGGCTCTAGCAATCTTTCGGCGAATGTTGCCGCACCTGGGTAAATGCGCAACATGACTTCTTTCGATAGACAAATATTTAGATATGGGTTGGCTAATACCAAGCAGCAAAATGTTTCGTCATGGCGCTTCTCTACCTTAAGGATCCGCTGCCTGCGGCGGATCTAGAACTATGGGTGAAGCCGGAGAGTAAACGGTGAGCACGAAGCTTTTATATCTATATATACCTGTTCATCTGCGGGAATCGTGGGACTAATTACATTGGGGGTTTGAAGCGAGAGAGACAACGCGCTATCGATATTGGGCAGACTCCATATCCTCTCAAATACCACTACGTCAGATAATATCAGGGCATATACTGTTACGGACCCCTTCGCGTCATCGCTTCGACAGGCCCTTACAGGAGGAGATAAGCAGCAGTCCTTTGGGGTCCCGTCCCTAACCGCGGATGAAAACCCTATGACCGTTGCTCAACTGGACGACTATGCATGGAGCCAGTGGGAAGGAGTTCTGGGTTATATGGTTGGAACCAGCGCTCTGGGAGTGCAGCAAGCAGTCATGCTGAGCAAGGGCGTCAAACAACTCCTCCAAGCCTGCCATCTCGTTGAAATCCGTGACCGGAGAGTCGAAATCACGAAGGACGGCTTCGCATTTGTCCTCCAGGACCTCAACACCCAAGTCTGGCACATCTTAATCCTCTATGTCGAAAACGCGGAACAAATAGGCATGGACAGCGTCGAAGTCCTGTCTTTCCTCTTTGTCCTTAGCAGCCTAGAGCTCGGCCAGTCATATGAAAAGAAACATCTCACGTCGACCCAACTCAAGACCCTCGCAGACCTCACTGATTTCGGCATTGTGTATCAGCATTCCCCTCACCAAGAAGCAACTCGATTCTACCCTACTCGCCTAGCCACAACCCTTACCTCCGACTCTATCACCCTCGGCAGCTCCATCTCTAGTAGCCTCACCGCACCCACTGGAGCTCCCACCACTGCCTCCAACGAGCCCGGAACAGGGTTCATAATCATAGAAACCAACTACCGCTTATACGCCTATACATCCTCCCCTCTCCAGATCTCCCTAATCGCCCTATTTACAACTCTAAAGTATCGCTTCCCCAACCTCATCACGGGTAAATTGACGCGCCAATCCATCCGACGCGCCGTGGAAATGGGCATCACGGCGGACCAAATCATCTCCTACCTAACCACCCACGCCCACCCGCAAATGCGCAAATACCACGCGTCAAAATCTGGCGCGAACCCAGCTGGCGTCCCCGCCGTTCTCCCGCCTACAGTTGTTGACCAGATCCGTCTCTGGCAGCTGGAGCGGGACCGGATAAAAGCCACGCCAGGCTTCCTGTTTAAGGACTTTGTTAGTCTAGCGGAGTTTGAAGGCCCGTGCAGATATGCGGAGGAGATTGGGGTGTTGGTATGGAAGTCGGAGAGGAGGCGGATGTTCTTTGTGACGCGGCATGAGCAGGTTGCTGCGTATTTAAGGAGTAGGGTTGGAAGAAGCTAGGCAATTCCCAAAAAGTTGGAATTAAAAAATATCTTGAAACTTTGGTTGCTTGCTTTTAGTGGGGTATGTTTTATAACCTTTTTGCCGCTTTCTTTTTTCATCTTCGGCGCAAGACAATCCCGCCCCCCTTTTTATTTTGGTTTTGTCACAATACAGGAAAGGCGTTTGCGGGCATTATCCTAGAGGGATATTATTTTGGGCTTCCTTTTTCTTCAATGTCCTAGAAAGCTAGGTTTTCGTCTTATTTCAATGTCCACGTTTTCACATCTGACATCGTTCGTCAAACCAAGTGGATTACGGGCATCCAATAGCCACTCAGTTCCATCCTAACCTGCTTGCATGAACCCCGATACTAGGACTTGACTAACTATTTTTCTCGTTCCAATGCTGAGAGAAATAAAAGTAAAAAGCAAAGCGCAATAGAACGAAATCCTCACCAATCATTATTAACCCAAGTCCCCCAACCCTCATTGCATGTTGGATCCGAGCGAAACATGCAAAATCAAAGCTCCAAGGATCAAAAAAAGTCATTCGTGAATTGTGCAATAGGTGTATTAGTTTGCAAAAGCAAAAATCAGGACAACTTGGAAACCAAGAAACAAGAAACAAATCGCATCGCATCGCACCACTCAGGCCAAACTCTTCCGAACCGTCCTAAACATACTCATCAATCCAATCCCTCCAGGCCCGGCGCCTACCGCCACCTGCCAGAGCTCCACCTTCACTCCACTTCCGCTTCTTGTCAGCCACCTCCCTGGCCGATATGAGCGTCCCATCACTTAGATCCGACGTACTACCACCGTACATCTGCTTACCCAAACCGGCACTAGCACCAGCATCACGCAAGAACCATTTGGACCACCGATTACCGAAGCATTTTGAATAAGCGTCTCGAAATTCCAGGAAGCTTACTCGTGCCTCAGCGGTTGAGCAGGCGTTTTCCAGAAAGACGAAAGCGCGCTTGGCCCGTTGGTCGTTCAGGGTTGCGGTGGAGGATGAGGTGATATAACAGGTTGTCGGTGCAACTGAACTATCATATCCTGTCGCGGCGCCTGATTCCTCTTTGAATGAGTCTTCGTGGTGGAAAGCATTGACCAAGGTGGAGAAGCGACCTAGCCAGTATTGGCGTGGTTGGGCGGTGGTGACCTAGGAATCAAGGGGTTCCGTTGTTAGCGCGATACGCAAGATTGAGCCGCCACAATTCTGGGGGCATGGAAAGAAGTTTCGGACTTACAGTTTGGATATCATCGTCATTATTAGACGAGGGGCATGGGAATATGAGTTCCTCCATTGAGGGTTTCTCTGTGGAGTCCGTTGGCTGCTGCATACCCAAGCCACAAGCATCCTTTATCGCAGCATTTGGGGGGTTAATTCGACCTCGAAGGCTTCTTAAAGATCCCGTTTCTTCACGATCATTAATGATACTGCACTTGCTACGAGCATTGCTCTGGTGGCGATTCATGAAGCTTTCGGTCGGCGCAGAGTAGCCGGGAAGTTTAGAATATGATGCCAAGTTTACAGCTGTTTGACTTTTTGGCAATGCGCGCCGTTTTGGGCCTAATGTTTGTTGCTTGTGAGTAAGACAATGCTGTGATCCGAAGGATCCAGCTAGCGGATTATTGGCTATTTGTGCTATTTGCGCGTTTTCTGCATTTGTCGGTTTCTGCTGCATTCCCCCTATTTGCTTCTGTTGTTGATGTTGCTGCGCTGGGCCTGATTGTTCATGTGAAGCCCTCTTGTTTTTCGATTGTGATTGGTGGTGCGACAGAGCTGGTCCATGTCTTAAGCTAATAAAGGAAGAAAACGTGGTTGATTTCGGAAGCGGGAGCCCTGCGTTTGTATTTCTTCTTCTGGGATATCCGTCTGGTTGGGGACTGGGCAGTGGAATTCGTGACACCTGGGACGGCGCTGTTCCCTCCTTTAATGTCCCGCCATTGACACGTTGTTTTCCTCCGTTTGTCTGACGTCGTTCTGATGGATTCTCATGCCAGACGCGTGGTTTCTCTGGTACAGGGAGCTGGAGGTTCACGCTGTCTGGCTTTTTGTTTAAACCCGGGCTTTCCTTAGGGGAAGTGATTCCTCCCACCAATTTTTGGGGTTGACCCCTTGAATTTGCCCCTGATGTCAGTGGTGACCTTCCCATGGTGTGTGTTACAAGTGCCTTGGCCTCTTCAGATCGCAACTGTGAAACCCCTGGGCTAGGTGGACATGAGCTGCTCGTGATCGAGGTTGTTGGGGTCGTACCGTAGCTTGAATCTCCGGCTTTTGTGTGACGCTGTCTGCGGTGAAATGTATTCTTTGCGAAGGCTTGAAGGTATTGTGTTAGGGATGACTTACGCCGGCAATGCTGGGAAGCCCGGTTGTATTTAGAATCGCGAGGACAGGCATATAGATGAGGGGAGGAGGCGGCAGATCGTGCCAAAGGCATATTTGTTTGACTCAGATGCAAGCACTCGAAGGCCTTCGAGGTATGTGTATATCTTACTTATGTTGATATATGGGTGTCTAGAGTCGCGATCATCAGGATTGCTGGAACAGGCCGCAAGACTTAAGGAGAAGCATAGGACTATGAACTCCAGAGAAGGAGATATGATGTTTTTATTCAAATATAAACATTAACAGAAATGTGGAATTGCAATATCAATCAATATCAACATAAGACAGACTGGGAGGAAAATGTTGTCGTGACGAGAGAAGGATAGAAGTTGTGTTCCTCTGGCGGACGTCTGATATTGCTGCTTTGGGAAGTATGTTTGGCTTCGTCTGGCTTCCACCGCAGTTGAGCATCCTCACACCGGATAACACAGGCAAAACAAAAGCACTTTTCACCGTGCTGTGTGCTCTTCAATAAAATAGCCACAGTGACAAACAAATGCATCCACGCGAACATATGTTGCCCTAAAATGGCCCCCAAAATATTGGGATATGCAACTCCAGCCCCTATTCCGCTCCGACTATGATATCTCCCTCAGACACCTTCACAGCGCTACCACTCAATTCGATTTTATCGACCTCTTTACCCCCATCCTTCAACAAGGCCTTCAGTCCAATATCACTCCTCCTCCCCATCTCCACCCCCTGAACAACATGGAACAACCGCTCTTTTTCGTTTCCACTCCCGCCTCCCTGTCCCGTCAGCATCAAGTAGGAGATAAGCCCACTCGCAGCGCTCCCGGTTGCCGGATCCTCAGTGGTGTCAAAAAACATGCGGCTGCGAATAACATTTGTCTGGCGCACTTCATCCCATACGTCTTTGACAAAGAAATACACATGAAGCGGTATTCCCGCGTCCCAGCCGGGGTCAAAATAACCTCCTGCCTCTGTGCTTATCGCAGGGAAGCTGCAAGTTCCACTGGCTACCCCTGCTGCAGCCAATGCTTCCAAACTGGGTAGCTGGACATGCGCAGCTGTCATACCCTTGACAACTGAGACGATAGGGAACCCATCAGCGTGCGCACTGGCGTCGAAATATGGCTCTACCGATGGATGCAGCTTAAGCAAATCCGCTAGAGCAAATCTTCTCGAGTGGATATGCACGTTATGCGGAATGAGGGCAGAGACCATATTGGGGTCGTCCGCGGATATGGAGATGGGGATATCTCCCGCCTTGGTGGTAATAGTTGATGGGGGAGCCTCAGTACTATTACTTGACTGGGAGTGCTGCAGCAGCCATGATGTTGCGCCGATAGTCGGGTGGCCGGCAAATGGAATTTCTGCCAGCGTGGTGAAGATATCTATGGTGCAGGGCTGTTGGGGCCCCTTCGAGGGATGAACGAAGATGGTTTCGCTGAAGTTAAACTCGCGGGCAATGGCTTGCTTTTGAGTTTGAGTTATGGGAGTGCTGTCGGACAGGAAGACTACAGCTAGAGGGTTGCCAGCGAAGGGGGTTCTGGTGAACACATCAAGGGTAACGAAATGGAGGGATTGAACCATTGTGAAATGTTTGCGCTTATTCGGTTCTGATTTACGATGCTTGGAGGAATAAATGTTAACGTGGATGATATTTGAATAGTTCGCACTTGGGGTGGTCGACAGCCGCAATATATATCCCTGCCTGAGTCATAAGGATGCCATAGAGAAATGGACGTCCTTCACAAACAATACATGAACCGGGTATAATGTGGTTAGACTCCACCGAGAATATCCAGCGAAGATACTTGAAGTCGCTATAATCCCGCATTCTCGAACTTCAAGAGATTCACTTTCGTTTAGTTACAGGAAACTCTATTCTCCCCTACCTTTCCTCGGTTATGGATTTTACTATTTAAACAGGATTGTGCAATAACATGGGCTGCTGGAAATATATTTCTACAGTAAAATACATCTGGATTTATATCAAAAGCGCGATCGGGGAAAAGTGAACTGTGATTCTGGTCTACAATTATTTAGTCAGAGACAACAGGCTAAACTCAATATAGAATGCAACTTGTCTATCATAGGGCGCGCTACCTCGCTTTAGCTGGCAATGGCTGCCCCGCTGCAGCACACTTCATCCATCTATGACGCCCAACATGGAGGACAACAGTCATACCCCATAACCTTCATTCAATAACAATTACCCCTCCCGCCATGGCAGAAGTGGCATGCGATACAGAATATGCGATGGCCCAGACCGTTAGCAGGGCGGACGGCCGTGGCTTGAGTGATCCACCCAGTAGCTCCAGCCTCCATGTCCAGACTACAGCCCTTGATGAGGTGATCGATCCCCCCGTCTCTTCTGGACAGCGGGAGTATCCAACAGGCGCCAAGTTCTGGCTCATCATTCTCACTATAGGGGCGATTCTCATCCTTACCGCTGTGGACATGAACATCGTCGCCACAGCGGTTCCTAGCATTACCGACCACTTCCACACCGTCGCAGACGTCGGGTGGTACTCGTCTGCCTTCAGGCTCTGCGTTTGCGCCTTTCAGTTTCTGTTTGGAAAGGCGTACACGCTCTTCTCCGTTAAGCGGCTGTTCTTACTCGCAAATGCCATATCTATCGCAGGCTCGCTGATCTCTGGGGCAGCTACCACGTCTACGATGCTTGTCATCGGGAGGGCGGTAGCTGGTTTGGGTTCAGCGGGCCTTTTTTCAGGATGCTTTGCGATCTTGGTACAATCGGTACCTCTGCGCCGACGGCCGATGTTCGTTGGCCTGGTAGGGGGCATCGAAGGTGTCGCTACCCTAGCCGCCCCGCTCCTTGGTGGTGCTCTCACTCAGTCGCTAGGCTGGCGGTGGTGCTTTTACATTAACCCACCCATTGGAGCTGTGACGATGGCCTTGACCGTGTTCTGTTTCTCAGACATCCCGAAACCTAACGATATCGCCCGCATGACGTTTAAGCAGAAGGTCTTGCAACTGGATATAATAAGCAACTTACTGCTCCTCCCCGCCCTGACGAGCGTGTTTCTAGCATTTTCGTTCGCTGGTGTCAAGTACCCCTGGAATAGCGGCCAAGTGATCGGTCCGCTTGTCACCTTTGCCGTCCTTCTAGCCGCTTTTATCTACAATCAATTCCGACTCGGCGATGCCGCTGCCCTGCCCCCGAGGGTTATCAAGAGCCGCACAGTCATCGCCGGGTTCGTTTTCATCATGTGCACGAACAGCACAAGCAACGTACTCGAATACTACTTGCCCACCTACTACCAAACAGTGCGTGGGTATTCTCCCGCTAAAAGCGGGTACATGATGACCCCTATCATAGTCGGGGCTACCATCGGATCGCTTGTCCACGGCGCTGGCACGACTGCCTTCGGTTATTATGCTCCATTTATGCTCTTCGCCTCAATAATAATGCCCATTGCCGCAGGCCTCATAACCACTTTCAAAATCACCACTAGCTTCGTGCAGCTCATCATGTACACCGCCTTTGCTGGCCTTGGCTACGGCATTGGTTTCTCAGGACCCCAAAACGGCGTGCAGACAGTCCTGCCTGTGGAGGATATCCCGCTCGGCCTATCTGTCATACTGTTCGCGCAGTCTTTCGGCCCGGCTATTGCAATCACAATAGCTCAGGTACTCTTCACCAATCAACTTTGGACTAATCTCAATGGTCTTGTGCCGGGCCTGAGTCGAGCCACTATCGAGAACCAAAGCTTGACGCAGCTGTTGGCGAAGGCGCCGCCTAACATGGTTAGAGAAGTCCTCGTAGGGATTGATAAAAGTATCATCCAGACCTGGTATCTCGTCGTTGGGTTGGCGTGCGCGACGATGATCGGGAGTTTGTTGATAGAATGGCGATCAGTTAAGTCGAAACGGGAGTAGAAATTGTGATCGCCTGGGAACCTCGATGCCTGTTCGACTTTCTCGTCTCCTATAACGTAGCTTTTTACAGGCCATACACTGGGCCGCATCACCACTTGCTCTCGGTTGACAGCTGGTCAGTGGCTAGGAGACATGCGGTCGAGGAAACCTAGAAGCAGCAGCGTTCTTTCATTGCTGAATGATGTAAAAGATATTACCGTAGATAGTAATTGTGTGGTCATTGATTGGATCTTGGGTATCAATCACAATAATTGCAGGTGCCCATCACGGGTTTGGCAACGTGGACAGCAAACCCCGTTCATTTTCAGGGGCTTAGCCTCAGTCTGGGCTCTTGCGCCTTTCGTATATCAGAGATGTTTGAGGCGAACATTTGCAGCATGAACCCTTATCAAGACTTCATGCAGTAGGGTTGAGAATTCACCGTGTGGACATTGAAATTGTTTAAAGTAGAGACAGATCTGTAAGGAGGTGTGAAAAGACTCCACCGCTTGAGTACAAGCCAGTTAACTGAGCTTTATACCATGGGAGCCAGCACTTAATGCCGTGACGGGCAATCTAGGTTGTCTTTGTAATGGCTGCGCAGAAATGAAATGGTATGCAGTAGATTTTGACACAGCAAAACATTTAAGCCATAATAGACCGTTGAATTAAAAATGTGGTCTGAAGCAAGAGATATCAATGAGCATAAGTTGAAACGTTGTTACAAAATTGATCATGTTGCTTTGATGAGGTCTCCTCCTCAGAGATATATGGCGGTTCTAAGAAACCGTATGGGTTAAGTAAGGGGGCATGCATCATAGCAATCTGTACACATGCGGAAGGGTGAATAAAGTGCACTCGTTTTGATTGCCCATTGATATCATATATGGAATTGATAGTTAGCGAGGTCAAGCGTTAACCTCTCTTCTATCTCTACTAATAATGTACAGAATAGAGCAACTCTACGCCTGCAAACTAAAGTGGTCACCCCTGATGACTATAAAATTGCAGAATGCATATAAACATTATCATGGCTGTTTATGAACACGCTAATAAAACACAAGAATTCCCTATTCCTGCAATAAAACCGGCAAGAAATAGCCACCCTGATCGTGAAAGAATGAAAGCAAACATATAAACACAAAACACTGGTATCGCATTCGCAAAGACAACAGAACAAGGAGACTCCAATTAGTCCCCAACTTCCGACTCAGAGTCACTATCAATAATGAACGCGCCAAGCATGCGCCGTTGTCGTGCGGGCTTCTTGAACTGCTCTTCCTCTCCCTTTCCGTCACTCTCAACCCCCTTGTCTCCCCCAGTTTTCTCCTTGTCGGCTAAACTGGCGAAGTAAAAGGGGTCATCAAAGTAATCGTCATCGTTCATGCCGAAGATTGGATTGCGTTCCGTCGAAGTTGGCGGTGTGGTATTTTCGCTCATTCGTTGGGGTTGAGCCAGGGACACTGACTCGGTCTCGGAAGCGTCATCCTCAGGATCGTCAACGTTAATTACGTTATCGTCATCATCGCTATCTAACAACTGAGGATCGCTGCGCTGACGTTTATTCATTTCGTTGCCATCAGCAGTACTTTTGCGTTTTCGTCCTTTGCTGGAAGCCTGTGGGCCGGTTGATTTATCACCATCGGCTGTACCTGATAGTAAAGCTTGCTTGATGCGCCTCGCCTGATTTCTCCTCCTCTCCTCCTCTCGCTCGAAGAACTCCCGATCGGCTTCCTCATCTGATTCATCGTCGCTAGCATTGATAAATAAGCTGCTTTTGATCTTTCTTTGGCGCTCCAATGCATTCGTCTGTCGTGCCACACGGCGCGCTTCTAATGCCGCCTCGTCTAGGCTACCATCGCCCTCTTTGCTCTTTTTCCCTCGCCTAAGTCGCTTCTTTTTAAGTTCATCTAGTGTGCCGGTCCGAGTGCGAAGATTCGGCGGGAACAATATACCATCAATATCGTCTTCGCCCTCTGAGTCGTTTCCAAAATCAACCTCCCCTCGTGACCCTTCATGGGACGGCATCGTAGTGTCGATGTCCCGTTTGCGACGCAGTAAATCGCGAGGTTCTAGCCCATCAAATTCAGCCGGGGGGTTTTCGTTGTGTTTCTCAATCGATTTTTGTGTTTCTTCTAAAGTTTTCGCCGATAATGATGATGGGATTATCCACGAGGAACCGAGCGTGTCTTCAACACCCAGCCTCTCAAACCCAGCTAATGTCATTAGAAGACGGAGGCGTCCATTTTTGAACATGGCAGTACGACACGCATCATCAAGGGGTATAACAGCTAACGAAAAATGTCAACATATCTCTAGTTACGAGAAGACGGTATCTTATACATACCTATTGAGGGCGGGCTGGGAGGATGCTCCTCGTCAGATTCGGTTTGCCTGGATTCTGCTTCAAGTTCCCAGCTTCTCCTTTCATTCACAGCAGTATCAAGGGTTTTAATTAGCCACCGTACTAAGTTCTCCTTTTCCTCCAGATGTAGTGCAGCTACAACAATCCCCAATCTAGAATCTAACGTTGTGGCAACACCGGGTTTGACCTCCAACTCAGCTGCTGGTTTTGAGTTGGACACCGTCTGTCTCTCGTGGCCATATTCCAGATAAAAGACAGTGGCGTTAATTTTGCTAAATAGCATTTCGGTGATAAGTTCGGGGCGCTGTTCTAATTTTTTCATGAGCTTTCTGATAACTCGTCGTGTGAGCTCTTCCCATTCCGCATACATCGACTTTGTCGAATCAAGACCGCCTGGGCCCTTTATCATCCTATAAAAGAGCGAAATTATATCCACACGGAAGAGCAAGACGCTTAGCTCTTGCTTGAAAGCTACACGGTAGAAAAATCGGTGTGCTCGTTTTAACTGGTCCTGGTTGAGCTCCTTGTAATGTGTAGTTAAAGCAAGGAATGTGTTGACGGATTTTTGGGTGCAGAATTTGGCCGCGAAACGTTGCAAATCGAAAGATCTTTCAACTATCGTTCTCGTTGCGTCTTCCATGGCCAAGTCTTCGGCCTCAGACTCATCATCATTTTGAGTTTCGGGGTTTTCAGGATTGCCAACAGCTTCTTTACGTTGTTTCTGCCTGGCTCGTCGCCGGGATCGAATCTGCATATGTTCATTCTGCTTCGAGTACTGTTCTAATAATCGAAGGAAGACATGGGCCAATTCAGTGCAAGCATCCAAATACCAGAACCCTTGGCTTTCGTAACCCCTCAGTATAGTCAATATCCTGTCATGCGTTGTTTCTTCATAGAATATTCTGCTCAAGATATTTTCTGCAATATCCTGATCTTCACTAATGTCGGAATGGAACATTTGCTGCACTGTCAGAAGGATTTGTGTGAAACACCGCATACTGGCGACGAGGTCTTGCCAATCCTTGAAATCTAAACAGTTCTGCATATGTCTGTTCAGAGCAATAAAAGTTTCTTGGTTGAGGACGCTAGCAACAAGCTGAAAACTATCCG
Source organism: Blastomyces parvus (assembly GCA_002572885.1). Classification (NCBI taxonomy): domain Eukaryota; kingdom Fungi; phylum Ascomycota; class Eurotiomycetes; order Onygenales; family Ajellomycetaceae; genus Blastomyces; species Blastomyces parvus. The sequence goes on from PDNC01000060.1 coordinate 92,627, forward strand.
GTTCAATGTCCCTCGCAGGGTTTGGATTCTGCTGACGAAGTTCTTGTTGGCGGGTCCGTCGAACCCTCTCGGCTTCCAGGAACCAAGAAATTACATAAAAGAATTGGCGGGGTGTGTACTCGGTAACGCGGTCTGCCTCGCGCTCAATGGCTTTGCGGAGATGTGAAAAGAGTGGGTTGAAACCAGAATCCAAAAACTCCTCAACAAATGTTCGTAAATGTTCGGTCGCAGACGGTGTCAAGGGGGATGGCATATTAAAGTTATTAACGGACAGATCAACACCTCCCCTTTTATGTTTCGGCCTGTTCCACTTCTTTGTTTTGTCCATTTTCAACATTGTCGTCCGATCGTCTTTTAGTACGTCCTGACCCGAAACGGTGGATACTTTTTCATCGTCTCGTTTCACCCAAATCATGGTGCCAAATCGTCCATGCCTTGTAGGGGCAGTTTTGGCGTATTCCCGCTTCAAATGTGATTCCTTGTCTAGAACAGCCTCTAGATCATTCGCACTGGCAACGTTTCGTTGAGTATCATTCATGAACAGCTTCTTGACATCGACTCCCTTGACAATATGGAATAGAATCTCCAGAATAACCACATCCTGGAAAATAAAATCGTCTCCCATATTAGAGCACATTGTTAGCAGAAGGGCAAATACATCTTGTTGTTGAAAGGCGTTTATGGTGGCACACTTTGATGCTTCTTCCTCATCGCCCTCTGAACCTAGATGTGGAAAAGGTGTTATTATCGCAAGATTTCTGAATAGGTATAGCATTAACTTTAGAATCCCTTCGTCTCGCGAGGAACGGTCTGATCGAGGAGTTGTCATGCTTGGTAATGCAATACGGATAATGGTTCGTAGCATGGCTGCGGTGTCATTTCCAAGGATCCCGCGCTTGTACAAAACCTGCGACTGCTGCAAGTATGGTGTATGTCTGTGATGGTTTACCGTCATCTGGCTATGAATCTCGAGCGGCCATGTCAGGGGAACAAGCAATTCCACTAAAAGGAAGCATGTCAGCAGGTGTCACCAGATTACGAAGTTTGGAAAAGGGAAGGGGAAGAGCAAAATGCTTACAGCACGCCAACGTAATTCGTGATTTGTGCTTGTCATCATGTATATCATCCCCCCAAAGTGTGAGAATGGGAATCAAGTCTCGATTCACCAGGTTTGCTTCTGCCAAACACCTGGCCACGTCCATACGGTTCGCTTTCTCGTCGTAGAACTTCAGCCATCTTTTGATATCGCGCAAACACGCGAGCGCATCGTCTCCCAGGACATATTTCCCTGTATCACTACTACCAGAGCCTCCAAGCTATTGCCATTTCATCAGCTTTCCGTTGAGTTTTCAAGTATCAATCAAGCAGTTTGGATGTTCTCCAAAGATGGACATACCGCAGTGATCAGACTGTAGACATAAGCGCGGACTTCAGGATCCACCACCTGGACTGGCTGGACAGACTCTGACTCCATACTGTTTGGATGCTGCTGCTCATGGGACATCAATGTTATATGTCGAATACCATATTTTTTGTTTGGTGTCTCGTCCCCATCCGTCATTGAATTTCAATATCCAATCATTTCTCGCGTCGCCGCAGACGTGTTCCTTGACGCGCCCACTGACTAAGCTCGGACCGGAGTCTCTAGATAATCCGGCTCCGAGAATAACCGAACTTAGGCCGAAAACGACGTCACTTTATCATGTGATTTCGCAGTCCCGCGAGAACGCCGAGGACTTTCTAATCGGGCCGAATCAAATTTCCAGAGAACAACATCCGAGAAGCTATACAAAACGCTTTGTGTGCGGTGAACTGTTCTACCTCTGATAACCACTCATAGTCACCCGTCACAATGTTCCGTGTTACTGTAGGATGGCGTATCGCCAATGGGGCCTCCTCAATGGCCTCGAGATCCTTCAGCACTACCCCAATTGCCCAGGCACCTAGGGAAGTGAAGAAGGTGGGAGTTATCGGAGCTGGGCAGATGGTAAGTATTGAATATATTATATACATCGCGAAGTAGATACTAACATGCTGTGAAACAGGGTCTAGGAATTGCACTGGTTGCTGCCCAAAAGGCTGGCGTCCCCGTAACCCTCATTGATAACTCTCAAGCTTCTCTCGATAAGGGCATGAAATTCGCAGGTATGCTTCATACAAATTGGAAACATACCCAAGTAATTGTGGATTTGGGCCTCTAACTCCGCCCAAACAATAGACAAACTACTCGAGAAAGATGTCGCAAAAGAGCGCATTACCAAAGACCACGCCGCCCAAGTCCGCTCGATGATCACACCCAGCACCAACCTCTCCGACCTCGCCGACGTGGACTTCGTAATAGAAGCCGTCCCTGAAATCCCAGCCCTTAAGTCATCCATCTTCGCCCAGCTGGCTAAAATCACTCCCTCCCATGCCATCCTCGCCACAAACACCTCCTCTATCTCCATTACCAAAATCGCTGCCGCTACCACCGAAAACCCCACCGACCTCTCCGCCTCCTCGCGCGTCATCTCCACCCACTTCATGAACCCCGTTCCCGTCCAGAAGGGTGTGGAGATCATCACTGGCCTGCAAACGTCCCAAGACACCATCGACACGGCCATGGAGTTCGTCAAGCGCATGGGCAAGATCCCTGCCCGCTCCACTGATTCGCCAGGCTTCCTGGCCAATCGTATCCTCATGCCATATATCAATGAAGCCGTCATGTGCCTCGAGAACGGCATTGGTACTAAGGAAGATATTGACAGCATTATGAAGTACGGAACTAATGTGCCCATGGGTCCGCTGACGCTGGCTGATTTCATTGGTTTGGATACCTGTCTGGCTATTATGAATGTGCTGCATACCGAGACCGGGGATAGCAAATATCGCCCTGCGGGATTGCTGAAGAAGATGGTTGATGCTGGCTGGATGGGCAAGAAGACCTCCAAGGGCTTTTACGACTATTAATTGATTATTTCGTTTTGGGACACGTTAGTCAACCCATTGGGTTTGAAACCTACCCCCTGGAACACCTTTTCTTTTAACCCGGTGCGTGTAAAACATGTATATAGAAATAAAGGTATAAAATTTGTTATGGTATATGTTCAAATATTGGTGCATTTTTCTTGTGTTACTGCAGTACACTCCTGGGGAGCTGTTCCATTTGACCAGAGGCATAGTTATACAAATCATTTGTATTTTTGAAATATTTGGACACCCAAACTTAGTTACCCCTTTTTCACAGTCGAAAATCAAAAAATTGACAATACATTTTGCCTCCCTATTATTTTGTTCAAAAACACGCCCGGATACCCTGTTTTAGGCCCACCGATTTGCCCACTACAACACGAACCCCAAGACAAAAAAAAAAAAATAACTAAAAGGAAGGCAAACCAAATGTGCACCAACTACTCTTCAAACTGTTACTTTGCTACTCCCAATACGCCTGGTTGGCAATTATCCCGTCGCCAAACACACAGTCACTATCTCCGACATCTCCACGTCGATTCTTCTTCTCCAATGCGTCCGCGATCCGGGCCAAGTGGCTCTCAATGGATCCGGCAACAGTTAACAACTCGGCACCTAGATTGAAAGGAGCAACGTTCAAATCAGTGCTGGCTGCCTGGATATCTCCCGTGGCATTTTCTTCCGCAGCCACCTTAATAGAAGAGCCAACTGTATCTGATTCAGCGGTGGCAGCACGCAGCTGATTTTCAATTTGAGCTGTAGGAGCTGGATTCTGGCCAAGCTCTGGAGTGGAGCGGGTTGGCGTAGGAGGTTTGAGCTCATCATGGCTATCGTTACTATTGCTATCATTGCTGTTGGCTGCAAGAGGATCAAAGAGGGGAGGGGAGTTGATGGTTGCGGCTGTGCTGGTTACTTTGGGTGGCATTATCAGCATTTTAGTTGTAGGCGATGTCTTAAAAAGAGGGGACGAGCCAAAGGAGGATTCAGTTTTAACAGCCCTGAAGGGAGAGGGCGATGTGGTGATCACCGAATGTTTATCAAGGGTCTTGACGCTTCCAGGCCGACCGCTAATGGCAGTTGAAGTAGGATCCTTTGCATTGACGAGGGCTTGGACAGCTGCTGTGGACCCAGAAACACCTGAAACATTATGAGACGCATGGGGAGAAATTGCCATATTGGCACCAGCGATATAATTTTCCATTTCTTTTTGAAATATTGTGGACTCCTCGTTTAGACGTTTTTCCCGGCGGGGAACTTCATCAGACCAGCCAAGTGCGGTTGGGGATCCGATGATGGACCTGGCGATTTTCTGGATTTTGACAAGGCGAGGCATGAGGGATTGAGGGATCTATTTTTGAGAATTCAGCAATCCTCTCTTTTGTTTTTCTCATCCATTTTCATTTGTTTTTGCAAACCCGTTTTGGCTGGAGGGATAAAAAGTATTCAGGGGAACGGGAAGGATGTAGGAAAGAAGGATCGATAACGCACCTTCACGCACGCCTTGTGCGTTGCATCGCAATGGCGGCATTTTGAGTCCTCTGGCCCCTTCTGGCATTTCTTTACTCGCGGATTCCGACATAATTCCTGGGTACATTCAAAGCATGACTCCCATGGCGGCGCAGGCGTGACTGCCCGCTGCGTGGATGTGTATTTTGCGAGCAGGGCATCAAGATCATTAGTAACGTCAGAGCCAGATCTGCGTGGCGTGTCTTTCTTTTGAGACGACGTGGAATAAATCTTCTCATTCATCTTTAACCCCCGGTAGTATTCGCGGACATCGTAGTTGATATCTGAAGCCCTGCTGCTGCGCTCTGGCAGCTTGCGGGGACGCTGCTCTTCATGTTCTTCTTGCTGCCCTTCTTCATCCGATGCCTTCCTTTTATTGGTAGCCTGCATCTCGTACTGCGTTCTGAGTCTGATATAACTATCAGTTAGCCCTATATCTGTTTCTCGTTCACTTGGGGGGGGGAGTCGAGATACGACAAAATCATATTTACCTTCTGCAGGCGTGACTGCTCGTGTTGCACGCCAACCACTGAATCCAAGGGAGGTCTTTAAAGGGGATCTTATTGGATAAGACGAGGACACTTGAAACTGATGACAACCCTCGAGTATAGGGAGGGAGATTGGATGTTCTGATGTTGTTGGAATTCTATAAGGAACTGCTGCCTTTAAAGTTTTGTGAATGGGATGAAGAGTGCAGAGAGGAAAAGGGGGCTAAGTGCGTGTGAGTATTCACGAATAACACAGGAATCACAACAACAAAAATGGAAATAAATAATAACACAGGAAAACAAACATGGGAGTAAGGATATGATACACACCTTTACTAGCTATGTCATTTGACTTTTTCAAAGGTTCATATTTCTGTGTTTGTAAGAACGATAGAAAAAAATGGTTAACCCCTGAATCAATCTGATAAACATCTACCAAACACCGAGATACAGATACGTGTAGTTTCAACGCTGGAAAACGAGGAGAGAAAAGACCAATGTTGCAAGAACAACAGAAAGCAGACTGGAGAGGTAAATGACAAGAGTCAGTTGAATGTATAATAAAATGCCAGCACAAAATAAGATGGATATGAGCCGTCTTTCGTCTAATATATAGACGGGAGCCAAGGCTAAAGTATGTTTCTCCTGAAAGCAAAATTTGAATAAAGATGAACGTAACTCCGTTAACAATTAGACTCAATGCAAATGCTGAGAAAAGCAAAACAAAGTAAGAAACAATAAAACCTCAAAAAAATCCAACAGATGCTCACAGGGATATATATATATATGCGTGGATCTAAAAGAGTATCAAATAGGAGCCCACCAAATCGCAAAAGCTAAATGAGAGAAATGAACGGCTGGAAACGAGAAGGAGGACAAAGCAAAAAAAAGCCTTGAAAGAATGAAAAAAAAATACCCTCAAAGACAAGCCCATCACCCCAATAGCGAATACGGCGACTGACTCGCCAGCCGCGAAAATCCCCGTTTCTTTTTCTCTTTCGGAGGGTCCTGCGTTGCCACCGTAGACGGCCCGGGGTTCACAGGGGCTACAACGGCAGGTTGATGATGTGGCAGCTTCAGTTCCGGCTGCGGCTCCAGTTGAGGAGATATTACAGGCACGGCCGGTGCCCCTAGCGGAGGCACTGGATCGGGGACGGGAGAAGGGACGGGGTCGGATTGCGTTGGCGTAAGAACCACTTCAATGTTCGCATCTCCAAATTCCGAGTCAGCAGGCAGCTCCACAGGATTCGACACGACTTCCACGGCGGGCAATTCCTCGATATCCACACCGCTGTCGATCAGGTTGGTTCTGTATTCATCGAGCATCTTCCAGCGTTTCTCGACAGCTGCGGCAAACCAGTCGCGATCGATGATGACCCTCTGCACCAGTTTGGAGACGGTGTCCTGCTCCGACTCGCGGGTTGAGGTGTAGTCGCGTTCCAACCCGGCCTCAAGGGCTTTTAGTTCGAGGCTGTTAGTTTCCTCCTGGGTAAGGATTGCTTGCTGGTGGGCTTGTTCAAGGGTGCGCATTTCGCTTTCCTGGGAGGCTTTGAGTTTATCTAGAATGGATTTCTCTCTGCTTTCGCGGTTGGCTTTTCCTTTGAGATGGCGGAGGACGGTGAGGAAGGTGTCGTCTTCCTCTTCTTCGTGCCTGGCAATCATGCTGTCGAGTTCTACCTTTTGCGAAGCTAATAGTTGATCCATGCGTTGTTGTTGGTTTGTTCTTAGGCCCGTTAGGAGCTTCTCTCGCTGTTTCTTCACCTCTGACGTGCCGGCCATGGTCCTGCTCTGCCGGTCATGAGCAGCCTTTTCATGTCGTTTGTTTAGTAGGGTCTGCTGAGACTCATTGACGTTTGATAGCGCAGTGCGCAAGCCCCCTATGATATTAGCGATATAAAACATCCGCTTCACTTCTTTATCGCGAAGCTCCTCTTCCTCTTTACGGCGTTGCTCTTCTTCCCTCCTTTCCCTCTCCATAGCTTCTTCGCGCTCCATGCGTTCAATCTGGGCAATGGCCTCTGCGATCTCAGCAGCCTCAGTTTCCATTTGCTGATCTCTCTGGCGCCGGCGTGTCTCGATTTCATTTTGTCTACGACGTTGATCATCTTCCGTACAGTCACACGTCCGCCAGCGGGCTCCACATGTGTAGCTGCCACGAAAAAAAAGCGTCAGTCTCGGTAATAAATTTTAAGAAGCAATACTTGGAAATTTGTTAAAGTGCCATACCAGAACTCTGATCCACATTTACAAGTTATATGCCGACAACCAGCAGTCAATTCAACCATACAATGGCAGTTGTAGCATCTTCTCCAGCCGCGATTTTCGGCCTCCTCCAGTGTAGCCTCCAACCCATGGTCTTGGGGACATTCATCAAGGTTTGCATGCGCTAGACCCCGGCAGAGGGTGCAAATCTCAGCACGGCAATATGGGCAGCTCTTTTGAGTAGACTTTTTGCCCTTCTTGAGTTTGTTCGGAGGTATCCATTTCGCACAGGACGGTTCGGGGCAATATACTCGATGCGGTTCAGCAAGGGCGTATTCCTGCACTTTCAATTTGTATGCGTCTCTTTTAGTGTGATCCAAATTATCAAGGATAATTCGCTGTGGTATCTCCTCAAGACAACATTTTGGCGGGAAGAGCCTTTCTGTGGCCATTGCGGTATTGACGAGTTGCAAAAAACATTTCAGGCAATATTTATGTTGACAACTCAAGCCGATCAGATTCTTATCCAGTATATCGTCAAAGCAGCTCGAACATTCCCTAAAAAGAATCTTGTCAATAGGCTGTGACAAATAGCGCTTATCGTCGATAATGGAGTCCCAGAAGGTATAATGATGACTTACTTGAATGTATTGCGCTCTCTTAATTTATCCCTAAGTCCCCTTGTAGGCTTCGGTGCCTTACTAGCAATCCAGTCTAGGGGACGCTTGATAGACCCAGAGTCCATCGAGAGCTTCGAGGGCGATCGACTCCCATCCGAGTTGTTCAACGATGATAAACGAGATAGTTGTGAAGTCGACCCGTTTCGTGGTTTGTACTGTGAATCGGACATGAGCGACCGTCGATACCCGGGAAGCTTCGCATCTGAACCGACACCTCCAGAAGAAGGTGCCTTTTCCCTATACAGATCAGCAGCTAAAGACTGGTGAACGATAGTTACGATATCTGGAGGGGTGGTGTCTAGTGTGGCTCTGAGTTCTGCAGGAAATGGATGCGCAAGCCAGTGAAGAGGTTGGAGTTCGGTCTTCATGTCCAGCTCACTCAGTCCCGCCAGCTGAGGCCATTCTTGTAGACGGGAACGCTTGTCGGTCTCCCTTGCGGCGGGGAGCCGGTCGCTCTCTGTAGTGGAAGGGACGGTCGTCGTCATGTCCAAAACGCGCTGAAATTTGGACGGATTCAGCGAGGGTAGATGAGTGATAACAGATTGAGTCCTCGAGGGAGGGCTTTATTTCAAATCATGGCCAGCAACCTGACCGTGGACGGTGCGGAGCTTCCCCTCAACTCCCTAAATTTTGAGGCGCATAGGTGAGACAATATATTTCAATAAACTCCCAGCCGAAAAGGCTGTGGGATATGAAAATTATTTGCAGAGGTTATCGCCGAGCAAAACAAACAGGATGTACGGGCCCAACAGCTCAAGAGGTCGTTAACGTCGGCAACCCAGCAAAGACTTGAAAGGATGAAACAGGCACCTCGCACAGGGGGATGAAAGAAGAACGACCTATGATTGCTAATAGTAACGATCATAACAAACAGATGAATGAAACTGATGCGCGGGGGTTTTTACCAGGCCTTGCACACAAAGAAACCGTAGCAGCCAGGACTTGAGCCGCATTAAGCCCTCCTCTGGGCAGCCTACGGTGCAAAGCGTGCATGACAGGCACATGGCATCCACCGGCAAAGGCTCTCTCGAGGGGAACGAGTAGGGTCAGTACTCCGTAGTGAGGGAGGCATGGCAGTGAGCGGGGCATATCGATGGGGCGTTCCTTGCGGGCGGGTGCCATTTGCTCGTACCTCCACACCCACGGGCCGGGGTTGGAGCCAGGAGTGGCTGGCTCATGAGGCACTATGAGGCAGATAGTGGCTGTAACTTAGGGGGGGAGGGAGCAGAAACTAGTTGAACAAGCCGTGTGCTTGGGACAAGGCTGCGTCCAAAACAGCCCCAGCAGTGCTCGTCTCATTGTCAATAATTCACAAATGGGCATCGGTCGCAACGCGCAACGATGGTGATATCAATCAGGGCTTGCCTGGATTCTGCATTCGGGAGGCAGTGCTAGATGGTTAGGGTTAGAACTTGTATTCTGATGTATTCCGCCCACGTTTTCTGGCTGGCAGGAACCTAGTGTGACTTTGTGGTCTATTTTAGGCAACAGGCCAATCGCCAGATAAATGCCTCCGTCTTCCCATCGCATCCATGATATCTTGAACGGCGCCCATAAATTCAGCGTCTGATTGACCATCTCCAGTGACATCATCTTTTCATTGGCTAGTTGTTCTTTGTTGTTTGTTTCATGCGGCTCTCTCCTTGCTAGCGAGTTTAGACCTCGTAACAGCGGACTCCACCAAAATGCAGAACTAATAGTTTAACTCATCTTACCAGCCACATTTAAACTTACCCCAGCCTGCTTGTCTGCCTGTCCGCCTTCCCCTCTGCGATTGTGACTGTCACTGCAGCTCTGTAGAGTCTGAAGTAGAGAGTGCATCTCTCTACTCTACTGTCTCAGCTGCTCTGAACAGAAAAAGACTCTGTTCTGCTCCTGTTAATGTCAGTGACAGAGATCACAGAATACAATGAATACAAGCACGACTCCGTATGTGAGCTAAGTTTAAAAAAGTAAAAATAGACAATTTTTTGAAGAAATCCCTACTCCAATTGATAATAATGAAAGCTTTTCCATCTCAACTCTACTATCTCATGATACAAAAGTCAATTACTAAGCTAACTTACTCCTTAAATAAACCAAGCAGTGGTATGATATGATATCCAAACAGTGGTGGTGGATAAATCTCCATGAACGATAAGCTTGCCAAAATCTTGTGTACATACTATACTGTACATGAATACATGAACATGTCAACCAAGGCTAACTCTCCTGTGTGTGTATTCCAGCCCCTCTTCCTCCAGTGTTAACTGGTGGCGTGAGCTCTTTTGCCCTGGTAGCTGACAGAACATACTTGGACGTACCCGCACTGGCGAGCTAAAATCCAAGCAGAACGAAACATTATAATTACTTAATTAAAGATATCAAGAAACGCAGAAACGAAAAGCCAGTTGGAGGCACCATCTCATCTCATCTCATCTCATGCCCTAATTGGACTGTATCAAAGCATCAAAAACCCAACCGTGATCACGGCTGACGCAATAACACTGCCCATCCCAACCATGGCTCCCCGTACACTGCTGTTCGTATTCACATGCAGGCATCTCAATGCCACTTGGGCGTTTGTCTTATCGTTCTCGACTGTCGAGAATGTTTGGAGGTAAATGGGTTGTACCCGGGTCAATAAGGTGTCAATGGCCGCCTGGCTCTCATTTACAGGAATCGGTCGGGACACTCGGATGATCCGCGCTGGGGGGTCCCCGACCCGTGTGTCATTACTGTCGTGACCAAAGAGAGCTAAAAATCAAATGGCAAGAAATGGTAAGCGGGCGGTCGTAAAGGCTACGACAAAACGGAAGCGAAAAGAGGAGTCGTCATGTGTGGAAGCAAAGCAAAGATGATCTGACGGATCAAAAAGAAAAAGAAAAAGAAAAGGGGGGAGGGGTTCATACGCACTTGCGGAAGCAAAGGACCCTTTTAACCCAGGGTCAACGGTACGGTATATTAGGGTACTGTATATTTGCTGCATATTCCAGGCGCAAGGCGAGCGGCCTGGCGCCCAGGGGTTCGACATACCCGCACTAATCGCCATCTGGATATCATCTGAACCAAAGATAGTGGAACAGTCTCCGGGGTCATTTGCGCCAACGCCCTCCCTATATGGCAACAGGATCATGCAGACATTCCGGTTAACGTTCGGGCCGCTCAACTCCACCTCTGGCGGGATTCTCAGGGAATAGACCTCGTATAGCTGGGTGCTGTGGCCGCCAGTACTATAATTGCCGACGTTGAGCTCCCATGTCCAATTGGCCGGGGGTGCATTGGATGTGGCATTTCCCAGGGTGAATCCCTTGAATGTGGTGGACCCCTTTGCGATGGGGTTCTGCATTGTGTGGATGTATCCAGGAGCCTTAGTGCAGGCCGTTGGTCCCCCAAGGCAAACGATGCCTGCTGCGGCTGCAGAGATGAAGAGGAGCCCAGTGAGTGCAATTGTATTCATAGTCATTATGTCCTGACTACTTCTTTTTCTCACTTGTCGATGTGCGGCTGTCTGTTAGGCTTGTGGAGAAACTAAAGGAGTCCAGTGTACAGATATGTAGAACACACTCAGGTAAAGGAACAGCGCCGTGTGAGAGTCAAGGGGTGGTGCGTCGTGCTGGTGATGGAAACAGGATATGAGAGAGATCCATGGAATGCATTGCATACACCTCAATTGAGCTGGCCAAAATGCCCTGGTTACTCCGGGTTCAAAAATAGAAGGTGGCTAACAATCCTCCGCGCCGTGGTATGGGTTCTATGGAAGGGCTACTTATCACACATGTTCCAGTCAGTTAACTGATATTGAATGCTGAACTCTGCAGTGACGTACTTCAGAGAAATCATGACAGAGAGAATTATCTGCATGATTGATAGATACAGAGGTAAGATAATGAATTGAGTGTTTCTTCAAGTTAACTTGAAAGAAGCATCTCTGAAATATAAAGATCAGGAAGAGACTGCAATGCCTGATGAGAGCGAACATGCAATTCACATCTGATCTCGACGATTCTGATGATTCTAGTGTCACGATGAATAATAGCTCTCTGTAGATCTCTTTAAATGTCTATACTTGAGATGTTTACTATCTGAAATCACTCTTTAGAGAAGCAGTGAGATGGGTTTGACTCTCCACTATCTGCATCTGATGAAGGCAAAACATCTCTCTGAGATGAATTAACTTTGATCTGAACAAAAACAACTAGTTATACGCAGATTGAGCTCGCTAAAATTTAAAGAATTCAAGCTTTTCCAATTTTGTTTTAGTGCAGATGAAAGCCGGGAGTTTGTTAACTAGTTTACAGTGGAATCACCGTCATGTTTTCAGAGGCCGATGCCAAAGATTTTGGCTCACACTAAGAATTTAATTTTAAATACTTCGTATTGATATCAGCATTAAGTATATACCACTTCATCTCTTAACTAAGAGAATCGAGACTCACAGAAAATAATAGTGATCAATGTTTCTAGTCTTCTCTTTAGCTCACTGCTCAAATCTCAGACAGTATGAGCTTGAGATTCAGTACACTAGTAGTAAGAATATTTCAGTGTAAATTCTGAGTGTGAGACAAAGCTTTTCACAGCGGCCTCTGATGGCGAAACATCTACTCCGTAGTTATGATATCAGTCCCACCTATCAAAAATACCCCGGTGGGGTGCTAAGCGCTAAACTCTAACTATCTCCGGTCAACGTCCCACTTTCGCCGAAAATACTGGAATGAACTCACGATAAGCCGCAAGATGGCAAATATATGCGCTTTTCCATGGTATGCTGATACATCTACTAGAGTGCGCCTGGGCATTAAAGGGAATGCGGTGAAGACTTGAGCACGGCTCCAGCACCACGTTCAACTGGAACATAAACCCAAGCACCAAGGGCGGCTGAATCATAATATAAGTTCGCCTGACCAATAATGAGCTTGCGGGGGCAAGTAAGGCTGCCCATCAGACCGGGATTCCTTGAAGGCAGCTGGAGCGGCTCTCCTAGCACTTTATATCCATATATCGTGTAAATACAACCGTGGACTGATACCCTCCTTTTGAGCTGACATGGCCGAAATAGCCGACGGAGCCAAACCTCGGCTGCTCCCATCTGCCAACGGTGATGGCCCTATTCCAGCGGCAAGCGTTGATATTGATGACTATGACTACCCAAGTGGCGACGATTACTTCAACATTCCGAGCTCAGAGCTCTTGCGAGTGCTTCAAGGGGTGGCAGTGGCGACAAGGGCACCTGCTGTCAAGGTTGAGCCAATTGCCCGGTGGATTTCATCATACGGAACCCAAAAAGCCGACCTGGCTGATTTTGGGGGTTGGAATGAGGGAATTTCTTCCAATTTCCTGAAAGGCGACGAGCTGCTACAAATAGCCAACCTAACTCTAGGCGTCACATTTCTGCGTGAGAAGTCGCGACGTGCCAGCGGCGAGGTTTCCATCATCGACCTAGCCCTGACATGGGATCTGATTCATGGAGCGCTTACAAGTCCGCCACTCGCGCGGCCTCTGGGCAGTGTGTCACGGAGCGCGCAGGGGTTCCTGGCGGTTCCGCTCTGCAGTTTGGTGGAGGATGGAAACATTGTTGAGCTGTTTCGGCTCCACGTATGGCTACCGGATGGGCAACGTGGAGATCCCGAATTTACCATCCATTCTCACCAGTCGTTCGCTCAGAGCTGGATACTAGCTGGTGAGGGAAAGGATCATTCATACAATGTTAAACCGATTGCCGATTCAGCGGAGGCCACTCATGCAGCATATGAGCTCGCCTGGAGTGACGGAAGGAATACGGACAGGGCATATAAAACACATCAAACATCGTCCACCATTACGAACACAGGAGCGTTGGTACATGTCTCGCCAAAGCAAACGGCAGTTCACCACCGCCGAACGACGTACACCATTCCTGCAGCTGCATTTCACAGCACAGAAGTATTGCCTAACGCATTCCATGCTACGCTTTTCTTCTTCGATTCTCACCGTGGATTCATGAAAGATGCCCGGGTGTTGGGTCCCAAGGACGTCGAATCCAAAACCCAGTTGCGTGATGCCGCCGGTATGACCTCGGCCACTCTTGCAAACATGGTTAATGCTGTCCGCGAATGGGAGACGTTCATGGACCAGGGGCGACAACATGCACGGCGTGCTGAATGGGAGCACGCATTGCGGGAGTTTAACAGCGCTCTTAACATGTGCGAGTCTACAGAATACTTCTTGGGCTTGGCTTCTTATCGGCATCTAGTACTAGGGGAGCTTGGGAACACCAACAGGCGATTTGGGAGGTATGAGAAAGCCAAGGAGATGTTGGAACAGGCGGTTGAAGAAATGGGACCTAGCCTCCAGCGGGTCGAGTTCAGCGGTGAGCTGGGTGTGATATACAGGCATATGAACCGCCTTGAGGAAGCGAGGCATGCATTCCAGGTCCAATATGACACAGCAAAACAGCTACAGTTTGATCGTGCCATGTGTCGTGCGGTCGGGAATTTGGGTATGATCAATTACCAACTTTCCCAGCAGAACGGTGACGAAGCACTGCTAGAGATGGCCATTGACCAGCTTAATGAGCGCGTCCGCAGCGCGCGGCATATCAAAGAAACCATCCATTCTCTATCGTATGACCGTAGCACAAAATTGCAATTGTCGAAAATTGCAACAACTTGGGAGTCTATCGGCCTATCTCGCCTTTCACTCTGCTATGCGGCGCAAAAAGATTCCAAACAGGCCATTGCGACATCATTAGAGTCATTAAACCTCAGCAGCCGCTCAACAGATTCGACAGTGGTCGCCATGTCTCGTTTTTTCTATGGCCGGGCGTTGCTTCTAGATCAACAATTTGACGAAGCCCTGAAGCAGTTTAATCCACGGATGGCGTGCACACCTGCTATGGCGCTGTGCAAAGAACCCTCCGAAGAACACCGTCAATATTTACGAGAGCTGGTTGACGTGGGTGTGGATATGGAACTGGTCGACGAACAGGGATATACAGCACTGGATTACGCCGTTTTCAACGGCGATGCGGAATCTGAAGCTTTGGTACTGGAAGGACTCCGACGGAAGCTCGAGGGAGATATGGGAAACGAACTAAAAGAGCGCCAGGTGGAGGCGAGGATTCGGAAAGGTTACCGGGAATTATTTCAAGAAAAGATGCGGCCTGCACTCCTCAGTGGCGGAGGTTTGCAGTCATTACGGCATATGTACGCAGACGAGCTCGCAGCCGACGATGAGAAACGGCGAATGTTCGATGGTCTCAAATTCATGAGATTTCTGGACTTTTTAAAATTTGGAAAACTTCCTCGATCGAGTGACAAATTGGCGCGGGAGTTCATGGCAAGACCCGATGGGAATGATCAAATTGGTACAGCAGACTTTGTAATTTTCTTCTCGTACAGATGGATCAACAAGGAGCCAAATGCTTGTTCACCAGACGACACCAATAACACACAATATCGTCGAATGATCGCCGCAGCTGAGCAGTTTCTCAAACTCCATCCCTCGGTGGGCAGGGAGCAATTGGGGATATGGATAGTAAGTCAACCCAATCCGCCACCACATCATCTTCCATCATCTATTTGGCATTTTCTAACCCCTTGTTCCCCGCTCTGCAGGACCACGCCTGCATCGACCAAGAAAACCCAGCACCAGGGGTCTCCTCCTTGCCAATGATCCTCGTTCAATGTGACGCGGTAATCAGCCTCTTCGATGACCTTTACCACCGCCGCGCTTGGTGTTCTGTGGAAGTGATGATGGTGCAGACCCTGCGAAAATCTTACGGTCGACATCTCTGGTATGAACAAGTGCTCGCACCGCGGTCGCTGGGCGATGCTGACGGCGCTTGTGAGAATGGAAATGAGAAGTGGATTTTGCGAGAGGGACCAACTGAGCTGGAGATTATCATGGCAGAAAAACAATTGACTTTCGAGGAAGATCGGGCAAAGGTGTTGTTTTTAGAAAGGCAGAGTCGGTTTTTGGGGTAACGGTTTGACGTGGACACGCTTCATTTGACGGGGCTACTTGGCTGGAAGAGTCGAGCCTCACCCCCCTTGCATAGATGATCAGAAACAGACATGACATAGAAATAGAGCTAGGTAACGTATATGGGAAACTTGCTTGACGATTTGTATAAATCATCCAAAACGTAGTTGACCGGGTATTGATGGGAAGTAGATAAATGCAGCTACCATTAACAGGGAAAATTGAAGAACAAAAAAGGTAGTATGGAGTGTGCCTGATATTCAGCCGTCTAGATCCGCCTGCAACATTTATCGTCGAAGGTAATCCTCTAGATAGCTAAACATCCTCCAGGCACTCGAGAGAAACCACACAAATTTAATAGCTGGCAGGCCAGGGCCACCTCGAAACCCTGCGAGCTACGCTGCTTCACTGACCAGACCCGCACAGCTGCCGCTAGCATATTAGCGATCATGCGAGCGGACAGGAGTCTGGCTCCCTTTATACCCCCATTGGTTCTGGGGATGACCTCTCTCTCCATGAATATGGCCCGCGCTTACACGACATTGATGACATATACCATTGCCGGATTTGCAGCCTTATCACCATCCAACACAATCATCAAACATTGGTCGATCATTGCAAAGAACATAACGCCGTCTCCACTTGCCAGGGAAACACTGGGGGTTCTCTATGATAGAAAATCCACGCGCGCAATATCTTCAAATTTCCGACGGGGTGGCCTTGGGTATCTGGACATCCAGAAGCGGCGCGCTGCTTATGCCCGCAGCCGAGGCGAAGTCGATGTCCCATCCAATTGCCTCGCATATCGTGGGGATCAAGTAGTACCAATTCAACCGCTCCCTGAGTAGTGGGCATGGCATTCAAACTCCACACCGACGCCTCATACCAGGCCTGAACCGCTCATAATTGGCCAACGCCTTTGTGTAATTTCTGCTTGTGGATCAGCGTGCGACTTATGTCCCAGCAAACCTCCTTCCCGCCCAGGCTGAGCCATATTCCTGGTACTGTTGGCGGGTAATAGCAACCTCTTTTAATGCCTCCCTGTTGCTTGCAAATCTAGAACCCCCCAGCCAGGTAGAACGGATGGGGCTAGATTTATCATTGCACGTTAGTAAAAAGGAAATAGAGTACCTGATTTTCGTCTACAACGGAAATCTAGCTAGCTGAAATCTGGCGCGGGAAGAATATATCGGAGTTATAACTTACTCATCTGGCCGCTTGACGCGGACGACACATTCGGCTGAGGCAAGCTTCCGCAGCTCAGTTTCTCTGAGACGAAATATGTTAGCGGCCGAGAAATAAAGTATTTTTTATCTTGTTTCTATCCAGTATAAAATGAGGATTTCAACCAGTCAACCAACTTACAGTCGTTCCATAAAGCCTGGGATCAATGAATTGCCGCCAACCACCATAATATTTGCCCAAAATGCAGGATGCAGACCAGTTGGAAGCACGGATAGTGACTGCATTACAATTTCAGGAATCCCCAGCTGTTTCATCCCAATGTCTCCAGGATTGAATAGGATCTCGGGGACGGTGAACCGCTCGTTTCCAAGAACCAAGACATCTTCCGCCATTGTACCCGAAGCGCCGGAGAGAAATTCTTTCTTCTTCTTGGCCGCTACAAGGCTCTCATGCGGGCGTACGAAACCCTTCTTGTGGGCATTTGGGTCAGGAAGAACGTAGTCCACGACGATCCCTTCTGCCGCGGCAGTCTCATACTCATCAGGCTTTCGCTTTCGGTTCCCTTTCCAAGTTCGTTCGATGTCTGTAGAGAAATCATTGCTAACAAAACAGGCAGCTTCCTTGACCTCGTTTATTATGTACGTCTCATCGAGCATGTTGTACTGTCGAATCGACACGAGCTCCTTGAGGAAATTCGTAAGATATTTCCCGCCAATTTCTAATCGTCTAATGCCTCGCTGCAGCGGGCGTCCTTTGTAGACGGGAGTGACAGTAGTATGCGAATATCCGGAATCAATAACGAGAAGACATTCAACGGGGGAAATGGTGGAGTTTGGGTCTGAATGTATGGGGTCGCCGAATAGCGCATGGACATCATTCCAAGCGTTGAGCGTTGGTCCTGTACAAGCAACGCATCATTAGCAATTGGCAAGGGATCTCACGAGTGTAAAACGAGAGGGGCTACCCACCAATACATCTCAGATATCCTCCAAAGCCCCACTCCTCCATAATAATCTCATCCGCATTCTTCTGCAACGCAGCCATCGCATTCGGGGCCTCCGTAAAAATCAAAGTCGTATTCTCCGGATCTGCACATCGCACCTCCGGTTTCCGCGCCGTCCCCTCATCAAAAAAAGTATGGTCCCAGATTTCCTTCTCTGCTTCCCAACTAACCACATAGCCTTTCTCGACAGGGCGACGAAATGTGGCCTCATTCCAGTCCGTAACATGCGTTGATAGCTGGGCGCCGATGTAGACGCGCTTGTCGCGTGTTCTGGCCAGTGCATTGGGGATCACTAGGCACGAATTTAAGGGGGGTTCAGTGCTCGATTGGTCAGGCGCATAGCCGGCTTTCATGGTATATGCGCCATTGTCGATGATGAATGTTTTCGAGGGTAAGGGCGGCGGTGAGGGAGCGCGTTTGGCCGCGCGCGAGGGTTTTGCTGCTCCCATGCTCTTCCCTATAGCATGTGGAGTGGTGGTAAATGCTTGACTAAGATATCGTTACCACCCGCTAGTATATCTAAGAATTGTCGCTTTGTTGGTGCTGCTCGTTGGCCTTGGAAGGACGAACAGAAGCTTTGCGGTTGGATAGTTATGGGTTGGAGCTGGAATTTTCCTTGGCGGGAATCTGTCCAGGAAGCATAACCCTAACCCTAACAACCTCCCGCAGGAATACTGTTGTATTCAGCGTATGGCGTGAGTAGCTAAGTTGGCAATTAAAACCATCCTATTCTCAAGGAAAATGCAAATTCACGGATATTATCAGCGAGATTCCATCACCTTCGTTCTTTTCCAGGGCTTTCTGTTGTTAACTGCTGTGCTGTGGTTACATAGTTAACTATATAGTGACGTCACGAAAGCACCGAAGGATGCAACTTGCATGCATTAAGTGCGATATCAGTGATATCAGCCACAACACCCTAGCTAATAATTAAGACCGGCTGTTCCGCATGAGTCAGGCCAGGGATCTCCAACAGTTCAGCATGAACATGATAAATAGCTCCCGATATGCCCGGGAGGGTGAGATGCCTTTCATGAGCTCATCGTTAATATGCCCGGCGTGGACTACTTCCTCCCCTTGCCATGTCTCCAATATCAGATTTGCGAGCTTACCTTCTGAGACCATTCGTTAGCTCTACAAATACAGAAACAGCAACAACTGGTAACCCAGACAATTGCTCTCCAGAGGCTCCCAAGGACGAACTTCCCAAACCCCGATTCCGTTTGGACAACGACACTTCAGACACCCTTACCCTCCCAGATGGCCGAAAACTAGGGTATGCACAATATGGCTCCCTGACAGGGCGGCCTATCCTTTACCAACATGGTCTTCCGGGCTCTCGCATTGAGGCTGCTGCTTTTGATGAGCTGGGCCAGAAATATGAAGCTCGTATCATCGCCACAGACAGGCCTGGGTATGGTTGGAGTTCACCCCACCCAGATCGAACACTCCTCGATCATCCAAAAGATTTGGAATGCCTTGCAGAACATCTTGGGCTGGAAGAGTATTGTGTATTGGTAAGAGGAAACCCTTTTTTTTTTTTTTGAGAAGTGATCAAAATCCATTTCTAATTAAAACTAACTCTAATGTATTCACAGGGGATATCAGGAGGTGGACCATACGCCCTTGCTTGCGCAATGGCCCTACCCCGCGATAAGCTCAAGTGCGTTTCAATTGTCTGCGGTCTAGGACCGCCTGACATCGGTATGAGCGGGGCTGATTTTGTCCATTGGGTTGGATTCACTTTTGGATGGCGCTACGCGCGCCCGATTTTTATTCGATGGTTTTTCCAGCGCGAGCCGGCAGCGCGGCTAGACCTGAGTGATGAGGAGCGTCTTGAGCTCACACAGCAGCTTGTGGCTAAATCTGAGGCTACGGCCCATGAAAGTGACCTTAAAGTCTTTAAGGATATGGATTTTCTCCGCCTGTATTTGCGATCGGCGCGAGAGAGTTATGCCCAGGGGTTTGACTGGGTTACTCAAGATGGCAGGTTGGTGGCCTCTGACTTTGGCTTTCGAATAGAGGATATCCGCCCCGACTTGCCTGTACAGCTATGGTATGGGAAGCACGATAGGTTTGTTCCACTCAATCATGGCGAGCAAATAGCTGCGCGGTTAGGTGAGAGAGCTCATCTCCGAGTGGAAGATGAGTCACATGCGGGTGTCTCGCAAAACCTGAAAGAAGAAATATTGAAAGCACTGATTCAGAGCCCGTGAGACTTTGGATCAAATCCATTTGTATATTAGTAAACGGAAATCACGTCTCAGTCTAGCCTGGCGTTCTAGCCAGTTAATCAAAACATCACTCCTCAAAAGAGGCGGTGAATTCTCTCTCCTCGCCAAAGGTTATTTCGCTCTTTGAAAAGCTGGTCAATGGTCAGAACCTTCCTCTCCACATACCTCCAGAGTACTAAGCTTTCCGAAACGACGAAATGTCTAGCATGAAGCAAGGTTATAGCCCGCGCGAGATAATCGGATTTATATATATATATGGGTAGCAAAGATATGACCGATGTTGTATGCCTTGAGTCACATTTTCCAATGAGGTTATTGTCATTAAAACCATAGTTTTAAAAATCAACAATAGCAGCAGCAGTGGTTGTTTTTCACATTTTTGCTGTCTTGATAGTGAGCATTCTGCTAAACACGTATCACTACCAACACTAGGACCACTACTTTATAAATGGCATATAGATTCTAGTAGACAACTATGTTTGCTCCATTGCACATTCAGTGCTATTTCCATTTATTTATTGTGTAATGAAATTGTTGAAGCAATGTCTTCACGAAATCTTCGCAGACTGGAGGATCAATCCGGAGTCTCAAGCACTTATACTCCCACAGCGCTTAATTATAGACAGGATTAATCACCAATACATATTCGATATCCACTAGAATTCCCTATACCGAGTTTCAGAAAGCATATTCCTTTAAAGTCTTGCATGTACAATGTACAATGTGTATTTTGCCGGGCAAGGGGGGTTCTGGTCAAATTATGGATTAATTAATTAGGGCTCAATACCTCACGTGACAGTCCTTGCTTGCCCTTTTTTTTATCTTCGAACGACAACAACTGCGTAAATCCTAAAGCGGACAAAATAAATTTCTCCTGCTTCTGTTTACTCTCCTCCCTCCGCACCGCAAACACAGGCAAACGTGAAAAAAAAGATGCCTCCAACCCTTTCCAGTATCCTGGAAGCAACCCTCATTATCACTGACCAATTCAATTCAAGCCTCTCAACCCCGCTACCCCCTTCCGAATCCCAGTCCAACAATGACAAGAGCAGCAACCCCGCCCCGCTGCCCCTCCTCTCCGCCTCCGCCGCAGCCCTCAAAGCTCAAACAACAAAACTTTCTCTCCTAGCTGTAAATACCCCCTTCACTCCTTCAGCGATCATATCCGTTCTCTCAACCGTAAACGAATCCGTACTCCCTTCCGTTGTCACAGCTGCCCTGCTCACGGTCCCGGCGGAATACACACGGGCATTCCACGCTGAGGCGAAATTGCTGGTTAAAGATGCGTTGAGGGAGTTTAGGAGTTTGGTTGGGGTTGTCAAAATGATTGCGAATAGCGGTGGGAGTGGCGACGAGGGGAAGGGAGTGACGGTGACGGAGCAGCAAAAGGCCGAAGTCATGTCGTGTACCGGGCGGTTGTGGAAGGCATGCGACCAGTTGGTGGCGTTTGCGGATGGCGGAGTTGTGGGGTTTGTGGCGGGGAAGGCGAGGCAGTATCTTGAACTAGTTCGGGATGGGATAAGGGAGCTGGAAGAGTGGGACCCGGAAGAGGATGGGGATGATGATGAAGACGATCTATTTTGGGATGACGATGGTGAACTTGAGGGTAAGGGGAAGGAGAAGGAAGAGGACAAAGCCAACGACGAGGATAACGACGACAAAGAAAACATCAACTCCATCGCAAACCTCCAATCTGAAAAATCACATCTCCTCCGCCTCCTCAACCCAATCGCTCAGATATATCCAGCCATAATATCCCACCGTCTGAAATCGAAAATCTCCTCGTCTTCCTCAACATCCAATGACCAAGATCAGAACCACCAACCCAACCCCCACCTCTCCTCAACTCAAACCTCCCAACTCAACCGCCTTCTCCAACATTTAAAAGAACTGCCCGGCCTCGTCGACGAGGCTGCCGGCTCCCTGTATGACCACGACATCGACGGTACGATCATGTATACCAAGAAACTTTGCAGATGCGCATTTTTAGCGGCGGAGGTAGTGCGGTTGCCATTCATTGAAAATACCAATGGCGAAAAGGAGGTGGCGGGTGAAGAAGATAAGTTTCCGAAATGGGCGGACACGTGGATGAGTGTTGTTGACGGGATTACGAAGTCGAAGGCCGAGGGGTCATAGAGCATTATTGCTGTGGCGGCCGCTATCAATATTTCGTTGGGGTTATTGCGTATGTCTTGCGCTTGAACATTAGGGTGGATTTCGCTGCAGATTATATTATCTATATACCCAAGTAGTTACGTAGTTAAGTTCTTCTACGAGAAAAATACGCGGGCATGGCGATTTTTTAGTTTCAGTAGCCAGAGAGTACATGAAGCAATATTCTGTTCACAGATTATTTATACATAAGAATATTATTTAATCCGGTTATTTTCATCTGGTTTGTATCTTTTATTTACAGAGAAATATGGAAGACACGGGGTTATATATCTGAGTAGATTAAGAAAACGAAAAAGAATAACAGCAAAGATAAGAAATACAAATAAAAATGGGAGAGAAGCGGTAAGTGAAAAAAGAATGAAAAGAAAAAGAGAACCCCAGAGGAGGAAGAAATCTAAGTAGCTGGTTTATATATATATATAGATCGACGAAAATAAGACAAGAAAGATGCAAACAAGAAAATGAATAGAAGGTATGAGGGGTAAACAAATTAATCGCTCCACGCTTGGAAAAATTTCACGTCGAAGTTTCTCATGGGCAGCATCAGACGAAGAGATTAGCCCGAGCAAATAGAAAAATTACAACGTAAAATATTGAAAAAAACGATAATAGAAAAAACGCACCTGTGACAAGTGATCAAAGGAAAAAGAAGCGGAGCAGACAGACGAAGACACAAAGGGCGGACGGGGAGATAAAATAAATAATATAAAATGTTTGGAAAAGAAATAAGAGAAAAATCCAAAAGAAAAGGGAATAAAAATAGTACATGAACAAGGTAAGTAAATATAAGATGGTAATGGTACAACAAGCCCGCTGGGTCTGTCTCCTGACAGGATTCCCTGTCCTTGCCTTGTCTCTAAATATGTAAATTTCCACTCAATCAACCACACCATCCTCATCCTCTTCTAAAGCACCCCACTCCCTCAACTCCTCCGCCGTAATCCGGTTCTTCAGCCACTCCAACACTGCCTCCGTCCCCTTTGACACAACCTGCCAGCGCGGGACACGGAAACAATTCCCCGCGACATCCAGACGGCGCAAACACGTCGTTCCCCCTGCAGCACCTCCACCACCCTTGCTATTTCCCGCCGTGGCGGTAGCCGTTGCAGAACCCTCGGTCCCCAACAATCCTAATCTAGGCGGCAAAGACGCTATGCTATTATTACTCACGTCCAGGACCTGTAAGCCGCGCACAGCTTCAAACTCCAAGCTATCGATTTGGTTGTCGGAGGCGAGGAAGGTGATTAGGGCAGGGTAGGTTTGTCGGATATGGGGGAGGGGTCCTGTGAGGCGGTTGTTGGAGACGTCGAGAAAAGTGAGGTTTGGGGCGGAGAGGTGGTGTTGGAGGGGCTCGAGGGTTGTTAGGCCTGTAGAGCTTAGAGTGAGGTTTTGAAGGTTTGGGAGGGAAAGAGGCGTTGTAAGAAACGATGTGGCAGGGCTAGAGGAAAGTGGGTTGTGGGAGAGGTCTAGGTCGGTGAGGGTATGGGAGATGAGGACGAGGCCGGCAACGGGGAGAGTATGGAAGCGGTTGTGGTGTAGATACAAGCATTTTACAGCTGCGGAAGAGGCGAGCAGGGGTTCTAGATCTGCCGGGTCGAGGTCGGCTAGGTCTGTGGAAGAGAAGTCGAGGACGCCGCCGGATTTAATACGCCAGGCGCTGGCGTGTGTAGGGCTCTCCGGGGCCAGGGTGAATTCGGTCTGGACTGAGCCGTCTTCTTCCTCAGCTTCGGGCTGGTCGGGTTCGCAGCGGCCGCGTAGGACTCTTTTCAATTCGTCGGTATCCATCGTCAGGAATTTGCGTTCTCGCAGCGGGTTGTTCGCTATGTTAAATAAGAAAAGGTTTTCCAGCAGGGAAAGCTTTTCGTCCAGCGTTGTTATATTGTTGCCTGTAAAATCGACGACTTTTATATTTTTGAGCTCTAAGAAGCCTTCCGGAAGGCTAGAAATAGCGTTGTCCTCTGCGGTTAAGGTAAGGAGTGATTTCCAAGTAGAGATGTTTGGCAGAGCCTTGATGCGATTCGCATCTATGGATAGCTGCTGGAGGTTGGGCAACTCCAGGGTTTCGGCGAGGGAAAGCCCTTCCAATGAATTGTTCGTCACGTTCAGAACCTGTAGAGTTGCCAAGCGGGTAACTGCGGCTGGCATAAGATGTCCCTGAAGTCGATTTTTCTGAGCATTGACCTCAACAAGAGGAATTGCTTTTAGAGCCTCAAATGGAATGGAAGTCAATTGGTTTTCAGCAACATTAAGAACGCGTAATGAGGAGAGGTCCGATAGAGCATCTGGGAGTTCGGTGAGGCCATTCTCACGGAGGTCCAACACCTCAAGCTTAGAAAGAACACCAATACTTGAAGTTAGACTGCCTTCGAGCTTATTATTTGCTAGTTTCAAGTCAGTTAGTGTTGAGATTTCGGTAATGATTTCGAAAGCTTCCGCATTCAACCGATTGTGGGAAAGATTTAAAGAGCGCAGTCGTTGGAGTCTTCGTAAACCCTTGGGAAGAGTAGTAAGTATGTTGCCATGAAGATCCAGAACTTCCAGTCCACCAAATTGGCATCCCTTGGCATTTTCATCCATGTCCACAGTATTAAAATCAACATCAGGAAATATAGCGTCTGATAACGATTGAAACTCATTGTCCGCCGCGATAAATTTGATAAGATCAACGCTCTCATACCATTCGCCCTCGCTTTCCGGATCAAAATCATACATAGCCAATACTTCATCTGGGATTTCCTTTAGTCCCATGGCAGCGATGTTTAGATGACCTGATGTCCTTGCCGTAGCAGTCCTATTCTTCAATACACGTTTATTAGGCTCGGTTTTGGACAGCAACGCAAAGGGATCGTTCGAGGGATCCAGCGCATCACCCAAGCCATTTTTAGCATTATTTTCCATTGCGGCTTTTTTCGCAGCTTTCGCCTTGGCAATGGTTTCTCTAAGAGCGCTTGATGACTTTGACGTTTTTTTCGTTTCTGGTTCTCGTGATGGTAAATCAGACTGATTCCCGTCTGACGTCACTGAAGTTCTGGGTGATTTCTTCGAGGAGGTAGAGGTTGGAGAGGTGAGATTGGAAGAAAGTGTCGACGAAGGTTTGCGTGCTTGTGTGGCAGGTGCTTTAGCTGCAGGCTTCTTAACATCATGGCCCATACCTTCGTTATTCACGGGAGCTGCGAATGTGTTGGGGCCTACGGACTGGCGGGCTTTGGTGGGTCTTATTGACATGCTTTTGGCACCTCCATAAAACGATGTTCGTGAGCCAGTAGTAGGGGTTTTAGATTCTTTCTTTGATATCGGTGGAGCCGTAGAGACGCTACTATGGTTTGACGGGGTGGTACCAGCACCGTTTGTTGAAGACCGCGTGGTGGACTCTCGATACATAGAAACAGATCTCTTGAGGAATGTTGGCTGGGGCATATTAGAGACACTAGAAGGTGTTCGAGGTGTAGATGCGGTTCGAATGGCGGAGGAGAACTGCGGAGCGGATCCATTGGCGCTATCCTGGCGGGATGGAGGGCGCGACTGGTGGTTATTGGTGACAGAAGGCGGCCGAGAGGGAGGTGCCATGGGGCTTTCGGGGGCAAAAAATGTTGATTTCTTTTTACTAGGAGACGGCGAAGAAGGAATCTGGGCTATAGTTTCGATAGTCCGATCGGATAGTGAGGGCCTTGAAGACTTGGTAGGGGGAGTATAGATACTTGTTCTGTTACTCCTGCTCTCACGGTCCTCCTCCTCTTCTTCATCTTCCGCCACAGAACCGCCTGAGTTGGGGGTCCATTTATGCGAATACTCATTTTGGCCATATGAGCTCTCTCGAGATTTGGCGGGAGACGGTAGCGGGGGTTTCTTAAATAGTTCTTGGGAAGGTCTCCGTAATCTCTCTATGTTTAACCCGGAATCAGCTTGTAGGCGTTCGCGAGACGGCGACGGCCGGATAGATTTAGAAGAAGTAGAATGCGTAGGCAGTGGGAGTCTCGACATGGGCCGTGGAATGCCACTGGGACGTTTTGGGGTGGAATAGCTGTGGTCCATGGTTCTGGCGGATTGGAAGATCAGGGACCAGGGGTAAAGTAGACAATAAGCTTCCAAGAATTACCTAGCTGAAGACTAGATGCATAGCTAAAGGGAGGTCAATTGGGCACGGTTAGAGAGAATAAATGCGGTACAGGGTTGGCTTATTCCCCTCCTACTTTATCTTTCAAAGGAAGCCTGGCTGTCTTGCTTTGTCCGGACTGTTTCTGGCCAGGAGTGGTTGCGTATAGACATTTCCTCTCCGTAGCTGATCCCTGAACAGGAGCGATTGTTATGACTTTTCCTATTTGAGACAAGATTACCCGGAAGATGGTTATTCCGGATATCTTGAAGCTAACTGTATATGGTCTAGTCCACAACCTATCCGCTGCGCCTAAACCACGTGACCCCGATTTTGTGTGGCTGGTAATTGAATGCCAAGACCCCAGCCTCCGCACATTTCCTGTTTGGGACGGAATCAGGTGCGGCTTAAACCTGACTTCAACTCCTCAACGACCGACGACGACAACAACAACAACATCCACCAACTTCTCGATATATATTACTTTATCCCATCTCCTCTCCGTCTCATCTGGCCTTTCTCTCTCTTCCCGTTGGCTTTCGCACGGATCATTCATATCTCTCTGCGGTGTCTCTCACATTATTCTCATACCCAGCGTGGTCTCGCCTGTTGGTTCGCCAATAGTGGGCCCTTTCATCCGTTGCCTCCACAACAATCCATGAGATATCCTCCAGCCTCCTCGCCCGCCTCCCCATTTTACTAGTAAAACTCCCTTCTCCATCCTGGGGTCCCCGGCAAGCCATCCATCTCATTTCATCTTTCCAAATTAAATACTCCGTATATACAAACGGACATATATTTATTTGTCCTGCGAAACACGACATTGTCGCGTCTTTCGCCTGCCAATTGCTTGGTCCTCAGTGCTACAGTAAGCAGAGACCCGCCCGCGCAAGTAGCCCTGTCCCTCGATCACCTCAGGCGCTGCGATTGTGACGTGGCCCTCTGCTCTTCGATCTTTTTCGTCGCGCACCACGTCTCTTCGAAGACTTGTCACCTTTGCAACAAATAATCCTCTTAAGTATCCATATCGACTTGACTCGCGCTCTCCATTTATCTACGGCTTCCCCTGCCTATCTTGTTGATGGCGGCCATGACGACCAGGATAACTGAAGAGAGGTCTTCCCAGTGCTCATTGGCACCCGCAGCAGAAATCAAGGTCCCGAGCACGCCAATTCCTTCTAGAGCAAGCCTATCAGACTCTCCAGATAGGCCAGCCATCAACATACCTGTGAAACTCTGCTCATCTCCCTCGCGAAAGTCTTCTTCCAACATGACCCCACCTCCAACAACATCACAGCAGATGGGCAATTCGGCGGCTACCCCCTTCCCTCGTTCACGCTCAGATTCAAGTGCCTTCCTCGCATCACCGCCCGCCACCATTGACCAAACGCTCTGCGTAGCCTATGGAGCTTCAGCGGATCTGCCATCTTCGAGAGATATCGACAATGCGGATGAGGCGCAACTACGAAAAGTTGCGAAGGATCTCCTTGTATTTGCGCAGGAGTTTCGTATGTCTGCTGCTCATTTCAAGCTCCAACATAGTCTCTTGAGCCTCACCAGCAGCGAGGCGATAAAGAGAGCCGAGGTGGAACATAAGCTTGCACGACGAGAAGTCGAGATTCTGCAAAGTGTAGAATATCGCCATCGACGCGCCCTCAGCCTGGAGAAGTCCCCTGAATTGTCTCCCAAGGCACCTCAACCAGACGCAACAATGAGACGGATCAAGGAGTTGGAGGACGCAAACATCACGCTGGAACGACGCCTTCGCCGAGCCAAACGAGTCATCGAGGAAGAAACCGATAAAAACGAGCTGCTGTGCGAAGAGAACAGCCGTCTTAAGAAACGCATCCGTGAAAATCGGGAGCATTTCACGCTTATGCTAGACCATGGATCTCTGCTGCCCAGCCCACAGCCCGAATTTCTTACTCCGCAAAGAAAGACTGCCTCCACTCGATATCCAGATAGTGCCCGCAGCCATGTTAGCAGAGTGGGCAGCCAGGATCCGATCGCTGCACTACTTGCGGCTGGCCAAGTTCTGCACAGAGAAAATGTCAGCGTGCACTCTACACCATCACGAAATCACGTTCACAAATCCAACAACTACCACCATCACCACTCCCACTCCCACTCTCAACCCCAAAGCCACAACCTCGACCAGGATCACACCCACGTAAATCACCCCGTGTCCTCCCTACCGGTAACCCCGCAACGATCCCGCGCCACAGAATCCCGGGGTCACTTCTTCACTCCAATCAACAAGCGGACCCCAGACTCCCGCCACAGCCACAGTCACAATCACTCTGCCTCGATCTCACGCCGCGAGCGTGACGAACGTGACCGCCACGATCGCGATAGCACAATATCCGCTTCCGAAGATGACGAGGAAGCACTCACTGACGAAGACGTCCCCGCCTCGCAAGCTAGCTCACTAGCTACCAGCATGCTCCGCCGATACCCCGGTAGTAGCC
Organism: Blastomyces parvus; assembly: GCA_002572885.1. Lineage (NCBI taxonomy): Eukaryota > Fungi > Ascomycota > Eurotiomycetes > Onygenales > Ajellomycetaceae > Blastomyces > Blastomyces parvus. The sequence goes on from PDNC01000060.1 coordinate 121,551, forward strand.
AGGAACAACATCAGCACCAGCATCAACAACACCAACATAGTTCGATGTCTTCGAATCTTTCCAAATCCAGCTCGATCCTGCAAACCAAGTTATTTGGGCAGGTTAAGAAGGCCGGTCTTGAGCGGGGCGGTAGTGGAGAAAATGGGAAGAGTAGCCTGAAGCGGAAAGCTGCTGGTAATAGTTACGGCGGTGAGAAGGAGATTGCAGCGAAGAAGCTTCGGGCTGGAGAGGCGTTTGGACTTGGGATTCAGCCTTGAGTTCCTTTTTTTTTTTATTCGTCTTGTTTCTTTTCCTCTTTCTTTTGTTTCCTTTTAATGGTTATCACGAATCTTGTCTTTTGTTTGCTGTATGGTTCATTCTTTTCTTTCTCCTTTGTCCACTGAATATTTGATGTTTGAAAATGTGTCTGCTTCGCTCTCGCCCTTTTCAACCTGGGTTTGTTTGATCAGGGGTATTGATTTACTATTTGTCTGGCTTATGACTTGATGAAAACGTTTGCGATGTCTTTTTTTTCTCCTCATATTTCCCTTTTGTGCTTTTTATTTGTTTTGCTTTGCGGTATGTGATTGTAACGACCAGGACCCGGCCGGAGGTTTTGCCATGACTTCTGAATTTCCTTGTTCTTGTTCATTGAATGGGTCATTTTCTCCGTATTCCTTGGATTTATTCGCTTGTTGGGATGAAATCTGCTAGCGAGATGTTGTTAATGGCGATATGCTTGTAAGGCCTTTCTGCTTTTGCCTGGGCAGAGATGATGAAGGATAGATAGAGATACTATATGTCGATGTCTTACAAAGGCTATACCTCAAGGAGGGATTGATATTATTATTATTATTATTATCATTATTATTCTTAACACTCTGTAATACCAGTAATAATAAGATATACGATATTTGGCATTCTCACTTGTTTTGGGATCACCCTTGGATCTATGAAAGAATGAATCTCAGTTGCAGTATGTCCGACGTCCTGCTTACCCGATTGGGAAACCCCTAGGGCTAGCCATCCATCGCTAAGCGAGCCGCATGCGGAAGATTTCTTGGCGCCCGGCCGCACAGCCACGTGACACACCAACCCACACATTCGCTGTCTTCTTTCTCCTGCTCGTCTTTGCCTTGTCTGAACAGCGACCACCGACCACCGACCACGCAAACCCGCCTCGACTTCCTTGGTCCCCATCCGTCACCATGGTATGTTCTGCCAATTCCAATTGAGAGAGAGAGAGAGATTGTGGTTTGAAGGGAGACAGGGAAATAAGAGCAGGGGGGAGAACGAAACAGGAATGAATGGGAACAGTTGGCTGACCTGTGCTGGTGTGATTTTGTGTGTGGAATTTATAGGCGATCAAGCATAACCAGACCATCCCGAAAAACCGTGAGTTTAACGCTGTTTTTTTTCATTATGTTGTTTGGAGAGAGAAATGTGGTGACTGATTTTTGCTGTGTTTGTGCAGATTTCCACAAGGACTGGGCTCGCCGTGTTCGGGTACATTTCGATCAGGTACGATATCAACATTCCTACAATCCAGCGGAACTTTTCGAAATCCTCCAGCCCACCCGCAATTCAAGAACAAACACACGCGAAATGCCCATGCCCATATATCCGCGGGAAAGCAATTCATGCGAACTTCGAAAATTTACGCAAACTAACACAACCTCTTGTTTTACTCTATAGCCTGGTCGCAAACACCGTCGTCGGGAAGCTCGTCTTGCAAAGGCGGCTGCCGTCGCCCCTCGCCCTGTCGATAAGCTGAGACCAGTCGTGCGATGCCCGACTGTTAAGTACAATCGTCGTGTCAGACCTGGTCGTGGCTTCACTCTTCAAGAGCTGAAGGTACGAATTTCCTTCCCCGAGCTGCTTTTGAAGGAATGGATGTCAAATAGACAACTAGAAGCAATTGTCCCACGAACAAACCGCTCACATACTGTAAAAAAACACGCAGGAAGCCGGAGTTCCCCGCAAACTCGCACCCACCATCGGTATCGCGGTCGACCACCGCCGCGTCAATGCCTCCACCGAATCCCTCACCGTCAACGTCGCCCGCCTGAAGGAGTACAAGGCCCGCCTGATCCTCTTCCCCCGCCGCGCTGGCCAACACAAGAAGCTTGACTCCTCCGCCGACGAGATCAAGGCTGCCCAGGACAGCTTCGCCAAGAGCATCGACTCCCTCCTCCCCATCAGCAACATCAGCCGCGCCGAGGCCGTCTCGGAGATCAACAAGAGTGACCTGCCCGCTGGTGTCGAGGGTGGTGCGTACAGAAAACTGAGAGACGCACGGAGCGAGGCCAGACTGGTTGGTGTACGGGAGAAGAGAGCTAAGGCCAAGGCCGATGAGGCTGCTGCGAAGAAATAGAGAGAGAGACGAAAAAAAAATATAAATTTTTTAAACAAAAAAGGGAATCTGATAAATGGGCTTATCTCTTCCTTTTTATTTTTCCTCTTTTTCTTTTTTCTTTACTTTTCACTTGTTTTTTTAACGCAATCTACAAAACCGGAAGAACGAGAAACTAGCAGCACCAGCAATACCACTCTTACCACCATCGCCGCCATCACCACTCGCGACAAAAGACCGAACGCTCAGTGAACTGTTTTCATTTTTTTCCCGTGAAGGGAAAAGCAAGGGAAACAGCCATGGCCAACCGTCACCTTTCCGAGACTCTCTATTTCCTCTTCTCCCTCTTCTCTGTGCTGTTATTGCTACTTTCGTCTCCCGTTTTAATGCTGATTCTCATGACGGAGCGGGTTGCTTGGGTTCGTCGGATTCTGCTTGGTTGATATATGGTCTTTTTTTACACGAGGAAAAAGGGGAGGGCATGAAGTAGGAGGAGGAGAATGGGAAAGGAATATGGTTATGTTATGGGTTGTTGGAATGGGGAAAGCAAAATAACACTGGCTTCTGGCATCTAGCATCTGCGCATCTCGACCAAAGGTTGGGATGGCAAGAGAGCGGAGCAGCTACAGTGTGAGAGAAAAGTTTACAATACCATGGCATAATTATATTTTAATTCCTATTCTTCTTTTTTTCATTTTCTCTTGTTTCTTTCTTCCTTTTCTCATTTTCGCTCTCGATGTTTCAAATAATGATGATATAAGGTACAGTACAAATATGTAGCCCCCTCCTTTTCTGTCCCCTCCGCGCACCATCCACCGACCGGATTTTACGTAGCAACATTCATTGTCGTTACCAATTTGTCGTGACACGGAATGACACAATTCTCTTATCGCAAGAAGCATCGATTCCGGACCCGTATACGAGGATAGAAATGTGTTAAACACAATCGAATGTTCAAAGGGCAAATTTGCTCAGAGTTGGGAAATGCTATCTACCTCAGTATGGAGGCATCCATGCACGACTAGGTAGCAATATGTATATATATATATATATTTCTGTCAATCAACACCAAACACGCTAACACGCTAACACGCTATCTCGGCATTGGCTTTGTCCTCATGTCTGGGTTTGCATGCCTTCCTCAGCACTCCATTAATGTCTATATACCCCAATTCCCTTCGCCAAGCGAGGGCTAAGAAGTAGCCTAAGGGGCAAATGAAAAGAAATGGGAAAAACATGCCATGATCCTAATAGGTTATTCCTCGAAAAAAAATTGAAAAGACCCGTAATCCCATTGCGCCGTACTCATTGATAGCCAAAGCGGGCCCGCCGTGCAAACATGATGAAAGGGGGAATCCATCATCACCTAAGAAGTAAGAAACAGAACAAAGGGGTTATATACAATACAGCATACCCACCACACACTATACACAGAATTGCAATCCTTCCTCTAAACAACCCGACCAGCTCAATATTCTCTTACACCACCCCAAAAAGGACCCCAACAACCCCTTCAACAGCCCGAACAAGGACATCCGCATCCCCATCAATCTCCACTTGCCCATGTCCCCCTGCTCTCCATCCCTTCCCCTTGCCATGCCCACTCTTCAAAATACACAGAAAAACCCTCTTCGCCTCCCTCTCCACCTTCTCCGAGCTTCCTGCAGCAGACAATTGCGGTACTGAAACACTAATATCTGGTTGCAGCAGTGGTTCGCTCGTCCATATATCCAACGTAAGCGGACATGTAACGAGTAGTTGGGGGGATGACGGGTGAACGCTACCCGCTACTTCTGCTTTCTGCTTCCTTTGCTGGGCCTGTTGCCGTGTCTCTACAGAGAAAAGAAAAGACGTGCGTCCAAGGTGCGGAAGGAGGTTGTGCGGTGTGTATGTCTTTTTGTCCTTGTCATTGTTTTTCTGCGCTGATGATATGGTACCAGTTATTATTTGATCACGCAACTCTTCCAGTTGCGCCCAGATCTTCGCGCGCGATATGTCCGCTTCCCAGTATCGGGATATTCCCCAGCAAAGACCGGAGATATCACGTTGTAATAGTGGGTTTGAGAGGCGGGTTTGCAGCCAGGAGAAGAGCGTGGTAGGGATATTGTGATTTGTTCCTTTATCGGGGTCGTGGGGCAGTGGTTGTGGGGGAATAGATATGGAGACGACGGACTGGCTTTCTGGGTTTGTTTGTAGGATTATGGGGATTTGGAAGAGGTGGGAGGGAAAGGGGGCGGGTGCGGATAAGGCTAGGTTGTGCGTTTGAGTGATAGTGGGTGACGATGAGGATAGCTCTTGTGTCGAAGTTGGGAGAATTGAGGTGGAGGTTGCTGTGGTTGTATGCGCGGTCAGGGAGAGGGGCGCAAAGAGTGTTAGGTATGGTGTTAAGTCTGCTGGCTGTTGTAGAGCGAAGGGGTTCTCTGGTGGAGGAGAGGTTGATGGAGGTGGGGTAGGCTCAGCTGAGGGGATGAATTGCGAGGACGAGAACGGTAGTAGGAATGAAAGGAGGGAGGAGACTGGGGGTGGTGAGGGCGGCGGTGGGGGTGGAGGGGCGCATGATGGGTTAGAGGTTGTGAGGAGCTCACTTTTGAAATAGTTAGCTACAAACTCCAAGCAATTGGTAAAGATGTGACCATAACTTACATTAGATTGTTAATAGATTCTTCATCTGGTGCTGGGTATTCGTCTGGTTTTTCATATCTTTGCGTCTCATACTCTATCTTCCCAATCTCCTCCTTCAATCTCGCCAGCTGAGCTACAAGGGCATCACGCAACTTTATCTTTTCCTCCACTGGGTCAGGAATGTCTTGTTCAGGGAAGTAAATGCGCGGGGATGCAACTTGATCAGCCCCGTTATTCGCAAAAACATCTGTGTCTTTAGGTTTAAGTGGACTAGGATTTTTCACGCCATCTCTTATCCTTCGTTTCTTTTTCTCCTGCCGGGAGCTCGGGCTACTACTACTCAGCAACCTTCTCGAACGGCTAGGCACGCTCTCCAGACCCAACTCAGTTGGAGTAGGAGGCAATTCAGGTTCACCAGCTCCTTGATCCGGCGATGACAAAGACCGCGTCCGTCTCCCATTGGGAATTGATTCGTCTTCTATTGGTCCAGGTGTCGGGTCCTTGCCCTGGGAGGGAGGTCGTGGCGCGGACAATTCTGCACCAGGCTCCGCCGACAAGGAGACCCGTGATTGTTGCAATGATTTTTGCGGTGGTTGCGACGCAGAAACAGGAACACTTGACCCACGACCCGGCGACAACGGGTCAGTTCTTTTCTGGATCACCTGGCGAATCGGCAATTCCGTCACCAAAGCCGAAGTCGCAGAAAGTGACGATGGTCGAGGCAGCCTGCTACCTCTAATGCCAGGCCGTCTATCCTCCACTCCACCAATACCCGCGCTCTCCCTCCCGCGACTCGCTGGCTTCTGCTGTGCTGTTTTTGCGGGGGAGCGGCTCAGGACGCGCGTGAGAACATCGGGGTGTGAGCGGGCGAGACTAGCTCTGGTAGGTGACTGGAACGATGCGCGGCTTGGGCGCTGCGGTTTCTGTATATCAATGCCATTGGGTTGAGACTGCTGCGCAGTGTTTGAAGCGCTGACGGCGATTGCGCTGGAGGAATTAGACTTGCGCCGCTTGGCGGGTGAATCGAGCATGGAGGAGTCGCGTAGGCATGCGGAGTTGTTGTGGGTGGGGTGGCAGGATGTTTAGACTTAACGAAGGTTGTTCACTTGGTAGTTTGTACATATGGAGAGGTCAATTGGTATAATCTGTAAAACAGGGTTACCGGTTCCTTATCGCGAGAAAACAATGCAGCCATATCCCGTAAACAAACCGCTCGTTGGTGCGGAGAGAAACAACGCGGGCGGCGGATGACATAACATTCGCCACGTGATCTTTAACCCAGTTATCAAGATATCTCGGCAGTCGGCCAAAAGTTTATCAAAAAATAGTTCCAGTACCACTCATACTTCTATTCTTCAAGGCTTCCAAGCCATACACTCTCCGATGGAGCAGCTGTCTCTTCTGCTCCGGCAGCAGTTCCGGCACAGGAGCGCTATATGCGCCCATTGCTTTTACAGCGGTTCGAATTACTCTCTCCCCGCTGCACGTCGGGCAACATCAACCCGTCTTTCCCGTAGACATGTGCACTCAACCCCATACCAGCACAAACAAATAGCTACCACTGCTCAGGGCAATCAGGAAGACGGAACACACCCACCTTCCTCCGAACAGTCCCATCAGACATACCCTTTACAAGGCTACTATCTCGAAATCCTCTCCAATCCTAATTCACACGCCCCCGCCCGCCGCACCCGGCCACTCCTACCCAACGAGAAAACATCACCACCTGAGGCAGATATCCAAACCCAACCCCCGGAACCAGCCCGCGAACTTACTCCTGCAGAGAGAATGGGCATAGTCTTCGGCACCCGGCTGGCGGGACCGGGCTACTCTAGTTCCTCCGGCCGTTACGACCCCGGCAACCGCACGCCCGAGTCCACCTGGCGAGTCATAAACGGTGTCCCCATCCCTCCTCGCCCCCAGGAACCCGATAACTGCTGCATGAGCGGCTGTGTCCATTGCGTCTGGGATGACTATCGAGACGATGTTGAGGGGTGGGCGGAGCGGGTGAGGGAGGCAGAGCGGCAGGGGAGGAAACTGAAGAGGGAGAGGCGAAAAGCGAAGGGGAAGGGGAAGAAGGGGGTTATTGTTGAGGAAAGGGGCGATAGTGTTACCGTCGGGGAAATACGACATAAGCCGCGGAAGGAGGTGGAGAGCGCTAGTAAGAGCATGGATGATGATGGGGGTGGGTCGGAGGTGAATTGGCCTGGTGGAAATGAAAACGGTGTTGACAATTTGGACGACCTGTTCGCCGAGATCCCGGTGGGGATCCGGGAGTTTATGAGGACGGAGAAGAGGCTGCGGGAGAAGAAGAGGGACAGGATGGCTGAAGCAGAGAGAGGGGGCGGTGGTGCGCATGGGGATAAGGCTTCAGCGTGATGGCTTCACTAACTGGCTGGAGGGCTCCGATCAACATATTTATAGAGCTTGGTTTATGACTTTTTCTTTTGATTCCCTAAACGCCAATTCTATATTTTTCTGTGTATATTCGTTCGCATTATGTATATAAATCATTTGCATGGATAGATATGCGTCCTTTTAACCTGATACTACAGACTATTGAATTGAACATTATTCACTCATAATGGCTGATACGATGTTTTCCAGTGTGTTTGTGGAGGCAAAGGGGAGGCTGAAATTGAGGCAGATGCCAGGGTTGTTCTATCACACCCATCATTCTACTTTAGGCTGCACGCATTATGCTCAATCAAATGTATCCGGAACAACTCAAATGGTTGGAAACACTTCGCTAATGCGATATAGGGAACTTGTTTAAAACACAAGCAAAATATGTATAAAAAAGGAGTGGAAGTCCCAAATAGAATAGAATTACTCTAGACGCATGTGAGAAATAGCGAATAAAGGAATCCATACTCTCAAACTCGTAACTTCGTTAATCAGCCAAAGCAGAGAAACTGATATATGAATATCAAGAAATCAATTACGCCAGATACGATGCATTCGATAAAAGAGTTCTGCATGTAGTGTATGAGCACCTAATGCCATTGTCTGCGATAGATTTATTCAGCAAAGTAAGTTTCTGAGATATCCCGCATGAGATCCTCAAGCATTTCTCTTCTTGCGCCGGGTAGTGTTGCTGGCTATTTGAAGGAAAATATGATTAGTATATAGAGGAAGATATTTAGAAAGATTATGCAAGGTGTATTGAAAACAACAAGGAATGGAAAAAGGACCTAGATGACCAAAAATCCAAAAGAAAACCTACCTTATTCTTGAGCAACCCGTTCACAAGAATAATCGCATTGTCCCGATCCTTCGCCTTCTTCAACCGGTCCGTCTTCTCCTGCGCAGACTCTCCGCCAGAAGGCTCGGATATAACCATCTTAACTGTGTCACTGATCAGCTGGAAAACGCTCATGTTCTGCATACTATCGACAACCGCTAGGGAACCGGAGGGTGTCGACGCCATCAGCGCGAGAGCAAACCAGCCCTCGCTCTGCACGACAGGCCACTCTGTCTGTGTTATCATCGTTCCAAGGGGCCAAGCAACATCCTCGTGGAACTTATATAGTCGTTCAGAGAGATCGGAAGCTTCGATCGCCGCCTCGGCTCCATGTTGTTGTCGTTGGTTTATGGAGCGGCATATGGCGCAGATCGTGCGGCCGATTTCTATCTTGATTGGGGTCGTGTCTGACTTTTCAAAAAGGGAGAGGAGTAAAGAGAGATAGGTGCGGGAATTTGCAGGGGAGTCGGGGTCGGAGGATAAGGGTTCTAGCAAACGGGAAATGTTGTTGAATGAGGACACGATTACTTGGCGTGTAAGACTGGCTGCGGAAAACTGGACCTGAGGGACAGTCTCGAATGCCCACAGGCGAGATACAGCTTTCATAATTCCAGCGGAGCCCAAGGGCTCTTTGTTGTCAGTGACAATGGCGAGGTTCTTTAAGAACCCGAGAACAGCGTGCAGGACTGCAGCTTTAGCATTGCCGTTTAAAAGTGATATCAGGGATACGTGGATTTCGAAATCGTTGACCATTGATGCACAAATTCTATCCTCCCGGGCCAGGTTTCCAAGCATGACGCAAGCGCATATTTGTAATTGGTCTTCGGGTTCCCGGAGCCAAGAGCGCAGGGTCTCCGAGAGGCCACAGTTTAGAGGATAGGCTTGAGAAAATAGGGGGAGAGCAGAAATATCAGAAAGGGCTTGATTGACCTTTAGTCGTAGTTGCGAGAGCACCTGAATGTCCTCTGGAGCGAGTTCATGAGGAGCAAAGTCGTACGACCGGCGTAGGATCCAAATTACCCTTTCGACAAGTCGGCGAATAATGCATAAATTTTGGAAGCGCTCATTTTGAAGATACGAAGCAAGGCAGCTAGCGAGTGTTGCAAACCGAGCAAACCCTACGTCTTCATCTGTTGCGAGATTGATAAGTAATGGAAGAGCGGCATCGGGTGCCCTTTCAACTCCTTGAGCAGTCGCTGTCAGCTTTCGTTTCATCTCTTGATCACGAGAAGAGGGGAGGAACGAGACGAACCATGTTCCGTTGCGGTTTCAAGAAGTTCGAGGGTATACGACAAAAGAGCATTTCCTTCGATTAGATCATCGGAGAGTAATGTGAGGAGACTGTATCCAATTCCATTCCCAGCGACTTGGGTTTGTGCGGGCTCTGTCAATATAAAGTTAGCCTCGCTAGGAAATTGTAGGTGGGACGCGATAGAGAGCGGAGGGAGAGATGGGTAGAAAAGGCTCAATAGCTCACCAAAGTCAACACAAATGTTATATATAACAGGGATAGCAACATGAACCACTGCAGGGTTTCTGAAGAGGTTAATAATTGGACTAGTGTAATTCTTATCCACGACAAGCTGTCTATTTTCATCTGTATACATTGTGAGTCAGCCTCGAAGAACGGGGAACGGGGATATAGGGATGGCCCATGTGATCAATCACGCACTAGTATCTGCACAGGAGTTTCCAATTAACCGCAAAGAGTGAAGTAAGATATCGTCCTCCACGTCATCTGTTGCAATTACTCGGAGAAAAAAGTCCAATATACCAGTTTGGCCGTACGCTCCCCGCCAAGCCGCTGTTATATTAAAATCCGAATTAGCCCCAAATTCTCGCATTGCCCAAAGGAGCCCATAAATAGATTGAACGTACGGTCCCGACTTCCATTCGCTAATACCTCAGCAGCTTGAACCATGTAATCCGATCGGCTCCGCCAGAGAAGGCCAAGGTTATCTCTGACACCTTTGAGCGCATTCACATTCCGCTTGCCGTGGCGAGTGTCTTCATCGGCCTCCTCCAGAGAATTGAGTAAACCTTTAACATTGAAATTTCCATCTTCCTCTTCAGCAGCCTGGAATATGGCTTGCAGGGCGCGAAACATTTCCTCCTCCTCTTCCCTTGGCAACTTAGGCCCGTCTCTGGGATGGGCGGATGGGGGAGAAGGCTCTTCGGATAATGGAGTATCCGTACAACGAGCAGGAGGCAATTGTGTCTCTTCCTTAGCGGTTGATTTTGATATAGGCAACTCCTGGCATTGATGAAGCACCGCAGAAGGCTCAGGCGCCTCCTGCGGTTGCTCAGGAGCCATTGATCTCTCTTTTATACTACTCATCTTCCCTTCGTGAAACTTCTGATCGAAGTTGATCGAAAGCAACAAGGGGATCGTTGCCTGGTGCAGCGGGCGCTTTATTTAAAAACCGGACCCTCCAGCGTCAGGGTAATTTCAGAAAAGCAGGGCCAAGGTCCGAAAAGCCACAAAAATTGGATGTGGTGCGAGAATTAGACTCCAGCTTTTCGTACGGCTAGTAGTTACGGGGATGGCCTCTCGAAAGGAGGGCATGTGACCCTTGATTCAGCAAAGGTTGCAGTAACTGAAGCCTCTGTTCGGGGAATCGCAGACAGAATCAAGCAATATCGCTGAGATCCAGGAACGTAGCCTGGCAGATAGACAGGGACCGCCAGCTGCTGCGGTAGCGTCAGATTAGGCACGACCAGGCTGGTGGGTCCCGCGGTTGGCTAGCGGCTGCCCAGCACACCCAACCGAGCATTTGATGGCGCCTATGAATCGCAAAATCTGAACCGGAGCTGAGCGGTTGTACGAATAAAGAGGAATTGAAATACAATTGTTGTCCATGTGAGAGAGAGATTAACTGGTGCGCGGTGGCATGCAAAACTGCTCTTTGTGATACTGATGGTGAAGTCTGAGGTTGAGAATTGCCCTTTTGGGCAATTAGGGCTTGTTGCAACAGTCCAAGAAATGGCGCCCGCTTCCCGACTGACGGCGCCAACTCCCCTGCCCAGAACAAAATATCGGCGGATAAGCAGCAGATTTCCCATCTGACTCACCATCCGCTGACTGCGCTCTTCCCCTGCCGCTGCCTAGTGTTGCATGTCTTATATCATTTGTTCGGCCTGCTTGGACTCTCTTGACATTGGCCTCTCCTTGCTCATCACTATGATTCAATCTGCCAGGCCTCGGACGGAGAGCCACCCCCAAAACTGGCGTTGTAGCCTCCACCAAGGCATTTGATAGATATATCTATCTTCTCAAAGCTCGCATGGCGTCCCGTAAGAAGGGTAGGCTTTGGGACTTCCATGCTCAAGATGGTGTTTTCCTTCCAAAACATACCCATGACATCTTTATCTGTCCTGATGGTAACCAGAATTTGGGTTTGGTAACTCACTAGGAAATGACTCAAAAGATTGTACTCATTCAGCAAATTTGGCCCAGCCTCATGAATGTTACTCTATTAAATTAGCCACTTGAGAAGGCATCACAAGCTCTGTCTGGGGTCGGCTGTGACCATGCAATCCCTGCATTCCTCATGTCTTATACAGCTTTGCATTTGGCTCATGACAACTCGGGGTGTTATCAGGAAGAACCGGATGATGTCTTACTCATAAGAGTAACTCATCTAGCGTGACCATCATACCTTTCAAACAGAAATGATACAGTGTCAACACTTTCATGGGTTGAAGCTCTGCTACATAAATCTTAATGTCTACTGCATTGGTAGTCTTTCAGTTAGCAAGCACTCCTACAAATTATCAGATTGACAAAAATCTTAGTTGCTCCTTTGACAGTTGAGTAATTACTCTATTCTTATTCACACGGCATCTTTCATTTTCCCACTTCATGTATTCTCTTCGGTGACTTGGCTGGTGGCAGCTGTCACCAATCACATAATCCAAAAAATGCGCGTATTACTCTCCAGCCGTAGACAATCTATTCGCAGCAAACACTTGAACTCAAATCAAAAATGCAAGCCCTGGAAATTCCCTGTGTTTCTCACATCGATGAACTTCCACTCGGCTATCCCCTGCCGTGGTATTTTTAGGGAGCTGATACCACTAACCTGTTACGACTTAAGTCCGCCGGATCGGCAATAAACGCCAAGAAACCCTAACTGCGCTCGGCAATTTCTGCTAATATGCCGAGAAAAATCGCCGATAACACCCAGGCAATAGCCGAGCTGGAGCCTAACTAAAGATTGGCCGGGGAGAAGGAAAGTTCGATTTCTGCGTTGACCAAAAAAGTTTCTCCTGTCAGAAGGAAGAGAAAGAGAAATAGGAAGCAGGGGTTTGCGTGAGTGGTACCGAAGTACAGCGTTAGCCGATTTGATTCGCTGGCATGTTACTCCGTACATAGACTTTACAATGTACGGCACAATCGAGAGCAGCATGATTGAACAGCTTTTCCCATTCTCAAATGATGCCATAAATCTATACAGTAATTGTGACAGAGGAGTCTCTTAAGGGCAATAGAACCACACGATTGCAAAATGGAAATCGAAATGGGAGAGGGTATGTCGATAACCAAATATCCCCATTGAAGCTAGGTATCTAAACTAGCATGAATCCCGCCTGTGTAAGAATATGGAAGAACCCGCGAGGAACATTATTATACAACCACCAAGTACAGAAACCCGAGCAACACAGAGCTAAACACCTTCCGCACCCCCAGAGAAATCATAATTAAAAGATTGAAGCAGCGTATCCGCACCCGCCCCGAAATCCATCATAGTGTCAAACGTATTCTGAAATTCTTGTTCGAGTTGTCCACGTTCCACAGCCGTTACATCCTGAAATCCAGGAGTTCCCTCTTCGGAACTTGCTTGAGTTTGGGGCCTGGAATCCACCTCCTTGTGGACACTTGCAAGAAGAGCCTCGAGTTGCTGCACTGTCTCCATGCTCATGACAACGGCGGTTTTTCTTTCGGGAGGAGGGGTAAGCGGGGTGGTTTTGTTGTTGCTCTTAGTACTGAGGTCTGGAGATTCGCCGTACGTGGTTAGCGGGGATTGATCGTTGACGTGACCAGGCTGTCGCTTCATAAATTGGGAGTCGACGTTTTGGATTGCCTCTTCCAGCGCGTGTAGTCTGCTGGCTGCTGCAGCGTAGTCGTCTTGAAGCTGTTGGAGTGTTGAGGGTATAATATGTGGTTCCACGGCTGGTGGGTGTGGTGACATTCGTGGCGACGACGATGATTCTCGTGAAGACGGGTTTAACATCCAGTGTGCATGGTCCGAGGACTGCGGGTTGACGCAATGACGAATGGCCGGATTTTCCATGGTATTATCGTGGTGTTTTCGTTTTAGATTTGCAGGAGCGAAATGCGGATCGGAATAGCCTTTCGGCAGGTATGATCCAATGGAGGATGAATTGAAGGATCCAGGAGGTGCGTGTCGGCTGAGAGCTGTGAAGTAAATAAACATTTTATCTACCACTCGAGGAGGCATGACACTGAACCACCGGGCCAGTTCATCCTCAAAAGGGGGTAGACCCATTGTTGGGTTTGAATCACCACTAGAGGCTGGGTATTCTTCGCCCGTGGTTTTCTGCAATGGGGGCGGCGAAGGAGGAGTGAAAAGGTCGGTTTCGAAAGGATCCGGGAAAGTCTTGTCTCCCCCGCACTGTCTAGCTCCATGCACACTCTCTGCGGGTGAATCGGCAGTATCTGATGAAGCTCTTTCCATGCGCAAAAGTGCTTCCGATATAAATGCTCCAAGTGAACGTCTTTCCGTGAAGTTTTACAATTAGTGTCTCAGCCACTTGATAAGGGGATAGAGAGAGAATGGTAACTCACTGCCTCTTGGCCATTCGTGTTGGCTTTTTGCGCTCCGGGACTATGCATTCGACGTCGTCTAGTTTGCAATTATGACAGGGGACTCCGTGTTCGCTGACGCCGCACCGCACTTTCCGCGCCCTGCACGACTGGCATGCTTTTGAAGCTCTTTTCCGACTTAATTTGTCGTCCGGGCCGCTCAAACCAGCAGCTTCAGCAGAGCGTTTCGGCGAAGATTCATTCGGAGTTGAGCTAGACTCCGGAGAAGGGTAGTCTGCCTTCTCGTCCATTGCAGATAATCAGCTTGTGGGGATCTTTCAGAGGATCAAATCCGATGTAGCTCTTCTGGCTCCGTGGTATTTAACAAGCAAAGGGGACCAAAGTTATTTGATATAAATTAATTAAGGAATTGTGTCCAAGAATGGCCGGGGCGCCTAATAAGATGAAGAAGAGTCAGAGCTACCCCTCACGAAAGCTTCGATCACCTCCCTCTAGCTCGAACACTATAGTCGGTCTGGCGTTGGGACTATGAAGATACTGTCCAGTAAAAATTGAAGAATAAAGTATGATAAGACGAAAGAAGCAAGGACACGGTGTCGACGGATTCAATTGGGATATGAAAGCTCCGTTAAAAGGATGGGGAAGCATTTATCCCCATGCGGGGAAGTTGCGTTATGGGTCAGCTTCAGTGCGTGGACGAAGCTGGGAAAACGCCGAATCGCCGAGACCCACATTAACAACCTTCTTCTCGTCAAGAACTTAGAATAATAGAAGCAATATCACCTCGACATTCAGTCATTCTCTTCGTCATTGTTTTGCTTTCCAATTGGCATAGATCCTTGCGCCACGGTCACACAGTGGCTTCCCAGCGCAAGTAGGCCGGAACCTGAAGCTTGACAAGGAACTCAAATGCAAAGCCCCGAAACATGAAGCTTCTCCTTCTTCCAAGTCTCGCTCCAAGGACCTATTATTGAAAGCGCCGATGAACGGATGGAATGACATCATGAAACAACCGTGTCTGCGTCGTTGTAAAAGCGTGATGATACATTTGGCATCAGTAGCTGGCGTTCTGGAACTGAGCCGCTGGACCGCCCCTTATACCAGACTAAGGAAGCGGTTTTGTGAGCTAGTAATTGCCATCTGGTATGGCGTACTCCAGAAGCTATCATCGATGCCTAATGCTGAGATTGGCGCTCACAAACCATACAAGCTCTGAGTAAAGCTGAATTGTTGTGTCTGATTTCTGGTAACATTTCTGGGGCGGAAGTTATGAATAGAACTATTGACACCACCTACTACTGTTAGTTCGCTTTATTTGCTTCAACACACATTTGCCAAACCCTGAGTCACTAGAGTCAGTACAGAAAATTGAAGGTAGAAGGAAGCACGAGCGAGACGAACATGTTGTACATCAGATATCACCTTGGAACCTTGTCAATCGTTGTTCTGGATTTAGCGTGTATTCGCGCTAATTAGACGCGAAGGCCATGTGATTTACACGCCGCGTGGTTAAACCTAGCGCCATCATCGAAAAGCGGAAGCTGGCAACACCGATATACGGACGACAGCACGTTAGATAAACAAACACAACCTTTGCCAATTCCCGTATACGGCCTTGATTTGACTCACGCAAGCGTCTAGGGATATTAATTGCCCACACATAATATTAATTTTCTTTTCAATTGCTGCCATATCGCACGGTCCAACCCCACGAAACCATCCCTATCCTTCCTCCTGCCTTGCTCCTCTCCCTGCATACAATTGCGCAAAAATGACCCGAGCTCAGCAGACCCTCTCCGTCCTCCTCTTAATCACATCGGTACGTAAAATAGGCAGGGGAAGAAAATAAATAACCCAAAGAGGGAAAAAAAGAAAACAAATATTAGAAAATCCAATATTCCCCCATTCCATCTCCCCACCCTACTACTAGAAGCTAATCGACAAAACAACGAAACCAACCAGCTCTACCTCGCTCTCTACCTCGGTCTCGTCCCTCTAAACCCCACCATCCAGAATGAAATAATACCAGTCGTACGTTCACTCCGCGCACCACATCATAACCTCACCCCCCCCTCCGCGGGGGCCATAGTTACGAGACTAACTTACACGCAATACACAGCTCCCCTTCTACTTCATCATGGTCATAGGCGCCTACATGCTCTTCCGCCTCGGATGGGGCGTATATACATTCAACGACGTGCCGGAGGCGCACGAGTCGCTGCAGAAGGAGATTCTGGAGGCGAAGAGCCAATTGCGGTTGGCGAAGGTGGATGTTGATTAGGGCCGGGGTGTGGGTTTCTTTCTTTCTTCTTTTGGTTTCACTTGTCATGATTGGGGGGGGGGCTGGTGGTTGTAAATGGATGAGACTTTGAAAAGGGAGGGGGAGACGAAAATGGGGAGAAATGGGGCTATCAGACCTTTTTATTATTGCAAAAGGGTGTAAAAGGAAAAGGTTGACCTTTGTTTGAAGGGCGGGGTGAGTTTTCTTTTTGCCTCTCACTCTTTTTTCCCCTTTCTCTTCGTATACATGTATATTTTTAGCTCTTGTTAACTGTTAGATATCCTCCCCGATTCTATATGTTTCCCCTCCTACTATTATGGCATATGAAAGTAATAAATATACATATGGCAAAGCGGGTTCGGATTGTCCGCGGAGGTCTTTAGCATTGACAGTACCGCCAAGAATGGGCCTGATATCATCTTGTCCCTCGTTTCAGAAGTGGTGGTTCATTTAATTGAGTACGACATGCTGCTACAAAACCGTACGGAGATGAAAATTTTAACTGGAGACGATGTCGTGTGTGATACACGTATTTATTAAGATGTTTTCACATCATGACTCAAATTACTTGTCATTTTGGGCAGTTTTTATGTGCTCTTGCCATGGAATCTAAGAACAAGGGGGGAGGGGAAGGGGGGAAGTGATAAACACTAGAACAAGTAAAAAAAGGGAAAGGAGAAAAAAAATCATCACCGTAACACTTTATAAACTTCTTTTGTGTAAATTCATTAAAGGGAATACTATTTCATTTTTTTTAAAAAAAAAAAAGGGAAGAAATTATGCCAACGGATGTTGAGCCGCCAGTTTATCATGTTCGTCGATATCTCTGTTTGGAATAACAAGATTTCAATACGTTAGCCAAGCAAAATTTAGAAAGTGTCAATTAGCAGGCTTAGCCGTGCTAGGGACCGGTAGGGCATAGAGATGTTATATCCAGGGTCTAAGGGGCAGAGGTGCAGGGAGCGAGGTGGGGGCGAAACGGAGCGGAAGTAAAGGGGTAAGGTCCGATCAGTGGCCCATTATGCGGTGTTCAGGGTTTTAGATATAAAGTCTATTCCACAGGTCACACAAGCCCCGAGGCGTGGCTGGCTGCATTGGAATTTCTCGTGGAACAACTGGGGTGCAGGAGGGTGCGGGGAGGGAGGGAAGTCTACAGGGATATGTAGATATACAGAGACGGGGATTGAAAGGACAGGGGAAAGAAAGGATAGGTAGAGACATACTTGGCTTCCCATGGATAGCAAATCCAGACGTCGCCGGTGGTGACGGCGGCAAGGTATCGGCCACTGTCCATCATGTCGGAGGGCAGTTTGCCCTTCTTCTCTTTATTTTTGTTCTGGACGATGGAGAAAAGGGTCTTGTTAGCAGTCTGACTCTCACTCTCCTGGTTGGGGAAATACAGGCCCCAGATCTCGCGAGGGTGAGGTGCCATTCTCCTACTATCCCCCTCTTTTCCTCCGTATATAAAACTAACACCGCCTGTACAAAAAAGCACACAAACTTGGGAAAAACACAAGGCAGGCGAAGAAACTCACATGCAATACAAACACAGAGAACGTAGTCTTTTCGCCCTCCCTCCCCAACTGCTGCTGGGCCAACTGTACATCCTTCTGCAACTCGCGCACGGCATATTCCAGCGTCGTCCGCGTGTCATCGACCTCGTCGACAATGAGCACGTTCTTCCCGATCAGATTGGCCATTTCCAAGGAGCTGAGATCGAGCCATTGTGTGCGCGTGACTTTAGTACCGACCTCTTCGATCTGGTCGTCTTTGCCCAGGTTCTCGTATAGGGAGAGGCCGATGGCTTGGATGGGGATGTTTCCGCCGCCGGGTTGTTTGAGGAAAGATCTGTTATTTTTGAAAGAATCGAATGAGATGGGTCTTCATTTGGTGGTAATGTTGGCAGTAGATGTGGCGATGCTGGTGGTGGTGTATTGGAGCATTGGAGAAGAGAAATGAAAACTTGTTTCCCTGTCTTCCGCATCCATTCCCATCCATTCCCGCCCTCGTCCTGCTTGCCGGGAGGAGAAAGGAGGGGAGATATTTAGGAAACCAAATACCTCAGCATTCTGGCCGGAATATACCCTCCTCCGCCGATGGCGATCATAAGGTTGGGTCTGAAGTCATTGAGGATGCGGTCTGCCGAAGCTTGACACAGCTTGTGCACCTATTGTGAAAACGGGGTTAATTCGCATATTCTTCATCTCTGAAAAGCTTTGTTCTACATCCAGCTATCCTCCTCTTCCGTTTTTATCTCCCCCCGTTGGCACCATGGTTGTTAACAAGAAGGGAGCCCAAGTATGCCATAATTCTCCGCGATGGGGCTTTCGGGAGCAAAAATATAACTAAACAATAAAAAAAATGGCTGAAGCACAAACCGCTGAGGTCGTGAGGCTCCCAGAATTGTCTATCCGCTTCCCGCTATCCAGCGTGTCTCATACACACCCCTCCTCTCTCCCCTCTCTCTTCTTTTTTCTCTCGTTCCTCTTCTGCTTTTTCATGCTCTTGACATACCTGGTTATATGTGACGTAGACCTTCTCAACCATTGTGGCGCTCTTTTGAACCTCAGCGCGGATTTGGTGGGGTGAAGATAAGGAAAAATGAAAAAAAAAATTTGTAGGTGTGCCCCGCGATCCGATTTTTTTCGTTTGCGCCCAGGCGAAGATTGCTTTCCCACGTCTCCTTTAATACCTTCGTCCGTGTCTATTCTATTGGAAAAGACCAAAGGCTATATTAGCATATAGATAATATGAGTGGTACCACGTTGTGATGACTGTAGCGAAAAAGAACAGGAATGGAGGTGGTTTTAGCTCCGTTCTCCTGCGCTTTTTTGTGTGAACTAACTAGCTAAATAGTTAACTAGGCTGCGGGATTGGAGGCCAACTCACAACGGAAATCAAGATTTCAAAAGAGCAGATCTAGCATGTGTGAAGGGGAAAAGAGGGGGAAGACAACAGCAAAGAGAATGGCGGCAATGGATGGGGATAAGGGCAAACAGACTTTGAATGGAAAATGCGGAATAAGAGGGAGAAAATAGAAAAATCAAGATGTTCAAACTTCGACAGCTCCACTGATATGACGAGGAATTAAGTTCATCAACCTTATATTTTGAATATTTTATAGCTCACCATTGATTTTTCTTGAATGTAGCTTGTTTTATTTCCATTTCCTATTTCTATTTCTATATTTTTATTTGTTCTTTCTTGTCAGCTAATAAAGAAAAACTTTTTGGTTAAAAGTTGCTTGACATTGATGTGTTTGTTGGCTGATGTGATCCACTGCGGAATGCTTGAGCAGGACAATTCTGTGTTAATGCCACTATCGGCTTCAGTAATTCCACTATATCACGGTTGAAGAATAGTCAGATAGATCTGGTGAATGAGTATTCAATGAGAATGAGCATTCAGCACCAGATCATGTTACACAAATAACTTATAGAGAGAAAACAGCATGACATCAGAATACATAAAGAGAATGTTTTTCTGATAAAATAGTCAATCTGAAACTTATCAAAATAAGAGATGGTAGTAAGAGTTAGACTTTAGTAAAGCAATATAATTTCAATCTTGCCTTTGCTTACTCATATCTTGTGTGAGTGTGCTCATAATAATAAGAGTGAAGATACATAGGTATCTTTTATATGAGAATCACATATAAAAGATACAAACATCATTTTCTTTACTGTCTCTGTAAAGATCCTAGATATAAATTTGAAAAGTAAAATGAGATAAAATAAATAGTAATCAAATTTTATACTTTATACAAGGATTTTACACTTGTCTTTAGATTTGAGAAAATGAGCTATTCTTATGAAGAAATATTATTATTAATTACTTTGTATGATGTTCTCATACAAAATGTACTTTTTATGGTGTGGTGTGGCAAGCAAGGGCACAATTATTTGAAAACCGCGGGGAATGGTCCATATCCTTTGCCCTTTGCGATAGGCTTGATATCCCTCCCTCACGCCATCATGTCACGGTGGTGCCTATCTTCATCATGGGTTGCTAAAATAAGTAAACAGGGTCTCCTGTGCCTCGGTACTCTCAATGGCGCATAAAAACGCCTGGATCTCCTCGACCAGGACAGGTCCTCCCCCCTGGTTTTGAGGCGAGTCGGACGGTTTCAGTTTATGCATATAAATAGGCTTAAATCTATCCCCTGCCAGCGGGACATGTTGAAATTCCACCCTCCAATCCATCCAATGTCGCTGCCTCGGCCACCCCCGCCATGCAGGGTTCAATTTAGATCGCCGACATATTTCGGCCCTAGGAGTCATTGCCCGGAACAGAAAATGAATAGAGACTTTCGATTCCAGGGGGTTGCAAGGGGGAGGTCCCCCTAACGGGTCCCAACAGCAGTTTGAGCCGCCAAATATCTCTAGAACGAGTTAACGTCGGAAATTTTCTAGAAGTAGTTTATATGCCTTTCGCTTAAAGGCCCCCTTGCACGACAGGCAAGCCGATGTCTTCAGAACCCTTGGGCAGCGTGGCATGGAACTGGTTATTGGCTGGCCGACGTCTGGGAGGGTGATACGATGAGTTTGCTCTCGTTCTTCGTTTTCCGTATGCAGGGTCTCTGGACGGGAAACATGCTTCCGTTGTCCAGAAATACTGAGGAACGAGCATATTTTCTTCCTTTTCCGCATGTCGCTAGCTTCTCGTAGCCCGTTGATGGTCTGTAACTTAGTCCTGTTTACCGCCGGTGATCAGCCCACGGAGCGCTTGAGTTAGGACTGGCACCGGCCTCGATTATTAGATAGATACTAACACCTCGATGTGCTCTTTCATATATCGAATGCCCAAAGATAGTTAGTTAGTTGCTTCTCCTGTTCCTGCATGCCAATAGCAGCTGACTTAAACGACTGGGAAGATGAAAGGCAATGCAAATCTAGGTTTGATATATACTTCAGCTATACTCCATCCTCCGTAGTCGGGTACCCCGAACCCCGATCCGTGCCATCCGCCGAAACGGAAAAATCGGATTATTAATGAATCGGGGGCATCTTGTAATCAACATCCAAACTCAATGAAGCAGGTTTGTGGAATAATGTTGTTAATTTGTGAGCAGAAAAAGGCGGAGGTTTTGATATCAGATCTGGTCCATTCCGCATCCGGTTGCATGTTTACATCATTCAGCCTCATCTTTCCTCCTCCTCCTCCTCTTCTTTACATGTATGGGCATCAACTCCAGTCTCCTCTCCTCCTTTTTTTTTTTACTTTCCGAGCACGGAATTCTCCCTCCCACGCTATTTCTCATGCTCTCCGGGATGCTTTTCTCTCAAGCCTTTTAGCGAGATTCTTAAAGCGGCTGCCAATCATGTTGCTGCCTGGACAGTCTTCCATACGAATATCGGCAAGTGCCAATTCACGCTAGAACCCCGGCCGAAGGGGGGGAAACCCTTGATGGTTACCATGAATGCTACCCCCAGGGCTGGCATTGCAAGGCCGGCAACCGGCTGTTGGGGGCGATAAAGTATGGCGCTAGGGATGGCACCGGTATGTCTTCCCGACAAGGCTGGTTCCCTTTCTGCGTAATCGCCCGGCTGGGCAGAAGAGCACTGGCGGCAGGGGACCAAAAGCTAATTTTTTCCCAGTTATTCTTAGAGGCCCGATGTACGGGCGTAAATGCCAAATGCTCGGCGTCTTGAATTTGCCCGTATTGATTGATAGATATTTGACTAGATCGTGGCACTCTGAAGCTCCTGATAATGAAACTTGCTCGTCCTGAAAATCCCGCATCGCTGGACAAAAGAAGTGCTGGCACTTGAGAGCAGCGACTCCTCTACTTGTTGCTTTTGGTTATATTTTCCCAGAGCTCCTGCTATCTAGAAGAATATCTCGAGACCAAAGTCTTATCCGCACCCTGTTTGACCATGGAGAACCAAACCGGTCGTGGTGTCAAAATGAACAAAACCTGTGACCAGTGCAGGCACCGAAAGATCCGATGTATCGGTGAGCGCCCCCTCGCAGCAGCGGCCCCGATTTTGTATATGGTGTACCCGAAAACTTGAGCCGATTTCTCATTCCATCATTGTTTCTAGTTCCCGAAACGCCGTCGGGTGCACAACCCAGATGCACCTACTGCACGGTAGGGTTGATTTCTTATGATATGATCTATAGAAATACCATTTACTTGCCTTCAGGCTGACCCTTTGCTCCTCAGAAACGGGGAATTCCCTGCTATTTCAGCGTTTTCCGGCGCAAGGCCCGGCTAAGAGGTAGCTACATCTGCCTCCCCTAATCAATCGCTCAATCCGTGCGCTGTTGTGCCTGTCGCTGATTTATGGTCCGCCGAAAGTTGCAAATTCTCTGCCTGCTAGCTCCCGGCCTTCTGGGAAGGTAGCCTTGAGCGAGCTCTTCATCGACCGTATCCTACAGCATGGTCCGCAGGACGTTGTCCTTTCCGATGAGTCCGCTGTATTTACGGTATGCTCCAAATTCAACTGAACCACATTGATTTTTATCTGTTTCGTTTGTTCCACCACTAACGAGTTGGAAACCCGATAGTCTCCTGATGAAAAAAGTGAGGGTCCCTTTAGAATCAAGTTGCGGGGACACTTATGGTGTGGGTCTAACTTTGATGAAATAAACAATAGTCCCAAGCTGTGGCCTGGCCTTCTTCTCTGAACAGAAAGTTGCATCCTTGAACCAACGGATTGGCAATTCTCGTGTCGAAGATGTTGTCCAGAGACTCGATGATTTTATTTTAAACCGTTTGGGTATCCCAGACGCATCTTCATGGCCTCCTATTAATTTCCACAAGCCTATCGAAAGGGAGCGGATCACATCGGAGGAGGCCACCGCGTATATTCAAGGTAAGCAGACTTGTCATTCTTAAGCTCGAACAAGTTACAGGATGCGGTGTATGGTGCTAAAAAAAAATACATAAAGCTTTCTTTGTAAACCTTCACCCAGTATACCCATTTCTGGATCGTGAGGAGTTTGAGGCACAGGCGTTCGCCCCTAATCTGGCGGCAATCCTGCACCACAATACAGTTTTCTCCTCCCTGTATCACTGTATTCTAGCTCTGGGTAGCCAGTTTCTCGGATGCGGAACATTTGAACCGGGAAAAGGGAGATCATGGGAACTCTTCCAGGTGGCTATAAGCCACCTGTCAGATATAATTATCCCGCGAGAATCTATTGAAAGCGTGCAAGTATGATTCTACTCTCCCACATCCAAACGCTAGATAGGCCGCTTTACTGATTATGGTGTTTGCCCTATAGGCTTTAGTTGCAATGGTAAGAAATCTACCTTTGGTACTTCACACTGAACTATTGTAAGGTAGTCTAATGTTTAATTCTTTCCACCCCCATAGTCGATATATGCTATGAACTCTTGTGCGCTGCAACTTGATGGGTTTTTTCTCTCTCATGCTGCCCGCATGGTCGTTGAGCTTCGGTACCACAAGAGCGTCAACTCCGAGCCAAAGCACCTGAGGGCGTTTTGGGTTATTTATGCCTTGGAGAAGCAGCAAGGCATGCACAGCCGCACATGCTCCGTGAGTACTATCCTGAATCTGTATCACTTCATACGTGGAGCCTTGGGTAGCGACACAGTTTAATTAATTAAAACACACAAACAGATCATACCAGATGAAGATATCGGTTGTGTGATTCCACCATTCCCAGAGGCACAATACGAGGACTTCAACTGGTTCGTTTCGCTGATTCAAATCGGACGTATTACGTCTATTATCTACACATCCCTCTTCTCAGTGAGCGCTTCATTGCGATCTCGAGAGTCTTCCCAGGCAGCTATTGAGCAGGTCCATGAAATGCTCGAGGCATGGCGGCAGTCTATCCCCGCTGAAGTGAGGCCAGGCAACGCAGCTCAGTTTCCCGTCTCTGCGCCTCCGAGTATCAGCCTGGCCGCGCTCCATATACACTTCAGTTACTATCACACTTTAATTGCTCTGGATCGTCTCTCCCTCTATCTCAACCGTGACGGCGGGTCCAAAACACAATCGAGTAAACAGAGGCTTATGAGCACTGCGCGAACCGTGATCGAATTGACGAAGCACATCAACATACAGCCTCAAGTCCCAATGTTGTAAGTTGACACTAGACACCCTATTCTCTGAACCTAGATGTAGGATGTTGCTAATATACACACATAGCATACTGGCTGTCCTCCCCGTCTCAGCTGTATTCATTCTCTTCGATCTCGTCATCCACAACCCGTTCCATCGCGAGTCCAGAACAAACCTATCACTTCTAGATTCAGCCGCTGGATACTTTGCGCTCATGGGGATCGCCTCCAACCAATCTCTGCCAGGCGCCATTATGCCTGAGTTTACGCACATTGCCAGAGAGTACTTTTGGAAGGTTCAGCACCAGAAAGGGACGGTGGCTGGGAGGAAGAAATCCGCCGCTGAGACGCCCCCGAAGGATAATAGTACCATGCAGCAGCAACCTGTCGTACCTCAGGAGGAGGTGAATGTCAAAGGGTCGCCGTCATATCTTACCCGAAGCCCTACTTTCCAAATGGTACAGCTTTTCTTGTCTCTCCACCCCACCCCGCCCTGTTTTCCCTTTATTTCCATTTCTTCCCTTTCTTTTTTTTCGTTCCCTTTTGCTCTCGCGTCTACGCCCCAGCCTCGCTAACACCAATCACAACAAAAGGAGACCTTTATCCCGACAACAACACCAGCAACAACGGATCCAGGCATGCGGGCCGCAAGGAGTAGCTCCCATCCAGGCTCCCACACCGGCTCCGTAGACTCCGACTATCTGGAATACCCAACGCCCATAGCCTTCGACGCAGCTTCCGACTTCCAGATCGGAGAATCGGTCGATCTTAGGACGCTCTTTGGATGGGGCTTCCCGACCGGCGGCCCGTCGATAATGATGATGGACGAATGGGGAGCTGACCCTATGAACTTTGAACCTGCTGGGATAGGTGAGCTTGGGAGCAATTGTGGGGGGCATATGCAGGGTACTTGAGCTGGTGGGGCGGTGAGGGGAGATGTAGATAGAATGTGGGGGTTTGGGTTTGGGATGAGGATTTCGTGACGGTTTTATATATTTTAAATATTTCTATTTTCGTGATTTCTATATATATATTGCTTTTGAAATAGAATAAACTGTGTTCTGAATGATGCTCTAATAAAACATTCATGTGCCGTGTAAACGTGAGATCTATGTCTAAAAAAAGAATGAAAATGCAGAAAAAAGAAAAGAGGAAGAACCCAAAGCTCCACCGTTTCTATCATGGTTAGTATCCAACGCCTGTGAACATGCAATCTATTTTAGTGCCATAGAGCGAAAAGGGGAAGAAGCCTGCAAAGCAGCAAAACGAAAATGGAATGGAATAAAAGTGACAAACCAAGAAAAAACAAAAGAAATCTCCTCTCCACCTTCCATTATACCAGTCGCCAACACACACATCCTCATTACACCTAGGCCCGCTTATGTCCCTTCCCCTTCGGCATCCTCACAAGCCAATACAACCCCATGGCCGCCACAACATTAAACCCAACATACACCCACAACAGCCCGAAATTCCTCCACACATCCTCATAATAAATATCAAAGCGCGACAGGAACTGGTCCGTAGTGGCGACGATGCAGTACCGGCACGCCTCGACGGTTTCTTGCGGGTTGAGCAGCACGCCCTTGGCGGCGTCGGCGAAGGGCGTCATGAACTCGCCGCAGGTCATGTTGGCCGGTGGCAGGATTTGGAGGAGCTCGGTTTCGGAGCAGGTGACGTTTGTACCGGCGAGGGCGGCGGCCATGACGCCGCCGACGAGGTAGGTGGCCGGGGAGACGGGGTGCATCCAGGTCCAGAAGGCGGGGAAGTTGGCTTTGGGGATTGTGACGCTGTTGGTGGGGGGAAAGGGAGTTAGTGTTGATTCGTGGAAGTCTATGGGAGGAGTGGAATCTCTGGGGGGTGGGGAGGGGGAGGGGGTGCTTGCTTACCCGCAAAAGACCAGGCAGAATATCCACAAAAGACTTGCAATGACGCCGCCAATCTCAGCATTGGGGACCCAGGTGATGGCGAAGTGAGAGAATGTGCTTGTGAATAGCATGAACATCCACAGGAAGAGGAAGGAGAGGAATCCGCGCACGGCCTGGTCCTCAGCTGTTGTGTTCGCAACAAACCCCACTGGATAATACCAGCAGAAATAGATCAAGACGGCCATCAGGGTATTCCAAACGACTTCGACTAGGATGTTAGAAAGTACGAAGGCTATGTAGTCGTACCTGTCAGCTGCTGCTTCACTTTATGCATTGCTGAATCGCAAGAACAAAAGGGAGGATGGGCTTACTAGTCCACTGGTAAATTTTCGAAGGTCGCTCGCGAACTTCATATAGGGATCGCTGAGGGAGAAACATGGGCATGATCTGCTCGTTAATATTATTAAACATAATGAGGAACATGAAGATGGCATAAAGCTGGTTCTGGAGGCCCTGGATGGAATTCTCCGCTCTGAAACTAAAGCCAATGTAAAGGGACTAAATATAGGAAAAATGAAAAACATTAGCCGTCTCGGTTTCAATAATCTTGATCTATCATACGTTCCCACAGAACGAAGGAGGAGGCTTTTCCCACTTACCGTGATAACGATTAGCCCAATCTTAGACCAGATGTATACGGGCGAGCGCCAGAAATGCTTCCAGGTACGACTGAGAACGAGCAGGAATTGCGTCCAGAATGATGCAACAAATTCGCGGTGCTGAGATGATTCACTGCCGGCGGCTTCCAAAGCTTGCACACCTTCGCTCGCCGTAGCCGTCGCGGTGGCGAGGCTGCGGAGGCGTGCCAGCTCCTGCTTAACTGCTTCGAACTCGGCAGAATCGCGCCATACCTGGTGCCAGTCAATGCCAACAGTGCCGTCGGTCTTTGGCTTGATAATTTCAAGCATCCATTCGGCCTGGTTTTGTTCGGTGGCGCACTTTGGGGCGCCGTTCCGCTCGAAATAGTCGATTAGAGTCCTCGATTTGGGGCCGAGTTCTGCGCGGAGAAAAAAGAGACGTTATTAGCTATCATCATCTAAAATTTCCCGGCTGGTTCCCAACTTACCACCAAAGTAAACCGTTTTACCACCGGGCGCAAGCAACAGCAGCCGATCGAACTGATCGAAGAGAAGCGCCGATGGCTGATGAATCGTGCAGAGAACTGCTTGCCCGTTGCGCGTGAGCTTCTTGATAAGCTGGCAGATAGACCAGGATGTCTGAGAGTCAAGGCCAGAGGTGGGTTCATCAAGGAAAAGCAGCAGTTGGGGGCGTGCGGCGAGCTCAACACCAATTGTGAGGCGTTTTCGTTGTTCAACATTCAACCCTTCTCCAGGGACACCCACAACGGCGTTGGCGAAGCTCTGCATGTCAAGGAGATCGATAACATAGTCGACGTAGTCCAGTTTCTCCTGTTTAGGTATCTCTGCGGATTGGCGCAGGAGAGCGCTGAACTCGAGAGCCTCGCGGACTGTCATGGTGTTTAGGTGCAGGTCCTGCTGTTGCACGTAGCCGACACGGTGCTGGAAAGAGGAGTCTGTTGGAGAGCCATTGATGAGTGTGTCGCCAGACACGACACCCATTGTCACACGGCTTGCAAGTACGTCGAGTAGGGTGGTCTTCCCGGCGCCGGAAACGCCCTAGAAAAGGAGGGTTAGTAAAAAAATGATAGAGCGCGACGGGTCGAATGGGAGAAAAGGGATACTCACCATCAGGGCAGTCGAAGTGCCCGGTTTGACCCATCCATCTACATGATCAAGAATGCGCCGACCATCGCCCTTAATGGTGATGTCGTAGCACAGGTTTTCCCAGTGGAAGACGGCGCCGCCCTTGGCCGGCGCAGAGGTAGCGGAGTCACTGTCTACAGTGGTATCATTCGAATGGAAAGATTCATTCCTAGCGTGCGGCTGGATTTCGACATCATCCGTGGCAGCCTTCTCAGAGCCACGAGCCAGCTTGCCAGAGGGGAAAATGAGGACTTCGCCCTTGCTCTTTGGCGGTTTTGCATATTCGAAAGCAATGATGTACATGGCGAAGAAAGCGACCAAGAACGCGAACAGAATGCCAATGTCTCTGTGGGAAATTGTCAGCATGCAGACATGAAAAAAATGGAATACTAAGGTTCTGAGATTGGCGTTTTCAACTCACCTCCACTTATTCGCCGCATAGTACTCAAACGTCAATGCAATGTACCTGTCCCCATTGACCGTGGTAGAGCCAGGGAGCGCGCCCACAGACGAACAGACCATCGACGCATTGGGAAGGTTCTCATAACCGGGCCCGTTGGGGACGATATCCGCACAGGGGAACTCCAAGCCGTGGAACTCATTGGCCATCAGCGCCTCGAATGCATAGGCGAACGGGTTAATATAGTTCATCCATCGCGACCATCCGGGCAGATAATTCACCGGGATGGTATACCCCGTGTACATAATTAGCCCCAGGCTGAGGATCGCGCTGGGCACCATTGCCTGGTATGCGGTTCTAGTGATGCTGGCTAGCCAGCGGTAGAGGCATGACATGACAAGAGTAAGGACGTATGTTGTCAGGCAGAAGAAGAAGAAAGGGCCAGCTTCTCGGCGAAGGTTGGCCATAAAGTATATAACCAGGTTAAAGACGATCATATTAACAGTCTTATATGGTAGGTCTATTAGGTAGCTTGCAATAGCCTGGGCGGACTGGTGATAAAACGCATATTTGTGTTGCTTCTCAATGACAGGTCGTTCAGCATACACAGTAAGCACCTATTAAGTGTGTGATTAGTAACTGTCGTCAGATGAACAGATCAGGTAAAACTAAAAAAAAAAGGGGGGGAGATTTACCTCGAGTTGACTGGCAAAAGCATTAAACAGGATTGCGAAGAAGACAACTCCTCCACGGTAGTAGAGCGACGAAGTATCGGGTTTCAGGTTATAATACATACTCCCAAGCAGCAGCGCGATGATGAGGTTGAACAGGAGCGAAGCAATAGTAAATCCAGGATCTGCAAGAAGCCTTCTGTACGCGCGCCACAGGGTCAAGCCCACCTGCTGCATGTATGAGATAGTATATGGGGATTTGAGGCGCTGGCTCTTGGCCTGTTCAGCACGGCGGGATTTGTTGTATTCTTCAAGGCGCTCTGCAGATGGGTGTTTCTCTTCATACGTTGCCAGTTCGTGCATGACATTCTGCCTGGCCTGGCTTTCGCGCCACTTCGCAGCGAATTCATCGGGGCTTCGGGGCACCCTGTTCTCGAATCCGGGCTTGGGACGTCGTTCTGATGGGCTTGTCATGGATGTGAGGAAGTCGGGTACGGTTTGTCTATGGGGGCCTGAAAAGAGAGTGCTGACTTAGTCCGGTGCTATCTTCCATCACTCCTCTATTGGGAACCACTTACACTCGAAACCTAGGCTTTCAAAGTACGCTTTGGCCTCCGTTGTCTTTCCAAAGAAAATCTGACGCCCTTCATACAGAACAATTACCCGATCGAATTGCTAGAATAATCAGAAATGAATTAGTTAGGAGGAATAGAAAAATAGAGGGCTAGGTGGTATCCCACCTCATAGGCAGCCTGCGGAGCTTGATAGATGGCAACAGCAGCAGCAACACCGATCAAATCAGCCTGCAGGCGCAGACTCCTGCAGAAGGTAATGGCATTGGCACTATCCAAGCCACGGGTCGAGTTATCCCAGCATTGGAACTTGGCTCCGCTGAGCGCAGCCTCCGCAATACTAACGCGCTTCCGCTCACCACCGCTGACGCCACGCACAAAGTCATCACCGACGCGGGTGTTCACAGTGTGCGCGATCCCGAAGGCCGCCATCATGACATCGCGCATCATGTTATCGGCCTGCTCGCGCGAGAAGCCGCCCGGAATGTGGCGCAGCGAGCGACATCGTGCAGCGAAGGAGAGAGTCTCGCCCACGGTGAGGTGGGCGAGGTGAGAGTCCACCTCTGCGTTGTAGAGGACATCACCGCGAAGCGACCCCAGTACATGTTTGCGATCGATGCCTTGAGCATGAAAAAAAGGACTGTCAGCAGGTTGGGTTCACCGCATCTCAGGGGCAATAAATGATCTGAAAAAAAAGGGGGGGGAAGGAGAAGACAGTACCTCGATAATTCATATATGATTCATCGCTCACGCTGAACCCGGACGTCTCGCCAGCCAACGTCTTCAGGAAGGTCGAACACCCCGAGCCCGGCGGCCCAAGCACGAGCAGAAGCTCACCCTGCTCAACGACGCCGTCAAAGTCCCGCAGGATATCGATTCGCTTCCCGCGCCGCCGCGCGCCTACCAGGCCCGCCAGGGACGAGAGGGTGCTGGTGACCATGTTCGAGACGGTGGGCTGGCTCTCCACGCCCGTGCTCCAACCATAGGCGCTCAGGTTCTTGAAGGCAACGCCCAGGAACCGATCCGGCGCAGATAGGGGGTCAGTCTCGTACAGTCGCAGGAGGGCCTTGACCCATTCGCGCGGATTGAAGGTGGGTGATTTGGGGTCCAGGTGGCTGCCCAGCTCGGGGTTGTATGCCCTGATCTCCTGGTCCATTGTGCTCGAGGCTCTGGTCAGTCGCCGGGCGAGTCTTCCGACGTCATCTTCGAAATTCTGCTCGTCATCGTCGGCGCGGGAGGGCATCACGGCCTTCTCAGATTGGGACATCGCCATGGTCTGCAGCGCCGTTCGTGCGAGATGTATGGTTTTCCGTGTCCCTAGGCCGGAGGTTTGCAAGCTGTATCTATATATATGTGTGTGCGTATAAGGATATGGATATAGGGTATGAATATAGATGAACAGAGCGTAACAATAAAATATATTAAACCTCAAAAAAAGCAACCAAGTAAGTGCCGTGGGAATGCACAATCAACAGAAAAATCGTCAATCCAAAATATATTCAGTCAAGACGAATCAACTGAACCAGTCATGAGAAACAACAGTGAAAAAAAAACAATCCATCATCACTGACGGAGGCGACATGTATCCATATATATAGATATACAGAACACCCATCAACGCACCAGGGCTACATCCAACACTGCGGCCGCAATCACATCACCATCATCATCGTCACCGCGCAAACACACGCAGAGAAATGGACTCCATAGGTAGCGTAGTCCGTCCACAACATCCCTCCTCTCGACCCTCTGAAAAAAATTTCCTCCCATTTCACCCGCACACCGCACACCGCACGGAGCAAAACAACAGCCCTACACCAACCTACGCAAGGAGCAAAGAATAGCGAAGAGCGAAGAGCGGCCTCCACGCCCGTCGCCCAACAGCGGTAGCAGCGGCCTTCACCACACCCCCTGAAGACCGCGCGAAACCACAAAAGCGCACGCCGAACAAGCCGGCTGCCTTTCGGGCCGTGTGCGCCCACCAAACGGGGCGCGCTGGTTGGTTGCCCAGGTGGGTTGGGGTGTTAGCGGCGGGCTAAGGGTAGTTAGCTTGAGAGTAGAATGACACTCGGCCACTGGGGTGGAATGTTCGTCCGATCGTTTTTCATCATCTTGACAGATTGGATCTGGATCCTTGCCTTGTAGGGCGGACGGCGGAAGGCGGAAGACGCACGGAAGCCAGTCGCATCATGGTCTGGGCTCACGGGTTCTGAAGGGTGAAGAATTTTTTTCC
The DNA here is from genome assembly GCA_002572885.1 of Blastomyces parvus. Classification (NCBI taxonomy): domain Eukaryota; kingdom Fungi; phylum Ascomycota; class Eurotiomycetes; order Onygenales; family Ajellomycetaceae; genus Blastomyces; species Blastomyces parvus. The sequence continues at coordinate 153,381 of PDNC01000060.1, forward strand.
CCTTGGTTCTTTGGTTTCCTTTCTTCGGATTCGCTGAGAGTGTTCTGCATGTCTGAGCTGGGGGATGTTGTTGGCTGGTTGCCCGCGATTGACGGCTCTTGAGTCTTGGCCCGCGAGCTGGACATCGTTAACTAGGCACGGAAGCCGAAAGCTGTTGGGGAGGGAAAATTCTGCAGTTCATTGCAGAACTGGAATTCTGAAGAATGAATAAGTTACATAAATGATAATAAAAAATAATGATGACGACATAAGTTACCCCCCACCTTCTCACAGCTGAGTGTGTTTATTTTTATTAGCGTTTGGTGTGTTGCTTGAAGAATACATAGTTTGTAAGTTAGTTTTCCATCTTTCTTGCAGGATATGTCAGCGCAGACTAAAAACTATCTAGAATATGTATATGTAACTATTCTCTTTTGTTTAGATGACGTTCTCTGATCATTTGAAATCCCTTTGCATGTTTCTTTCTGAGTGAGGTGTGAATGAGATATGGAGATGAGGTTCAACTAACTACATAATTCTGAACTATATCTTTTTCTCTCTTGCAGCACTGAGCATGGTAGTTAGTTAACTTATACAGTCAGGCCTCTTAAACAAGTTAAGACGTGATTGTGTTCAGTTTCTTGCCTCAAATGCATCCAAATGTGGATATATGTACTGTACAAAATGTAGTGCACGCCGTGCTGTATATCTTATCCATACGGTCAACCCTCCATTCCAACGCCCTTATCTTCCATTCAAATCTGTTCACTTAGCAGCCTGCACGCGAATACTGGTTTCCTTGTACCCTCAGAGCTCTCCATCTATCCTTCCCGGCCCAAATCTGCAGCCCCCACTCTCTGCAGAAAAAAAAAAAGAGGACGCCGGACATCTGATGAGAGGAAAAGACCAAGGGGTAGGGAGGAAACAAAAGAGAGAGAAACGTGACATCCTACCTACCGTCCAATTTTCCATCCCTACATTACTAGCAGGAGTGACAAATTCTCCTCGCCAGAGACAATATTTCACTCTCCCGTCCTTCCCCACAAATATCATTTATCAGCCGCCCAGCCCGTCATCTTCCAATTCCAATCTTCCAACGACTTATTCTTTAATAATATTTTATTCCTCCTCGCCTCCTTCCACGGCACTTCCCTCGCCCGCGCTCGCTCCCCTCTCCCGCCTTCGCGCGCGCTCCTCCGCACGCCTCTTCCGACTGCTCCGATACCCCTCTACCTCCTGATATAGCGTAATATCCTCATCAAAACACCACACGTAAAACCCACGTTCATTCATCCTTATTATGAACCTATCATCGCCGCCCTTTAAGTAATTCTCGACTGGAGGCTCGCTCAACCCTACCTCTATGTACTCATCCCTTCGGATTTCCTCGATCTCAGATTGGTCCAAAGTTGTGCCCACGGCGCTGGCATTGGGTAGATAATAGAAGAATGTGAAGTCTTCGAAGAGATCACCGCAATAGATCACATCTGGACATGTGGCTGCTGCTGCGTTGGGAGATGGTCGGCTTGGATGTTGTTTTTGTTGTTTCTTGTGCTGATATTTTCTGGGATTCAATACCACTAATCTATAGCGTTTACGTTCATCGCCCGCCTGGGGCATCACATCCGGTAAACACTGGCTGAAGGCGAGGACGCACCTGTCATTATTACCGAAAACGTTCACGACATCATTGAAGATCTTAGGTCCCTTCAGCGACAGTCTGAAATACGTAGTAACGTCCTGCAGGGTGGGAACTGCGCCCTTGAGAAGATATCGTGTTCCAACCACGCTGAGGATGTCTTTATCGACGTTGCAGTTCTGGGGCGTCTCATCCTCAGTATGGACGAGAACTAGTGACGAGTCTCTTGCGCTGAGAAACATGTGTAAAATCCTGGAAGCATGCTTGATTTCCCTGGCCTGTCGTGATCGCAAATCCCAAGTGATGATAACTGTGGATTTCGATGGAAATTCTAACTGTACGGCAACGGCATCCTCATCGAGAACTAAACGGAGTGCTCGGGATGGTAGACGAAAGGAGCCTTCATCCCCCGTTTTATAATTCCACACATGACAGTACCTAACTCAGTTGGTTAGAACCGGGTTCCACTTGTGTTCTTACAATTTCACATAAAAGAAAAAAAATCAAATGAAGCAAGATATAAATAGAATAGATAAGTAGCATGCAGGGAAACGCAAGAGTCAAAGTCTCACCCCTCGATCGTCACAGCCGCAACCGCCGTGCACGAGAGTGCAGTTTTGTAGAAAGATTCCCGATTCACCGTCTGATAGGTAGCGATCGGTCCGTCAACGACTGATAACAGTCTGATCGTCCGGGAATCAGGATCGTGCGCAATCATGCCATCATGGTAGGAAACCAGGGACTTTTTTCCTCCTGTTTGACATCCTCTCTGGGGGAAAAACGACAGGCTGTATGGTCTCCCTGTCACCAGCGCCAGGCGCCGTTTTGTAAGCTGACGGAACTGGCGAGACCAGTCTGGCTTGCTTGTGTCGAATGGTAATGATTGCTGCGGTTGGGGGAAATATGAATAGAAGCTGCTACTGCAGGCGGCAGGGGATGAGAGCAGTTCATTCCAGCGTTTAGATACCTTGGGGGGTTTTTGTTATTATTATTTAGTATGGAATTGAAACAAGAAGTGTACGGGGTCATACGGATCTATATCTAAAGATGTCCCACGGCGGCAGACAGGAAGCTATTTCCGCCGCCAGCTCGAGAGGCAAGCGGCCCAGGATATCAACGTGGAGCCGGGCATAGATCAAGTCGGACACGGTATGGCAGTCCTCGCTGCTGAGCTGCTGAACCAGGGACTGAAGGCTGCAGGGATGTCAATTGCTGTATGTTGCGGGATGGCATATAGATAGAGGGTTGGGATATCCGACTTACAGCTGGTGGCGGGCGAGTGCTGTGGGGAGAGCTTTGTATGCAGGGATGAAGCCATGGCCGGGGCTGCTGCTGGTGCTGGTGGTGGGGTTCATCGTCCAACGGAATCGCCCACTTCCAGGTCCAGGGCGGGGCGGGATACTAGTAGCTAATGGCCAGAGATAACTGATTGGTAGCTGCTGGGATGAGGGGATCGAGAGAGACGAGGAGATGGAAAGGAGAAGAAGAGAGGAAGAGAGGAGAGAGGAGAGGAGAGAGATGTTATGTCAGTGTTTGGCGGTGGTGAAGGAAAGAGCAGTAAAGGAAGTCAGGAAGTCAGTTATACTATTTAGCTGTTAAAAATGAAGAAAAGAACAGAATTTGGTATTAAGCGATCGAGATCTTCTGATCTCTCGCAGGGAATGGGGGTTGAGGAGGAAATAATTAATATTGGCGCAGGTGTATTGAGTGAAAAGAACGCGTTTTTCGCTATATTAGGGATCATAACCTGTGGATGGTCGAATGTTCGACAAGAAGATACAGGAAGCTACCGGACAAACAGAAGAGGGCAATTCATTTCTTTATTAATAATTGTGGACAGTGGACAATGGACAATGAATGGACACAGAATTGTGTAGACGGAGAAATGCAACAATGGCGCAGGCAAAGTGCTGCTATACATACATATACATATATACAGATCTTGTTTATTCTGATCTGATATGTATCATTTCTTCACTCCTTTCTTTTTCCCTTGATATTTTCTTTTTCTCCCCCTTTCTCTCTCTCTTCGCCAACGCTTCCATTTTTCCATGATTCTTCGGCTTCTGCTTCTGCTTCTCTTCTCTTCTCTTCTCCTTCTTTTCTTTTCTTTTTTCCTTTTCCCCCGTTATTGGATGCCATTCACCCACTGTATTCCATCACCCCTCTTGTAGAATACTGTGTGTACATGATGTAGCAGCAGAACCTATAACTCTAGTTAAACCTTAACTACCCATGGAGTATAGTTATAGGAGAGACTGAGACTGACAGGGTTATTACTCTTACTCCTCTCTTTTGCGGGTTTAGCGCATCTTAGTAGTGTCTGGTCCTGTCTGTATGTATCGCATGTTACTCAACCCTTGCCCGATCCCCCCCAGATTAGAGTTGGTTAGCGGATGCTTCGATCGGGTGTTCTTTTCGTCTCCTCTCTCCTCTCCTCTCTGCTTACTCTTCCTTCTCCTCTCCACTCCACTCCACCTCTACCTCCACTGGATACATCTCTCCTCTCTCTACTCTCTACTCTCTCGCCCCGACACTTGAATTGCTGATGCCAATGATGCCAGCTCTGCCTCGCCAGCTCCCCCGACCCCATTGCCACAGCCACGCCCACGCCCACCACCGCTGCTACTGCTACTGCTACTGTTACTCCTGCGCCCGCGACTGCGACTGCGACTCTCCCTGCTAGCTGCTAGCTGCCGTCCCAAGAATACTATACTTGCTGCCACCTAAGCAGGAGTCCTGTCTGTACTGTCTGTACTGTGCTATAGGATAGATATCCGAGCTCTCGATGTGTGTCCAGTCCCCCGAGTCTCGCCTGTAGACTACCCGCCGCTGCTCCTGAGCTTCCCGTCCACTCAGCACTCTCGATATAACCTCGATAACCTCCTCCAATCGACTTTAAATATATACTATATACACACACACACATATATATACATATATCATTTAGATCATCTAACCAATCCAACATCTCACCCCCTTTCTCCTCTTCTCCCCTCCTCTCCTCCCCCTCGTTCACCCTCTCTCCGCCCCACTCCTCTCGTCGCTTGTCCTCTCTCCTTGCGCGCGATCATCCGCCGCCTGCGCCAACCCTCCCTATCCGACACACATATCGTCCACCATTCCCCCAACCGATCGATATACCATCGCCGTATTTCCGTCACCATCATTACCGTCGCCTCCCGTCGCCATGAATCGAATACAGGAACATCACGCTCGAAGCCCCTTCTCCAGCCCAACAGACGTCTCCGGAAAGTCCAGAACCATCCCCGTCCTCTCCTCCTCCATGCCGCCCTCCGATCATCATCATATGTCGCAAGGTGACCCCATGGACCTATCCCCGCCTGCCTCCGCTTCAATGGCGCCTCCCACCAACAATAACGGTAGCCCCGTCTCAGAGCATGGCCTGCCAGCTTCCGCCAACCACAATAACTCCAACAACGCCGGTACCAATACCAACGCCAATAATAACAATAACAACGGCCATGCCAGCAACGGCAATAGTAACCCCAATAACAATCATACAAACGGCGCTGGCGCTGGACCCCCGGCTGCCATGGTTGGAGGAGAGTCCCCCGGCCATGCGCAGATCCAGCCCACAGGCGCTGCCGCCGCTGCGCAACAACCCAAGGTCGTTCAAACCGCCTTCATACATAAGTTGTACAGGTAAGCTTGGGACATGTTCTTGTCGCCCTTTAACCTAAAATATAAATCTTCTAATGCAAACTGTCCACTGCGCAGCATGCTACAAGATCCCGCGATACAACATTTGATATCCTGGTCCAGCTCGAACGAGAGCTTCGTTATGTCTCCGTCTCAGGATTTCTCAAAGGTTCTCGCGTACGTGCTCCTCCTCCTCCTCCTTCCAGCTTTACCCGGATCGCAGTCATTTAATATTACTTTGTCTGGATGTAGCTGCTGACCCGTATCACATAGTCAATATTTCAAGCACACCAATGTCTCCTCCTTTGTCAGACAATTGAATATGTATGGGTTTCACAAAGGTACCTGCGCCCTCTTCTCCACCAATATAGTATCTACTGGGCCTTTCTAACTCTTGCCGTCCGATATACACAGTCAGCGATGTCTTCCACACGGGCTCCCCAGATTCCCAAATGTGGGAATTCAAACACGGCAATGGCAACTTCAAAAAGGGCGACGTAGCCGGCCTGCGAGAGATCAAGCGCCGCGCATCCAGACAGACCCTGATCCACCGCGATTCCTTCTCCGCACATAAACCAAGTGCTTCCCAGCCCGGGACGCCCGCCGAACCACTCCCCGACGGTGCCGATTCGAGAGTGATCGATTCCAGACTCATCACCACGGAACATCACATCTGCGATCTCCACTCGCGTCTCTCGCGCATGGAGGAGAGCTATTCACAGCTGAACTCCAGGTGTCAGGCTTTGACTGAGAGTTTGGTGCGGTGTCATCAAGTATGGAAGCCTCCCTCTGCCCCGCTTCGTTGGAATGTCCCTCCCTCTTACTGACTTGGGTTATAGTGGTCCAATTCGATGTCGCATTTCGTCATGTCCATTGTTCCTGATCCTGATAATGCGATTCATAGAGATGGTGAGCCTAAATATTCGTTTCCCTTTTTTGTTCCGGATCGTTTCAATACATATTCCCTCGAAACATCTTTCTACATGAAACTAATTATTTCGGTTTGATAAATAGCTGCCAACATGCAACGAGAGATCTCACGACAATTGGATGCCATCCGCGCCTATGAAAACCCCCATGAGTCCCTATTATCGGGGCGACAACCATACTTCAGCAGCATGACCCTCCATTCCGGCCCCCCACTTTCCCCGCGCCAGATGCCTCAGGACGATAGCCGGCGGCCCTCCATGGCTCAAGCGCCAGTCCCAACCCACCTGGCCGTATCCCCCCGTCGATACGGATCAATTGGCGCCGCAAATTCGTCGCCAAATTACAACCGCCCGCAACTCCCTCCCCAACAACCCGCCCCTCACCCCCTCTCCTCCGTGACCGCACCGGGCCCCAACCTCGGCCGCCGCCACACCTCCGCAGACATTCGCGAGCACGGCTGGGGAGCAGCAAGCAATAACAACAGCAACAACAACCCTACCTCCCCCTCCGGCCCCGGCCCCAACCACCTTTCCGCCCATTGGCCGCCCTCCCCGCAACGAAACAGCCACCACCACCCAAACAACGGCAACAACATCCCCATGAACCACGCCCCCTCCCACCCCAACCCGAACCCGGACCACCAACACGTCCGCGACGTCCTCGCCAAGTATGAAATGGGCGGACCCCGCCGCAGCACCGCCACCACCACCAACCAAGACGCATCCAGATCACGACACTCCTCCCCACCCCCACCGCCCATCTCAATCGACCCCGTCGCCGTCGCCGGCGCACCCCCTCAACACTCCCTCTCCCTCTCCCATCCACATCAACATCAACACACATACCCCCAACATCCCCATCCACACCAACACCCCTCCTCCTCCACCTCCCTAAACCCCGAAAGCGGCTGGTCCCTCAGCGGGCCCAAATTCCCGCGCCCAGCAGCCGACTCGCTGCCCGCCACGCGCCGCTCGAGTATGGCGAGCAACGTGCATTCGCTGCTGAATCCGACGGCGGCGACGGCGACGGGGACGGGGACGGCGGAGCGGGAGCGGGCGGTGGAGGAGGACGGGGTGGGTGGGGGCGCGGGCGGCGGCGGGGGTGGGGAGGATCGGAAGAGGAAGCGGGTGGTATGATGATGAGGGGTCGTGAGTGGTGTTTTCTGGTTGGATTGGAAGAGAGAGGGGGGGGATATGATGTAAGAAAGAAACAGCGGGGAGGACGAACGAACGAGGTCGGTTTTTGTTTTTTGTTTTTATTGGAGGGGACTTGCTTGTGCTTTTTTTTTTTTTTTTTTTTGAAAAGGAAAAATGTTTGTTTGTTTTGCCATATATCCCATCCCTTTCTTAATTCTGCCTCTGCTTCTGCTTATTTTTATTTTTTATTTTTAATTCCCCCAATCCCGACATGCTTTTTATTTATTTAACGCCATGCGCGGGTACGGCACGGCGTGGCATGTCTATTCTTTTTTCCCCCTTTCTTTTTTTCTGCCCTTTTGACATCACGCATCCATCATCATCATCATCATCATTATTATTATCATCATCTTGGACTAACCAGGCCACCCGTGTCTTGAAAACCCCCGATTTTCCCCCTTTTGCCCCCTTTTTTCGCCTTTCCATCCTTATTATATACCTAATCACCACCCACCACTATATCCCCCCCGCCGCCGCCTATTCCTTTTGTCCTTTATGATTTGATTGTGGTTGTGAATTGCTTGCTTGCTACACTACGCTATGATACACCCTCTCTTGCTTGCGAAATGGGTTTAAAATTTTCTATTTCTATTTTTTTTCTTGTGTGAGATGAGATGAGAAGAACACACAGACATATATCATATCATATCATATCATTTATACAAAATACCCATATCTATTTTATTTGGTTTGGTTTGATTGGCCTGACGTGGCTGTTTGTTTGTTTGGTGCTTGTTCATTTTTATTTAGTTATTTAGTTAGTTATTCATATTAGTGGGACATTGGCACATTGGGGATATCTACCTACCTACCAACCTACCTACCTACCTACCCGCTCTACCTGCTTGCTTGCTTTGATTGGCTAAGGTTGCGTGTTATAGTATAGTAACGATATATAAAAATTCCTACCTTGCTTGTTCATTTATTTTGATTTTGCTCCTTTTCTCCTTTAATATGCTGATTATCACCCTTCGCTTTTGGAAAGCGGGAATGGAAGGGAAAGAAAAAAGAAAGAAAAGAGAAGTATCAAGTGTCTCCCTTCCCTAAATGACTTATACCATCCACCATCCGATTCAATCTACTCGGTACTCTAGGTGAGAACATCTCACCCGAAAATAAGGCCTTGGGTATTGCGCGGAGGATGGAAGGAAGGGGGAGGGAGTGATGAAGACCAAACGCGCATTGCCCCGTTAATGTTACCCTATCTCTCTCTGGATTGGCAGATTGAGGCGATTTGTTGCGTCGTTTTCTACTGCTTGTTTTTTTTTTTTTTTTTTTTTTTTTTTTTTTTT
>PDNC01000061.1:0-161601 GCA_002572885.1 Blastomyces parvus
ATTCAGCGAATTGAATGGTGGGGGCGAGTCGGAAGTCGACCAAAAAAAAAAAAAAAAAAAAACCCTCTTGCAAATTTGAATGAGCTTGTGTTATGTACTTGTATACCAGTCCCACGAGGTTATTCTTTTCGCAAAGGTGGTCTTGTCCTTTTGGTCCTTTTTTGTTAAACCTAGCAGATATGGTACGGTATATCTGTCGTCCAAAGGTTCATAGCAGCGCTGGGTCCAATGAGGGCTGGGCAGCCGGACAAGAAGATTCCACTGGCAGCGCGAACATGGATAAAGACACACACACAGAGGGAGAAATGTTAGACAGACCGGTGTGGGAGCCTTTTGGAGGGTTGATGGCCGGTTGTTGGTCGTGGTCGTGATCGTTGGCGCTGGATGAAGTCGAGGGCGACGTTGGGAGGCTCAACTGGGCGTGATTGGGTAAGCAGCAAAGTGGCTTGGGGTGACTTGGGAGTGACAACGGCCCAGCGGCGTCTCGGCACGCCTGCCCGGGTACCGCGCTTGTCACTACTGTCGGGCCCGCCTCGGCCTTGTGCTGGACGCGTAGGCGGGTCCCGTTGCTGCCGAACATTCTACAAGAATTGCTCCCCACTGTTTTTTGAGTCTTCAGCCAACCACCTTCTGGGGCAAATTGATATTGAGCCACAATATCAGGAACAAAACTGTATTGCTAATCCTGGGCCTCAAAATGTCTGTCGCTATAAAAAAAAAAAACGTCATCGCTTGACCAGTCGTTAATTGTTTTTTCCCCCTTTTTTTAAACCCCCCCAAAGCAACAAAGCAACAAAGCAACCAAGTTATCAAATATCAGCTATTAATCATGCAGTCATTATGAACCACTTGTCAGCAACTACTAGCTCATGAATCAGACGAGAAACCCTCAAACACTACATCATACGTCAATCAAATGCAAGAGCAAGCCGCGTCTTTGTTCTCCTTCACTCTCCCCGCGCGCCACATTCAAGTAGTCACTAATGTACCAATTCCAGCCAATTCCTGTCAATTTCCTATCAACCAACCCCCTTTCTCCCAGTATCAGTATTTCGCAAGAGCTTTTTGACTTTTTTATCCAAAGGGGCGACTATCCTTCTGGTGCTTATCCATCAATTCTTTCTCCTGCTGACGCAAGTACTGGAAAAATGCTCGCACATCCAGCGGGTCGGGATCTCTGCGGGGTGTCTTGCGGTACCATCTCTCGCCTGTGATTTTGGCAGTGCCAGCACCGCCGGCTGCAGAATTCAAAACGGCACTTGCTGCCTTCGGATTGCGCCCATCTGCATCGTCTGCGCCATCAAAACGGGGTACGAAGCCGTACGCATTCACCTTCTGAGACGCTGTCGAAGTATTTGCTTTTGGTGGCAAGCCAGCCAGCTGTCCCGCTTGCTTCCAAGGGCTGAATGGAATCTCATTGCTGCGTGCGGCAGTCTGGCTAGTTGGCTTGCCTACAACGGCTGCTCCAGCAATTTTGCCAACGGGTGTGGGTGAATCCAGCGCTTTCATTTTCTGCTTGGTATGGTGCTTACCACCCTGATCGTCACAATGGGCGGTAGGATTGTCCACCCCGCCAGCCCCATCGTAGGTTTGTGGTTTTTCTTCATTTGGCCCAGTGCTTTTTGTTATGTTTAGATTTGCCCCGGAATGAATGTTTCTGGAAAGAGTCAGTAGGAGTCAGGGTATCGTCTAGCGGAAAGTCATATCCTATACTCACTTATCGTCACCTTTGCATTTAACGACATTCTTGTCTTTTCCCTCATTTGTATGTGATGCGGCTTTGCAGATCTTCCCGGGCGTTCGGATGTTCGGGTTTTGATTCCTGCTTGTCAACGTCAGCATTTTATGATGGATGCTTCATTAGTTACAGAACTTACAAGCTGTCTTGAGAGGTTCCTAGAGAATCAGTCGTTACAGAGCGGGTACGGTTTGACTTGTCGCTAGAACTTGCAATTGTGGTTCCTCCGTTGAATGGAACTACAGCGAGCTGTTTCCCTGCAGAAACGGTACACTGAAGCTCCTTTTCACGTTTCATCGCCAGACCTTGGTTCTTCGTAATGTCAGAAATATTGAGCTTTCTTGCTGCCATTGCCAACTCCTCAATGAGTTGTCCTAGCGGTTCGCCTCGACTGGCAGCTATTTCGATATCGTGATAAATTCGAGCAATCTCGGGCGGAGCGCATTCCGTAGCGGTTTCGCTGGCGCCCTCGAACATGCTTCCCCTCCCACTCGATTGAATTCTATTCAGCTGTTCACCTGACAAGATGGGGTAATTGTTGTCATCCATCAAATTATTGTTTCCGGCCCACTCATATATCGTACTGTTGCCTTGGTTGTCTCCATTTAAAGCCTGAAAGCCTTCAAAGCCGTTCCCAGGAGCAGGGAAAGTGAAGGGCAACCTTGCTTGTTCTGAAAAGCCATTGTTGAATGAATCGGGCATGGGTAGTCCCACCCCTGGGATCAAGCAACCAGTTGGATTCATGCCCCCCAGGAATACATTATTCGGGTACTGTCCAATGTTAGACGACCAAGGAGCTAGGCCGCAAATCTCATTTGAGAATTGCTGATGTCCCAAAGACTGATCCTCACCCATGGGCCGGGAGGTCAAGAATTGCATTGCTGCCTCAATCTGTTCTTTTGTTGACCTTGTGGTGTCAAGTTTCGTAACGAGTTCTACCCGCTGGTCAATAAGGATTTTCTTCGCAGCTGGATCAATATCCCAAGAGTGTATTGCAAGGTATCTATCCAAATTTGCAAGCTGATCTGTAAGTTTATCGTACTCTTGGGTCACCTTTTCGAGGGATTTCTGGTTTAAAGATTCTTCTGTGAGGCCTGCTGATGATATTGTCAGGTTTGAAACCTGCGCGTTCTGAATCATCGCCTGATTGATCGGAACGGTTGAGACTGGGAATAGCTGCGGAGGAGCAGATATCATTAATCCTGATTGGTCGACAGGGTACATACCGAAAACTGCACCATGTTGTGCTGTATATGCCATTGGGAACACTTGACCCGAAGAAGAGGAAGCATGATACGGTTGGAGGTTGTTAGAAACCCAGTCAACCTGATCAGCTCCTCCATTAGGGGCAAAGTAACTGGAGGAGACGGAGGTGCTTTCAGACGTTACTTGCCGGACGGTTTCTCCTCTCACTGGATGAGAGTTGAGGGATTCATTCGCTTGACGCTGCGTTTGTTGACCTGAGGCTGCCCTTGTCGAGGAGTTGTGGTTGTGCTTAATATCCGAATCTGATCCGGATATCGCCCGTGGAACCAAGAAATTGAAGCCGACAGGCTTGTTCGAATCTGATTCAGAGCACAGGCCTGGGTGTATATCCTCTCCTTCCTGATTGAAGCCAGCACATTGCTTCGATGGCCTATTTTGCAGGTACTTGTTATTAGGTTTCCGAAGTTCAAACTGTTCAGAACTTTTGACTGGTAGCTTGAACTCAGGGGCGGGAGATGACGCCAGGTTCATGGGAACTATTCGACCGCCTGCAGTAACCCTGTGATGTTTGGGTGATGCGTGTTCCTTCAGAAAGCGAGCGAAACCCGCATCACTTTGTGCGAGGGTGCCTTGCGGCGCATTTAATGGTTGACGACGAGGATACTGAACATTGTTGGACTGGGTGAGCAACAATCCATCCTCGTTACTCATAGAGAAGCTTGAGGAGATTCGGCGGCGGTTAACCGGCTTTTCTGTCAACACCCGACTCCCAGAGTTTTCTCTGCGGTGTCTCAAAGAGGCGACTGTTTTGCTTTTGTGAGCTTCACGTCGAAGAAATAGTGTTTGAGGTGTTAGAAGGTAGGATTACGCACCATCGATTGTCTTGGCACTATATGCGGAAGAATCGCTCCTTGCACCAAGCCGACGTCCAATATCTAACAATGTGCGAATCTCATATCTCCTGGACTTTGTTTGATTAGGTGATGGCCGATGACACGTTGTCTGAGCATTTTCTTGGCCATCCTCGGAAACCCCTTTCCGGGATGAATGTCCTTCCTCCATGGCTTGCAAGTGCGCTACCGGGGTTGAAGGTCGGATTTAATATGTCCTTTGCAGCTCCCTCGAATAGACTAGAATTCCTAATTTTATCAGTAAGTGCGACGCGAAAAACAACAAATGTGAGGTTTCATCTTACTTTGGCCAAGGATATATTTCGCCCCCTTTACGAATTGGCCGCAAGGGGGATACAGATCATATAAGCCTTAAATGGAAATTAGTCAAAACCTCTGAAATGTCTGGCTACAAATCAGCCAGCAAACGCGAGAATTCAGCAAGGAATGATAACGAAAACTTGAGGACAGGAAATCGATAGGCATGTGGCAGCGAATATGTTCAGTGTGGGATGGGCATCCACGCCGCGATAATGGAATAAACGCGAAATCGATGTGATCTGACAAATAATTGTCTTCTTCACATCGACTTTATCCAAGTTCAATTCCAACTGTAGGACAAGGGCAAAAGATATTGGTTGTTTATCCAAAGGCTCGACGAGCAGAAAAATGCCGTATCGATGCGAAGCTAAGTAGAAAATCCAAACACATACCAGAAACACGAGAAGACAATGACTCGTTTACTCTAATCCCCCCGTTATCCGACAAGGAGCTCCGGATAATAGAGAAGAACAAACTCGCAGTTAACGCGGGTATATGCCCGCCAGCGGATCTTCCGAGACAGGGAGACGAGATAAGGAATGCAGCGGGCGGGAACAGAGAGATAGGTAATGAAAATAGAAGGATATGAAGAAGAAAAAGAATACACAAAAAGCCTGATTGAGAACGAGGAGAGAAGGCATAAAAAAGGAGATCCTCAATTGATTTTGAGCCCCCTCGAACCGGGTGCCTTTTCGAGCCAAAACTGAGCCGTTGTCCTCCCCCTTATTTTGGGGTAGGACGAGAGATCTCGGGCGTAGGAATCAAGCAACAACACGCGCGCAGAATAGGGAGAAAAGAAAAGATATGAAGCCACAGGTTTCGAGAGAGGATTCAGTGCAGAGTAAGGAGTGAGATAGAAGAAGGACTGAGAATAGCGATTCTCTATGTGGGAGGACGAGGATTGTTGTTGTGATCGCAGGCAGAGAGATGAGGAGAAGAAAGAAAACAAGAGAAGACTGCGGGAGGAAAGAAGGAGGAGGAATGTGGTGTGTGTGGTGTGTAGTCATCATGGGGCAGGCGGGACACACTGGGTCCGGATGCTGTGAGATGAAGTGTTGAGGAACATCAAGATGATGATGAGATATGAATGACCGAATCAGTGACCAAAGAAGAAGAAGTCATGATTATCAGAATAGCTCACACAATAATCCATTGTATTGTTACCATATTGAATGCTAGAAAGAGAAAGATAAGAGAATAAGAGAATAGTATGAAGACTCAGACTATACTTCAGAGTGTTGCTGATTCACTTCACATCACAGAGATAGAGATGACAGTGCTGTCAGCAGAAGCTTGCCAGACAATGTTTGTATTGTATTGTTAAATGAAAAGAAACAAAAGTCCCTGTACCTTCATTGTTCTGAAATTGGGAAGTGTTCTTCTTGTGGTTATTATATTAGTCTCAACATGTGTTTTATGCCCATCTGACATGCATGCTGAACACTTACATTATTAATTAGGGATGATGGCAATCAATCTGGCAGCTGGAACAAAGTGTCTCTAGCCAGATGTCAATGCATGCAAAGATATGCAAGAATATGCAAGGTGTAAAAAACAATGATAAAGCCGTATTATGACGCCTAATCCTGGCAGTTTTATGCTCAAGAGTGCCGAAAATGATCATATAGAACCGAAAGCCAAATAGGAACGAGTGACTGAGATGGGTATTAGATATCAAATCGAGCTGAGCTCAACACTGTGAGGGAGCGCTGCTGTAACTTTGAGGCCCGCATGTTCTATGGGTTAATGAAGGACGCCTCTTCTTTAAAAACGTTAGAGAGAGAGGAGGAGAGGGGCATAAGAAATGGGAGCAAAAGGGGAACAAAATGAAAAATAGTATAAAAAAACCACAACTCCTCTCCTGATTACCGGCACAGCGAAGTCTTGAAGCTGGTGTTTGTATGTACTATACCTCTCAAACATGTTCATGAACTTTGACAGGTTCGGCGGTGGGACTGACTGCGAGATCATCATCTTCCAAACTCAACCGCGCTGGTGTACCTCCACTATTGGGATTCCCATCATTATCACTACCAGAGTCAATATCGGGACCTGTAGTCGCTGTCCTTTTGCTCCGCATTTCCCAGCTACCAACTCTCTCATGGCCACGGGGGCCGGCCGAACCTGAGTCAGCCCCACCACCATCCCCCGTCACGACAGCAATCCCAGCAGTCGGGTGTTTTGTTTTATTGACACTTCCAGCTGCCAAATCAGGGTCGCTCGCCAGTTTACTTCCGCCCTTAAACCCCCCAAGATCTGACCTGCGACGCGTGACGTTCCGACGTATACGGAGCCCAAACGCCCAGCAAGCAACGGCGACGATAAGCCCGGCCACGATTAAACCGACCACAGCACCAATCACCCCAGCAACTACGGGTCTCAAAGACTGTGCGGCAGAGCGGGCATAATTTCTGGGGTCTGGGCCATAGGCGGGACAGAATAGGCTAATATCGCCGCCACAGGTATGGCACCATTCCGGGACTGCCATCATGATATCCACCATTTCATCTTTGAATTCTTTATATGGCATGCCGGGTTGCGCTGGACCACGACCGAACAGGGGGTACGATACCAACGGTGCGGATGTGTCGGATGCATTGGTCCCGTTGCGGAGGAAGAAGCGGACCCTCAGATCAGTTGGAAAAGGGTATTCATTGGTCGAGGAATTGGATTCCATGCTGAAAAGCTCAAAGACCATCGAAGCTCCCTGGTTGGGAAGGGCGTAAAAGTTTCTCTGGCCGTCAGACGCCAATTTGGACTGGGACGCAAAGGCCACCATGGGCTCAAAACTGCCGAAGAGTAGCGACAGCTTGCCCCTGGCACCGTCTGTGCCGTAATTCGCCTCAAAGGCTGTGACTACGAATTTCGCTAGGGTTCTACCCGCCACAGCAAGGATCTTGTGGTCGTCAGTCCCATCGCTTCCGTGTGTCTCAGCGTTGCCATTTGCTGCGGACACCCATTTATCTGCAAGATAACGTGCGTGGTTGACATCATCTAGCGAAATTACGCTCTGAGCAGTCGAATTGTGAATATGTTGATAGTTGAGATATTGATAAATAGGGAATGCATTGCGAAAATTGGCGTTCTCCCTGGCAAACACGCCTTGCAGAGAACGAGAATAGAGATCAGAATAGAACGGGGCACTCTGCGCATCTATCGAACGGACCTCGTCGCTGGCTAGCCACTGTGAAAGCGCATCACCGTAAGCTCTGCAGTTGACCTGGCCAGCAATATAAACACTGTTCGGGTCCGTAAAGCTCAGCGTGTGGATTTCCGGATACTGATATCCGTTAAGTGGGAAATCCAAGACGGTCCCATTTACCATGTCTGCTAGGTCCCGACTCGTGGTGTTACCAGACGAGTTTGGCACTGGCGGATAAAATCCTTGCATGAACGCCTGAGCTGAAGCAACCGCAGGCTGGTCCGTCCTTGCGAATATATTGACCTCATCCGGCACGAGCGTATGGGGTGATATGCCGCCTATCCTCGTCGCGGCGTCCTCCAGATAACGACTTCGGAAGGCTGAGCCCACGCCCACCAATTGCTGGGCGCCCCATGGAGTTAATGTTTGAGAATAGGGCAGTGCGCGAGGAGTGCTGTCACCATAGAATGTGTAGACCACGGAGCTCCAGATTTTCTCCTGGATAGTTCCCTGAACTAGGGATAGGATAAGCAGGGAGACGGAGAGTGCGGGGGAGAAGAGCCGCATGATGGTGATCGCAAAGCTGTTTCAACCACTTCACATTAAGCTATATTTCACACAAAGTCGGGCAGCGTTGTCTCTTGACAGGGAAATTGATTTAACAGAGGCCAAGATTGTTAATTATTGCTCGGTATATTCAGCATATGTCCCGCTGTTAAAAATAACACAGGCCGAAGGGTCCGACCCATCATCATCATGGACGCGGAACGACAGGCCCATTATGGTTTCGACGATGTCATATATAACCTTACCAACCCGGCACCATGAACGCATGACCAGGCGGCGCGATTCAAAGCGGACCAGGATAGCGGGAAGTATAATTGTAAATAACATACCAGAAAAAACTCTCGGGATCATCACCGTCGGATGCAGGCTGAGGATTGAGGGGTAGCACAAAGGCTGGCTTTAGCAGCGTTGCCTTCATGCAACCAATGTCAATGGGCTGCATTTCGCCAAGTCCCCGTGGCATAGTCGGCACACAGGCCCACGGCTTGCTTTTGTTCTTCTCAGCCGTGTTAGGTTATTTACCATGGTAGTGACCGTGTGCTGATTTCTCTGCTTCGAGTGCAGCATTGGTTATGGTCGGGCATGTAGGTACATATTACCAGGGAACAGGTGGACTAGACAATGGCTAGCCGACTATTTCTGGGTACAGTACCTCAAAGAACCAACCACCTCTTACCAGGTAAAGTAAGCATACGCTTGAGACGATTGAGAGGGAGGAAGCGGGAGCAGAGCAATATTGCTGTGAGTCTGTCTTGTGAGATAAGAAAAGTCATGGGCTGGGATATGTAAGTTCGCTGCTGAGATGTGGTGAGGGCGCTTGGCGCGGTTAGTAACTTCATGTAGTTAACTGCACAAGATAAGAAAAGAAACAAATCGACAAATCCCGCTCTGATGAGGTTTGTGAACCAACGCTGCTCTCAGCAATCTGCGCATATTTCGTCATCGCCTCTCCGCCTTCAGCGTTTCCCATCACCCGTAAAGCTCAAAGTTGCGGCATTAGCCAGTCACGGTGCTTGCAAGTAATCAGTGGCACCTCTCGGCCAATCCAGCGTTGAGCATGGATAGCCCCGCCTCCTTCATACCAGCGCCGCCCAGGTGTGCTTGCAACGGCTGAATCAAACGTTTCTGAACCAATCACCAGCCGGACAATTTCATCTTGGCGACCCCGGGTTCAGGGAGCCCTGTCACCCGTGGACGGCGCATCATCGCACGGTCGATCTTCATGTCAGAGAAAGACCCGACGGCAGGAACCAGCATGCTGTTCGAAATGCTTGAGGAAATACTTTAGTGCCGTTTCTCAAAGCAATTGATAGGAAGCATAGGCTTTGCGGGCATAAAATGTCGAATAGTTCGGCAAGTTGGGTAGTTATCAGAGGAAAATTCGCAGAGAGCGACAACGGCACAACATGCTGCTTGCGCTCCTAATGCCTTGCTGCGTGCGCTCCTAATGCCGCAAAACCTCGATGTTCCCGTCCCACCCCGCTCAGTGCGAACCAGTCCGCAGATATTTAAAGCACGCCAGAGCTGATGGTCGGATAATGTGGGCCCCGGCGGGATGGAAAGAGAACCTGCATGCTCCAACCCGCCACACAGCGACAGCACGTGCTGGCTGCCAGTGGATGCTTGACTGAGAGGGTCGGATACCTAAAAAAAGCACGGTGTCCCGAGTCGCAAAAGTATTGGAAACTCAATGGCGGAATGGATCTCAAACTACTGCTTAGAGTGCCGTTGGATGGCCGTGAACTCGGCCCAGAGGACGACCCGGGATCTTGAGTGTTGAAACATCCCGGCCGCAAAAATCAGGACTTTATTGTTCTTGAACGTAGCCTTGAGAGATAAAAGGGGACCAAAATCGCTATCTTGATAGGTCTTTTTTTCTATCTTATTTTCCTCGGGGTCTTCTCTCTAGCACGTTGTAGCCATGGTTTTCCTTAACCTTGCCCTGGCAGGGCTCGCCCTGAGCCCGATTGCCTCTGCTTCGTTCTCATACAATTTAAGTAAGTCGCTCGTATTACAAGCGTTATGGTTCATATTTTCGTGTATTCCAGTGGTGTAAAACCCCTTTTTTTATCATCAGCTAATACCAGCCACCAGACTACCGCTCTCCTTCCCATAATCACCCTGGTATGGGAATCGCCATTAACAAGGTGCACAAGCGGAATGTTCCATCCGCTCCATTCAACCCCGAGGATCTGTTCTTCACTCATAGCGTTGCTTCTGGGGACCCTTACCCCAACTCTGTGATCCTCTGGACCCGCGTCTCGCCCACAAACGAGAGCAGTGACTCCAATGTGACTGTCAGTGGCACAGCTCCTCTGTATGACCATGACAACGATAGATACGTTTCCGTCTCTACTTCGCCCGTTTGTGTGGAGTACAAGGTTGCAAAGGATGACAAGATGAGGAAAGTCGTGACCGTCGGAGAAGTTTGGACTTCATCAGATGTTGACTATACCGTCAAGGTATGTATATCTATCTACCCCTAACATTGAACGAATTGGTCTGTCTCCGATCCATAACCTAACCTGCCGTGGCATAGGTTGAAGCAACTGGCCTCAAACCATACACGACTTACTACTATCAATTTACTGTTTGCAACTCGAAGAACTCTTCTCCTATTGGACGCACCAAAACCACTCCCAGAAAGGGCGACAAAGTGAAGAAGGACATCAACCTTTCCGTCTTTTCTTGCGCCAACTATCGTGAGTTAACGCGCACATACTTCGTCTTTATTATTTATGCCTTGCTAACTTGCAACGATAGCCCAGGGATTTTTCAATGCCTACGGAAATGCTGCCCGTAAAGATAATGCTGACTACGTTGTCCATCTCGGTGATTACATCTACGAGTACGAAGAGGGTGAGTACAATGCTTCTTAATGGTGAATATCAACACATTTCAATGCTGACATGGTCTTGCTATCAAGGTGGCTACGGATGGGGCTGGTCCATGGATCGCATTCCACAGCCTGCGGATCACAATATCAAGTCCCTGTATGTCCCTCTCATTATAGCCAACGCATAATTTGTTCTAATAATATATCTGGCAGACTTGACTATCGTAAAAGATACGCTAGTTACCGCACCGACGCTGACCTCGTTTACTCCCATCAGAACTTCCCCTGGATCACCGTTTGGGATGACCATGGTAAGAGCATTCGCTTTCCATCCTTCTTGCAATTCCTAACCTCTTGTTTCCTTTGCAGAGGTGGAGGATAATATCTGGAAAGCTGGCTCTTCCGCGATGAACAACACGGAAGAATCCTTCGTTAAGGCCGGTGGAATTTCCATCGACCAAGTTAAGGCCAATGCCGTCCGTGCTCACTTTGAATGGATGCCCATCCGCCAGGTCGATATGGACGACAGCCTTCGTATCTGGCGCAACTTCGAGATTGGCGATCTATTCAGTCTTATCATGCTTGATACCCGCGTCTATGATCGCTCCATTACCGACCTTTACTGGAATAGAGTTTACCTCGACAAGATCCGCGATGAGCAATCCCGCTCCCTCTTGGGCCCCCGACAGGAGACCTGGTTCTACCGCCAGCTGAAAGAATCCGCCAAGCGCAACGTCAAATGGCGGGTCGTTGGCCAGCAAATACTCATCTCCGATATCGCCTACGGCGAAGGCTATAACCCCGACGCCTGGGATGGATACCGCGCCAACAAAAACAGGACCTTCTCCACCATCCTCGACAACAAAATCGACAACACCATCTTCCTTGCCGGCGACACTCATGCCTCCTACGTCTCTGACCTCGTCTACACGGGCCATGGCGAATATGATCCCAAATCCGGCTCAGGAGCCATTGGTGTCGAGTTTGGTGGCTCCGGCGTCACCTCCCCCGGCCCCGTTGGCCAGAACGGCACTCTCGCCAAGGGAGTCGAGACGTCGAAGGAGTTTGTCAAGAACAGCACCCCCCTGCAATGGCAAGATTCGTACTATCGCGGCTACTATGAGCTCAAGATCAACCATAAGCGCGTCATTGCTGATTTCTTTGGCATTCCTGACATCCGCACCCGCAACGGAAAGGAAATCAAGCTTGCCACTTTTGAGGTTCTGGATGGCGCGAATAAACTGACGAGAAATGAGAAGGGGGAGCCTGTTGTTGGGAAGGCGGTGGGTGGAGCGCTTAAGACTGGCGAGGTTCATCTTGATGAGGCGGTCATCGTGGATACCATGAAGAAACAAAATTAGGAGGCGGATAGTGGGAGAGGCATGTTACGTCTCCCTATCATTACTTTTACACATGTACATGTACATACACAGATTTTTGGTTGGACATAGCTTTCCCTTTTGGGGACAGTTGAAATAATTATTCCCACGCATCGTCTAATGAAACGATCATAATGACAAAAGAAATTCCATTAGTGGGATGTGATGCCTATGTTCTTTGACCATTGTATAGTTACTAATGGCTGTTCCTTTCGTGCGGCGAACAGGATTCAATGCTTATTTTTTCGACAACAGGTGGTTCAAAGAGCGATTGATATAACTTCCCCCCTGTGCACTACACAATGAGATGGTGACTCCATCTCTACGCCAATCCCAATTAAACCTGGAAAAGGGGTCAAACAAAAACTGGTAGTTGGTCGAATGCAAGTTCTCAAGGGCCGAGTATTGGGTCAAGCTATGGTATCTGCATGCGTTCCTTCTGGCGTGCATATACATATGCAAGTGAACAGGGGTAAAATGTAGAAAGCCCGGCGCGGGTTGTGTCCATTGAGGCCGTCAGACCAAGAGAGTTTCATGGTACAGTACATACTACTACCAAATTCCTATCGAGGTGGTTAATTGCCTTTGCATAACTTATATTCTCATTGTTTTCTTCTTGTTGTGTTGCCGTGGTGATTTGTGAGTCGTGCACATGTAGCCATTCTATCCATTTCTGGGATGTGATATTGAATGAGGTGTTTTTCGGCTTGCATTTGGGCTTGTCAGTGCATCCTGCGCGGCTCAAAGAAGGCTTTTTGAGTAACATAGCTATCTCATTCAGGGTTTGCGGGGTGCCTGGCATTAGTTATTCTAGCTGAAGCCTGAAGTGTGTGCAACATCTGAGTGAGCCTCACGGAAAGGTTCAACTCGACATGAACGAAGAAAGATAATAATAACTTGACAGCCCCAACGCCATTATCTCCAGCGAACAGGTCACATTTCAAAGTGCGGGGCAGCGATCAGAGATCGAGTCCTTCTTTGTGTTCCTGACAAACAACCAATTTTTGCTGCCAGCAAACTCGGTGGCTTTTGAACGCGGCGCCATTTTCTGAATCTGGGGATCCTGCTCTGCTCACCACAATGATATGTTTGGAGTCATGAGTTACTGAGCTTGGAAGCGCCACATGGGCGACTTTGACAAAGATCGCATCGGCTGTGCTGCTCTGGCTGCATACTTGTCGCTCCATGCTTTGCAGCACACCATGGCTGTTGTGGTGAACGCCTGGATTGGACGGCTGGCCAGCGTGGCTGTGGTTTGGTCAATGAGGATCATCCCTCTGTCAGTATGAGAAGGCTGCGATGAAAACCTGGAAAGCCACGATTGAAGCCACTGCCCGACTCGACCAGCTCGTGTTGCGACGCTGGTGACAGCCGCAATTACTGCTGCTGTGTCCTTTCGAGCTGAACTCGTTTGGAGATACATATATATCCGTTCCTCTTCGCTCAGTTATAGGGGAGAACATGAGAACATCACTAGCATTCGCTACATATCGACGCGTTTCCTATCTTGCTACATGTTCAAGGGTCGTTGTGCATATCCTTCAATTCATTAGTTATGCCTTCTGACACCTCCATCCAACAGTCCTTGCTCGACACAATCGAGCGCTCTTTCTATCAAAAGCTCCCGTCAGACTCTCATCAAGCCGAGAGACAAAAGACCGCCCTCCATCCACCAGAGAAGGACCAGGGAATACTACCAATCGGCCCTTCTTCAGATCCCTCATATCAACCACATCCCATTATCCCGGGAAGACTAGAGAGTGCAAACGAGACCCCACCCCTCAGGCCCAGTCAACAGCTAGGCCCCCAACTTCACCATGACCCGTTCAGCCATCCCACAAGCGGATTAATATTTATACTACGATGGGGCTGCGCAATCCTCACAGTCGCAGCTACGGTTCTGTTTGGAGTCTGGGCTCCGCTCAGCTACCAGGAGACGAAGAACGCGAATAAAGTCAACGATGAAATGCAGCATGCCCTTATCAAATCTGCAAAATCGGCCAATGCAATAGCGACAAGCCTATTCGAGGCTGCGTCGCTACAGCTACAAATTGCGACTGCGCAGGCGAGTGTTCTTGAAAGTTTGCAGAGCCAGTTGGCTGCTATGGGCCAGGTGGCACTATTGCAATTTTGTAATGCGCAAACAAGAGGGGTGGGTAAAATGCCAATCCTATGATTGCATTCTTTATCTTATCATAGAGCTTCAACTATCTTTCCTCAGCTCGCCGTATCATGCAACTCACACGTGCATCATCATTACAAAAATAGGATTTCGCGCCTTGCTCTTCATTCCTCAACTCCGCCGAACTTACCAGCCTGGTTTCTCAGATTGCCACGCCGACTGCCACGATCACTCGTCCCATGCCAACTGATTCTGCGTCACCTCGACCTACTCATAACCTTCCCGACACGTCCCAGGGCGGTAGTGATATAGAGAATAATAGATCGGGAATGTCTATCGCCTCCATTCTTGGGATCGTTTTCGGCGGTACTGCTGCGATTGGCATCCTCACGGGGTTCTTCGTATGGCGGTACCAGCGCGGGAGGTTGGTGGCTTCTAGGCGGTACCACTGAGTGAAGGGCGGTGTAAGAGGGAGTGGGCTTATTTCAGGGCAATGTAAGTATATTCATGAGTTGGATTGAGGTACGTCAGCCGTGAGTACTTGCTTCTGTCCCCCTTCCCGTTATTTCTCTCATGCATGCATACATTTGAGCTGTCACTGAGCACCGCGATTTTAGATATTGATACAATGTTATATGCACTGAATGCATGCGGTACTCTCAGTCAACAGAACCTCGCTGCGGACTCGTATATATTTAATGTGGCGATAGTATAGGTGCCTAGGCAGGTAGTCTTGACTCACAGCATCGAGAGAAACCAGTGGCATAGCGATCGATGGACCATGGGAGTAATGTTTCTCACAGCCCCGAAAGGCTATGGTTCACTGAAGATCTTGGGATCTTTGGGGGTATATGTTCGAAAGAGCTCGCCGAATATCACTTGAGCGAATCGCTAGAATGGCCTGTGGCAGGCTTGTCTCTATGCACTGTCGATGGGCGGTGTGGAGTTCGAGGCAGATCTGTACCTAGATCACGCCCTGGTCGCGACGCCACTGGGTCAAAGTCGAGTTGGGGCTAGACAACCTCGGAAGAGGGAAGAGAGTTGAATGAAGATATGTTAATAATGTACACTAATTATTCAATGGATTGACGTGCATCGAATAGAAATGGCAAAATGGAATTTCAAGGGAACCATTGACGGGCATGCTTGACACAACCTTCTAATCCGAGATCAAATAAGTATGAGAATGGACACATGTTTGGCTAACGGGCTCAACATCCATTTCCGGGGTCCACGCGAGGGTGTGTGGGGAAATATCATAAAAGGGATGCCAGTGGTGATTGCACTGCTTGTTATGTCGTCCATGAATATGCATATCCCGCCCCTTTCTTCCCTTTTCGGTTCCCCCCCCCCGAATCGAAGACGTTTTTCAAACAAATTCACAAATAACAAGGTCCGCGCCTACAGGATACGTAAAAGAGAGCATGTGATAGGCGGGCTTTGTGACAGAGGTTGTTGACGTAGAGTCAAGGGGTGAAAAAAGCCAACTGCTTGCTTGCTTGTCCTGGGTTGGTGGCTAGATTCCGGATGACCCTGAGCCCATCAAACGTGGTCGACAGCTAGAAAGTTAAATATGGCATTATGAACGTCTGGACAATCGAAGAATTCAAGAACTGCTTCTTGCCCTTTGGGCTCAGTGGAAAGCACATGTTTGGGAGGCGGTAGCGGGGCAGGCAGTCTACACAGCTGCCGTGGACTGATATATGCCAAAAGAAACCCGAAAAAAATTGCTGTATATGTTTCGACGTGATCTTCCCGGTTGGAGTGGGGGTTTGGATGCTTCATACCCCTCCGATACATGATCTCTCATGGAAGGGTTGCAATTCCTAACGAGGCACCAATTCGGGTCAGCCCAGGACATCACTGCTATAAAATTGAGAACCTGGGTTATTTTTCTTTTTATGTATTTATTTATTTCTTTCTTTTTGGTCGGTTCCTTGCATCACGGACTTTGTGTGATACCGTTCGCGGAAAAAGGAAATCAGTCGGGTATCAAATGCCCACAGACCAACAGGGATTCCGTATTACTTCGTACAGCTCAATTTTGAAGCAAGGAGAGCCTATATGCCGCTCTCCCGATAGGTCATTGCCGTGTCCTGGGTCGTTATCAATTAAATCCAGTTAACTGTAAAGAGTCACCCTTGAATGTGAGATGAGTGATGGCACTGGAGCGCGTCCCGCGGCTGGCAGGGGTAAGTGTCAAGTGTTCCAGCCCCGACAGATATAAACTCGGCAAGGCTGAGCGAAGGCACGGGATGGGAAAGCTTTCCCTCTCCGCATGGAAAAGGGATGCATAATGAGTGCTGCCTGACAAATTGGTGAAGGGGTAGTTCAGTTTGAACCCCTCTCCTGGGTCCATTAATAGGATGCGGGGTTTCTTCTTTTTCAGCCTGGCCTCTGCAATGGCTGATGGAATGCGAGGAGGGATCGGCCTCGAAATCAAGTTGTTGGATTGGGAAAGAGCGTTGTTGAAGACGAAGGTTTAGACTCGTTCACAGCTCAAGCTTGCATCGTCCGGGCTGCACAATTCTTACCTGTGGAGGAAAACATTAGTTAACCCCCAGTTTAAGTATCTTCTGTCAAAAGCAGACGGGACAGTACTGTTCTTTGCCCTCCAGTTCGATTCCTCCTCCTGGTGACGAGATGTATGTATGTAGTGTTCTCGCCGTCGACTGCATGATGACACCGCATGTATCGTCACCAGCCGCTATCCGACTCTATCCTAGAAATCCTACAGGTAGGATCATGATGTTGAACAATTACGAGAAATTGATATTCTCGCTGGTGCATCCATCGCTTGGCCAGAACACGCCATCACGACAAAACAGCGACTACTGCGGCCAAGACGAGATGGAGCTGACGCCAGCGGGAACAACCGCCGCGAGATTTCTTGTCGGTGACCAGCGTCAGAGTCCAAGCGTGATGTCTGAGCCAACCCGGCACAGAGCACTGCGCTTCTCAGAGAAGAAAGCTGTTTCGGGGTCCCTTGGTGACTTGTCTCCTATGCATTCTCAAGGTTATGCCGGACGTCGGATGGAATTGAGCAACGGAAAAGCACTCAACCGAAGCCAATGCATTGCAGCCACTGCGCTCACGGTCCCTTTAATGGGCTGTTTCGTGCCAATGAGAATTGAGAATTTCATGATTCGGAGTCAGCCCAATCTGTCCAGGGATGAGGAGAAAAGCCAGAGCAAGAAAAAAGCAAAGAAACACTTAGCGGCTTTCTCCACACTACTAAATACAATCGTTGCCTCGATTGAAACCATGGGGGGAGGCTCAACGTGAGATGTTGAAGTTGAAAGCCGCTTCTCCTCAGAATGGTTTGAAATATCTTGCTCCGATGACCAGACGGACAATACTCCCCTTCAATATCAGGCACATCATAACAGGTTGTTATTAGCAGCTGTTATACTCAACCACCACCACCATCCCCCTGCAGCCACTTCATGCTCCTCCTGAGCCCTGTCCCTGCACCTCATGAGAATGCCCGCTCACGGCCAATGCGGAATTCCTCGAAATCAACTGCCCCTCACTCGTTTTCCGCGGCTTGGGCTCTCCCTCCTGCGTCCAATTGAGCCAACTCAGAGACCATGAATTACCATAATGAATGGCCAGTGGGATAGAAGTCTGCGCCAGTCACAGCATCAGCGCGCTTTCACATTTTCCGCCTCGCCCGCCATGCCCAGGCATTTCTCCTTCTCCCGCCACAGCTCTCCGCCGCCGGAAGCGGACGTGTGCCAGCCAAAACGTCACCGCCCACTGACCGACGTGGATGGTGAAGGTTCTGTAGGGAAGCAAAAGAAAAAACGTCGCTTGCGCCTCGTCCTCGTCACCTCCAGACTCAGCTGCCCGTTTTCTTCACCCCCAACACACATCGTCACTCGTGGCTCGTCGAAGATTGCTGTTTGGGCCAAACAGAAGGCTCTAGGTCGGAGTTTGCTAAGGAAGGCTGCCATTATGAACAGGATCCGAAAGCATGCCCTCGCCAATTTCAGCAGAGATCCGAACCAGTTCTATGCGGCGAGACGAATGATTATGTTTAGCCGCTCCAATTCGCCCTCTACCACTGCCCCATCCGATCCGTGTACAAATCGTCCAACCAACGGTGAATGTTTTACAGGAGCAATAGGGCAATGCCGAACATTTTCTACGAGCCCGTCAAACCTGCGGAATGAACATCTTCCACCAACAGCTAATAACCCATGTAACCCTTCATCACCACCGTCTGCCCCCCGGCGCCAATACATCCCGTTGCCGCCGTCGCCGTTGTACTTGACAAATTATGATATTTTCGATAATGAGGATGGATATTTTGATAGTGATAGTGACACTGAGTCAGAAAGCAACGACGGAAGAAACAGTCGGGTGTACAGCGATTTTAACATTCTGGAGCCGTCTGAGCCGGTCCTTGATGATCACGATGCCATTGCTAGCTTTGACAGCCTCGCTTTTGGTTCCCGGTTCCTGTTGACGGAGATGCTCAAAGAAGATGAAAAATCAATTGGGATACGTTTGGAACAGGAACGGCAAAAGGAGGTTTCGTTTGTCCAATTCGGATTTTGAACACACAACTACCAGGCAGCAACTATAATGGAATTCAACCTAAAATCTACAAGTCCAAGGTTCTAAATGCGTCCATGTTAGATCCATTACCGTTTGTCTGTTCAAATTGAGGATTTTCAGTCAGGCCAGATTCCCGAATTGCAGCCAGGTGCCTAATTCCAGCCTCTCTCAAGCCCACTTATATCCGTTCCGGCTACCCCTGGATTCTCCAGGAGGGGAATATGGACAGTCCGGTTCGTTCTTGAAGCCCAAGAAATTGGCCTACGGAGTACAAACGGCCTCTTCCGCCAATTGACTATTTTCATCCTTTTGATAATGTCAATATGCCCTTTGTCCTACCATTTCCCCATTCCCGCAGCACAGGCCAGCTCGCCCTTGCCCGTTCGCTCAAGAGGTGAAACAAGCATGTAGTAGTTGACCTATTGTTTAAAACCCGGCGACTCGACCCAGTTGAGCCGAAAAACCTAGGACTACTCCATAATCTCCCATTTACACACCTCCCCCGGCCACTCAATCCGTCCTCATTCGGTATGTCGAGTCCCAACTTACGAGCCATACCGGCTGGACATCTGGTTGAACCCATGTACCATGCATTTCCGGTACTCCCTTTCGGTCTCCATCAAATTGCCTGCGATATTTTTCGCGTCATAATCGGGACAGATGTCTTAGAACTCCCATGAGTGAGCTGAGATAATTACAAGGGCGTTTAGCCCTATCCCGCGTCTTCACATCTCGGAGATCTCAGTACAGCTGACTTTACTTCCACGCTCATCATTTAATACAAATTCGTGAATTCAGCCAGAAGCAAGGTGTCCGAGGCGGAACAACCCAATCAAGATGAAATACTTTCTTTTAGCCTTGGCTTGAACAGTTGTCCCTCCCTACACACACTCTCTCTCTCTCCTCTCACCCATATCCACAACATCGATCCATGGAATCTATTTCACATTCCTTGTTTATCTTAATTCAACTAGCTAGTTATCGGCGTGTTCATTTGACAAGTAGCAAAAGCCAACCTGGGGTCTTGCAATTTAGTTGAATGCGTTCCGCCATTAAATAGCACCGAACTGAGTTGGGGACGGGGAGAATGATAAAATTGGAAAAAGGACAAAGCAAGGATTGGTTGAATAACGGCATCGAAATTGTCTCAATTGGCAAATAAAAATTTTCATTATTTATTTCAGATTCTATTACGGCTTTTTGACAGTTGAGCAGCTCGGTTCATTTCACTTCAGGAAAAGCTTTGTCTATACCCCTCTTGCGAAGATTACTACGCTTCTTTCATTTTGAGATGGTAATTTAGGGATATCATTCGAAGTTTTGAAGGCACGGAAGCAGGCTATTCAACTTGGTTGGAAGGGTGAAAGCCCGAAGGGCACCACCCTATGTTTTTATTCGTACTACACATATACCGCCCTCATTTTACTCCTGAAGCTTCTGTGCTCGATCAATAGCTATATCACACATTGCCTAAATTTGTTTCATCGAGAAGAACGCAGGGTGCGGGTTAGTGCATGGTGTTGGTTTATTACATAGTTGTTGTATCCTTCGGACATCGGGAATATGCAAACGGAGACGCAACAAGGGATGGATGAAAAGACCTACTTGTATAATATCCTCCTTCTCCTTTTCAACATCGCCCCTCTCAATGCGCCGTCGCATATCCTGCATTATAACATCTCTGCCGCGTCCGTTTACGAATACACTACAACAACGATTATTATTTAGCGCGCTGTACTGATACAGTTTTCTCCTCCGTTTCTGAAAAGGAAAAAAATGTTGAAGCCCATAGCAATGACATTGGTGTCACATACACATATCTCAGCCCCGGATATTTCTCTTCATACACACTATTCAACCTCTTCAATTCCGCCGTCTCTTCTTCTCGCTTCTGTCTAACACTCGCGTCCTGCTCCTCCCCCTTCCCATTATTCGCATTCAGGCCTGCCTGCTCCCGTCGACTCAATTCGCTCAGATTCTCCTGCTTTTTCTCCCCCAGGCGCGGATGTGCACCTAAAATTCCATGGAGAACTTCTCTGTCTTTTGAAGAGTTTGCAGCGGAGAGCGCCGTCATGCGTGCGCCGACGGCGCTGATGAGGGAGTGATAGGAAGAGAATGTTTGGTTGGCAAGGAGGGGGAGGGCAAGCGTGTGCAGGTCCGTGGAGGACTCGAAGAGGGTGTCGAGGATTTGTGTCTGGGTGGTTTTGGGGAGGGAGGGGATAGTGGAGACTGCGGGGAGGGAAGGCATAGTTTGGGGGTTTGAGATTTAAAAGTTTTAGCAGTTTTCTTGTTCTTATTTTGTCTTCTGTCGATTCGTTTATGAAGTCAGTAGAGATTGTATAAAAGGGTCAGAGTGAGCAATAAATTGGAGACCAACAGGAGTCTTCACTTATATATGTTGGGCTCAAATTACTTCACAAGAATGGAGCTCGGAGCCGGCCGTCAATCGATCTCGACGGGATGACGTTGATCATGTGATGTTCTCGGGATATCATGTGACTCATGTCGGGCCGAGAATAATATCAAAAGCTGCTCCTCTTCTTCTTTGTGGGTGGGTTTTCTTCTTCCAGAGGAAAGCATAGATATCAGTGTCCTGCATGCTCTGCTTTGCTAACTAAAATAAATATATTGGGAGGTATTCAAGCAGGTGTCAAACTCTGCTAGCAGGAATTCCAGGCGGTCAAACATCGACGCGAAGTTCATTCTCATTCCACCGAATTCACATTCCAAAATTTGGAATAACATACTTATGGCGCAAAGATACAGTCATTAAGGCGTCGTTAGCTGGGCTATATGAGTAGCCATCTCCCATGAATAGCAAAATGCTGGTAGCCGGCTTTTAGCTCCCGTCAGTCGCTCTAACAACAACCAGAAGAGCTATAGCTAAATTTATCTCCCCCACGTCCGCACGAGAATCATTTCAAGTGCTCTTCACTCAACTAAGTGGCTAAATGAATATGGGCGGAAGACCTGTATTGAAGCATTGATATACGATAATTCTGACTATTTATTTGAAATACGATCGTGCGGGCCGAACCTTATAAAAAATAACCTTAAATAAAGTTACTGCCGTTATCCAGTGTATAAAAAGAAAAAGAAATTTTACTCCTAGGTGATCCGCCCCGCTGCCTTTTCACTATTATTTATCAGATGGAGTTTCTTGAGTTTTTATTCGCCAATATAGATCATGCTCAAGACAGTCAAGAAGACCTCGCGGCTCTAGCGCATTAAATAGCGCGATGGGCTACGGTTATATGGACTTTCGAAAGATGTTGTACACATCGGAAGCTTTCCGCCCAACTCTAACGTCCCTCTACTGGAAATGGCAACTGGATCTTGAATCCACCCCGGGAATTGGATATAGAAAGGAGCAGCAAAGGGCGGGGGATTTATTCATAAAGGTTTTTCACAATAACAAACCAACGTTGGAATATTGAGAGCTCATCTTCAGGCCCTAGAATGTTGAATAGTGACGTGCTTGTTAATTCTGATAGTCACCGGATAGCAGGTTATGTAATGGTGTAATATCCCTTCATAAGCAATAGATGTACAGTACGATATTCTTACAACAGCTTGGTAGTGTCCTCTGCTGCATATCAATACTATGGAACGTCCAAACCTAAAGGTGCCCAGAAAAAAATCAACACTAACCGCAGGTTTGCCATTTCGCCTTGAATATCAATTGGCCCCGGTTGTTGTACGCTGGGGTGGGACAAGTTAGCAGTGAAGAACTGGGTGATAAGACGAGGAGGATATGTTGCAGCAGCTATACACAGCTAAACCAACAAAGCCTACAGAGTTGGTTGTGCACATTTCTGGAGCTAGGGGATTGGGGTAAGAGATGGGAGTTGGGAGTTGGACCCTGGTTTCTACGGTTTTGATCGTGGTGTGCGGTCATCATAATGGCAGGGCAACTATAAATGCATCCAAATACCGCACCATAGCAATTTATACGATCACTGGTATATTCCCCTGTTTCCTTGCACATGCCATTGAAGGCTACATGAGGAGCTCAACGCATCTAGAAGAATAAAGAATGGGGATAACAAGTTCGTCCTTGGAGATTCTCCTGTAATTTGTCCTAGAAGGAAGTTGGTTTTAAACACGCCCATCCACCACCAACCTTGCCTATCGTTTCTTGCGAACACATCTACAATATTCCCCATTAATCCGGGTCAATAAGGGGTATCTGGGAAAGTAATTGGCAGTGGGGATTTGGATATGGTAAGAGTACTCGTGCCGCCGCCTCCGCACCACCTATAGGCATCGAATGGTTGAAGGGTAAATGGCGGAAGCCGGTTGGCGGCGCAAGTTGGTCATGCTCGACGACGTCTCTTTGAGCCCGAGTTTGGCGACCAACAACGTCGATATTTAGTTATACTCCTTCTAAACAAAGCAAATATTGCCACATCTTCCTTATGAGGCAAAAAGGATGCGGTCATTTTGATCCATTTGAAGTTAGTTGATCGGTCTGCACGGACTAAATTGATATAATCACGTTTCCGAAGAAATGCAGCACGGCATATCCATTTTCTTCTCCTTTCTCGCTTTTGGATTCATATATGTTTCAACATCGGCATTCTCATTCTCATTATTCCTTCTTCAACTGATAATTACTTAGTGAATGTGGGGGCCAAACAAGATGAGAAGCGATCTGCGTCGCATCTATCCAACCCCATTGTTTCCAGTGATCACGCAGGAAGTCAATGAGACTCGGAGAGAACTTCCCGCTCAAAAAGAGCGAGTAGATCTTTTGATTCTCAACTTCCAAGCTGCGCACCCTCAAGAAAGCGTCCCGAGTCTTATGTTGCCAAGGCTTGCTTCCCAAGCTTCTCCCTTTGCCTTTTTCTTGCTCATTCTTAGCAAAATATATCAAAGTCGACACTAGATCTGTAGCACAAGGCTGGACACCAGGCAGGCAGACATACGGCTTTAGTTGGGTGGCAATAGTCGTAAGAATAAAGGAGAAGAAAGAAAAGGCCGGGGTCCACGAGCGTGGCTGCGTGGGGAGAATTGGGGGCGGTTGGGGAGCACATTTGACGCCAAAATGACATCGCACAATTCGACACCGCTGGCTCCTGTGTGGCCCGTTAACGAGAAAGGTTATTTATTCGGGAAGGTTGCATGCCAAACTCTCGAAGATCTGGCCTAAAAGTTAGCTGGTTTGATCCCCTGAACTTCGACTATTCCGCCCAATGGCGAGGACGCTCGAATGCGCTCCACTGCACACTAAAAAATGTGCCGTATCAACCCTGGAACAAGGATAAATCCTACCCCAAATTCGCGAGTGGGGAGGCTGGCTGCGGGCAATACAACGTAAGATCGAGGAGAAGGTCGCCATCTGCATAACTATGTATCCTTCGGACAATATTGGGCCCATAATGGGGGTTGGTAAACGTAGATCTGTGAGTTAAAGCGTGGAGATTCGTTTGCTTCGCCAGTATCAAAATCTACATTGTAAGCAAGAGGCGTCAGATCCGAAGCTAAAACCTCGGACAATCAAGTCAAATCGTAATCCTGGTTCATATACCACCATGGCATTTTGCCTTTCCTTCTTTCCAGTGGCAGGGAGAGCTTAGAGATTCGAACGGCGCCGACTTCTTGTGGTTGATATTGATGTCGATGTCGATGCTTTTTGAGCAATGGCGATGGTTAAATATGCGCCTGGAAAGTTGGAGACAAGGCTTAATCCGCTATTCGCTCACCCACGCCATTCACACACGCTGATCGATTCTGTGTTGAAGAATCAATTGCCTTTGTAGATAGGAAGTTTTGGGTGGAACAGGAGTTAGTTGTTGTATGGTACAGCACAAAGGTAGTTGGAACTGCTGGGCCGA
This sequence comes from Blastomyces parvus, assembly GCA_002572885.1. Taxonomy (NCBI): domain Eukaryota; kingdom Fungi; phylum Ascomycota; class Eurotiomycetes; order Onygenales; family Ajellomycetaceae; genus Blastomyces; species Blastomyces parvus. The sequence goes on from PDNC01000061.1 coordinate 24,602, forward strand.
GGACGAGAATTGACGCTGAACAGCAACTATCATTCAGCTGGAAATACTGGAGCAATTCAAGTCTGCTAAAGTAGATGTATTCTCGACCATGTTTTATCCTCATCTATCCATGGATGCTTGTTGTATGGGCGAAGTATAACGAAATACCCCTGAAAATAGCGTTTGCCAGAGCCAAGGCCCACTCGCCTCCTCCTCGCCCGCCAAACCACACCAAACCATCTCCATCTCCATCCCGAGACACATGCCAGTCGTTAGTAGTCCCTTGTTTCAAGTCTTTCCTTTCTTCCTTTCTTTGCGTTCTTTTTCCCCTCGCTAGGTATCTTGCCAGGGTTCCGTGGTTTTCGTCCTCCGACCCCGGCCAGAGCAGGACTTGTGCTACTTGTCGACCCGCTTAGCGTGCATTGCATGCTGCTCCCCCGTCCAGTCCCTTTTCTCTCCAGACATCGCTCGTCTTCGCCAACTCTCCCACTCCCGCTCTCTCTGCGTATTTCCCTCTCCCGTCGCTCTGCAATTGCTAGTGCTGCTCTCGCTGCTCCCGTATCGCTTCTTGCGTTCCCTCTGTAGGGCGGCTTTGTCCTTTCCAATGCAGCTCCCGTCATGTCTCTCAATGGGTTAGATGATCCCGCTGTCATCGAGTCCTACCAGTCTGCCCTCGCTGAAGCTGGTGGATGGTGAGTTTAAAATCTCCTATTTTTTTTTTGTTTGCTTGCTCAACTATGGCGGTCCGATTTTCTGTTCTCGTCTCTGTTCGTCCTTCAAGAGCTGGTATCCAATGCGGTCGTGTTGTGCATGGATCCTATTTATCTATCAACCCGCAACACCCATCATTGAATCGCCTAGCACTTCGGATATAATTTGCGCTAATTATACCCTTTGCGTTTTCTTCTTTTAGGTTTCTGCTCAAATATGTCAGTCGAGATACTGTCGCCCTCCTTGCCCGTGGAACGGGGGGAGTGACCGAGATCAGAATCACCATCGATGGCTACGAGGAAACGTCTCCTCTTTACGGTTTTCTACAATATCGAAGGAGGAAAATAATATTAAAATATGTCCCTGAGGGAATTTCAAGGTTGATTCAAGGTACTGTCTCTGAGAATTCAAAGTCTGTTTTTCTTTATAATTCCGATGATCAAAAGTCTAAAGATCACGGCGTCTCCTATAGCTCGAATCACCGTTCAATTCCAATCTATACTGGACAAGTTCTCCCCCCATGATACTGTCTTCTCCCTAGCTCTCTCGTCGGATTTGACAGAGAGTGCGCTCTCCTCCGCCTGCCTGCTCCATACTGCGTCCAGTTCCATGACATCGTCGTCAAGCTCCCTTCGTCGTCGCAGATTGGGTGAAATCACTGAAGATGCTGAGGAATGTGCGAGCCCTCGTGAAGAAACATATGGGCAGCAACTCGACAATGGGTATGGGAATCGGAGGGAAAGTGTGTTCAGTGGGACGTCGGACGCAACCGCTGTACCCAGTCACCACCAGCGGGGTCAAGGATCGGTCGATACCGCCAGAACAGATCTCTCACGGCCGCCGCAATCTGACCGTTCGGAATCTGCGGCTGAAAAGCCTTTGCCCTCTGTTCCCCGGAGTCGTACCGAAAGCCAGTCAAGTGGCCATGCGCAAAGGCATTTCCTCGACTCCCTTGATCGCTCTCCCACTGATTCGCGCAAATCTTCTCAGTCCACTAGACCATCCCTGAGAGATTTGGATTCAATAAGCCTGTATCGCCCAAAGGTCAAATTAGGCCCCCGGCCCTCAATGGACCCCAGCGGGCGACCACGGACCGCTGGATCGATAGGGAGATCTAGCGATACTCGCCCAGTAGCTTCACTACCCGCAGGTGTACGAATGTCAACCCGAAAGAACGGTTTCTCCGCCGGACGTCCCAAATCCCAACCTGACATCCCGGTCCCACGCCTTCCTCCATCGATGGCTCCGCCTGTACCTCAGTTATTAATTCCACCTCCCCCGCTTAACCTTGGCCCCATGTCCAGACATGCTCCAGGATCCCCTAGATCAGTTATGAGCGTGCCAACTTCACTCTCCATAACACCCGAAAAACAGAGATTAATGCGTGCGCTGGAATTACGAAAAAAGCAAATGGAGAAACGTGTAGAGGACACTGAAAAGAAAAACAATGCGCTTACTAGTGAACCGAAGCCAGTAGTGAAGAAATTGGATGTTGAAGAAATCAAAGAAAATATTGAGATTGTCCAAATGGAAGTGGCTGCTAAACCGGAAGAGACTGAAGTTGCCTCAATTGAATCGGATGCGGAGGCTCCGCAGCAACTCGCTCCCAGATCACAAGAACCGCAACACCCGCCGCCTATAGATCCTATCCAGGAGCAGAAACAGACACCGCCGTCGCCAGATTCTTCGAATCCCGACTCAGCTGTAGATGTCGGCACAATGGAACCCAGGAACGTTGAATCTGCATCTTCCCGTGCGTCTATTAAGAGTATCGTGTCGTCAGAAGTAGAGGAAAAACATTCTTCCCCAACAATTTCCGTTACCACCCCAGATGCCTCGAAAAACGGTGAGGAAGAAGAGGCTTGTGAGGCGTCGGAACCTAGCCAGGCTAATCCACAAATTGTGGGGACCGATACCGTAATTGACACACAACAACAAACACAACAGAATAATGACGAACGCGAATTAACACAAGATACCCAGCCACCGGATTCTCCAACAGGTGATCTTAAAGTATCTATAATTGAGGTTCCATCTGGCGTCTCTTCCCCGAATGCCACGCCCAGAGCAATCCCACGAGATTGTCAAGCAGAGCCGCCTCAGACACCAGAAATGACACCCACAGACATACCCCAAGAGCCTTTACAATCCAACAACATCCTTGCAGCATCGCCTGTCTCGCCTGTCTCTCCTGTCTCGCCTGTCTCGCAAAAATCCACAGAAAATCTTTCCGTGAAATCAGTATCCGCCGCTGGAGATAGCGAGATTGCGAAATGGGATGAATCCTGTTCCTTGAAAGAGCCGCCTGAAACTAACAATCTTAAGAGCAAGCGCAAAGGGCTTGTGGATCCTATCCATATTGTAACGCAATTCGATCAATCAGACGAAGACAATCTCTTGTCCGACGATTCTTTTATGGATGAATTGGGAAGTGCTACATTTCAAGAAGCCAAACCAATCGCAGTCCCGAAGACCCCAACTGCGTTCGCCAAAAATGGAGATTTTGATTCAGCCGCTGATTGGAAGAGCTCTAGAGTATTTTCTAACCCAACTAATGCAAGAAATACTGGATCTGATTTGCAAGCCCTCCCCATTGGCAGGTCTGCTTCTGGATCCTTCCTCGAAAGCCAGAAAGCGGTCCCTGTACTTGTCGCTAAAAAAGTAAACGTCTCCTCCGGAATTTCAAAACGAATCAAGGCCTTGGAAATGTTTTCCAGCCGCGAAGGCCAGGCGCCTACGGGCCCGCAGCCACCCCCGCCAACAAGTACCGGGTCATCTCCATTTGAAAAATTCCGCAAACGGGCCTCTATGTCACAGACTAGCCTACCTCCCGCTTCCGCGCTCAGAAGCAAATCTCCTTCCTATACCCCATCACCTTCGCCTTCAGAAAGACGTGCTTTATCTCCCAACCCGTCGACACGGACCGACAGCCAAGTAACTAATATCCAATCCCGTGGAAAGTCGAATTCAGTCTCCGTGACAGCCCGCATCATCAGGGATCCAGACGCTCCTCCTAATGAAGCTCCAGCTAACCCTTCGGAACCCACTGTCCTTAATCTGCAGCGCAGTCCCCTTATCGTTGAGAGTGATACCCTCCAATTATCTCCTCGCCCTTCCACTTCAGCGGTCAGCCGGCCAGAGAAACGAAGCCTATCTACTTCATCCAGCACTGGATCAGGGCGCTTATCTACCTCCCAAGGTATCCCTCGTTCCGATTCTACAACGAGCAAGATTTCAGCCTCATCTCGGTCTAGACATGAAGCACACAGTCCACACCCCTCACCTGACGTATCACACAGTCCCCTGAACCGTGTTGATGAGTCAAAGGAGGAAAAGAAGGAGTCTAGAAAATCTCGCATCATTCGCCGCATGTCATCAATCACTTCAAATTCTCGACGGGGTCTAATAAATGCTCTAAGCCCGACATTGAAAGAGGAAGAATCACAACTGGCCCCCTTAAATGATGAAAGCAGCACCCCCGAGCCTCCTCAGATGGTTGATATTGGCGAGGTCAACGTGCAATTTCCGGACACCCTCCTGTGGAAACGGAGGTTCATGCGCATCGATGACCAAGGGTACCTTATTCTGACTCCTGGTACCATTGACGGGACTGCTCGAAATATCGTCAAGAGGTACCATCTTTCAGAGTTCCGGCCCCCATTTTTGCCGGATCAAGATAGACAGGAACTACCAAACAGTATCGTGCTTGATTTCCTGGATGGGAGCACCTTACAATGTGCATGCGAGTCAAGACAGGGACAAAGCGGTATCCTTCAAGGTAAATCTTCTCTCATCTCATTCTCTTATTAGTTAAGCTTTACATGCTGACAGACTTTATACAGTACTTCTAGAAGCCCACCGGGCTTACGAACAGGTTTTTCCTCAGCAATAGTCGAGATGATCGCCTCGCTGAGCTAAAGCTAGACAACACTTGCGCATCTTCTCATAGCACCTAAATTCCCCCACCGGTATCCCACAGCTGCACAGAAACAACGTCCTTCTATTTATCTCGTTTGCAGAGACTACTTTCCCCGCGGCCTCCCCTTCACTAACCTCGACCAGTCGTTTTATACCTCATTTCTTTTATCCTTGATTTCGTTTGTTTTTATTTGGGTGACAAAACAATACCCAGCACAAATGCACTTATTTCCCTTCTCTCCTATTTTTCTCTTCTCAGTCATATTTCATGATTTCTACGATATTATGATATTTCATCTTGGCCTTTTCAACAACCATCACGCCGCCTGGTTCGCCCCCTCCGGATTAGTTGACCTACCGATAATGCGTAATATTTAGTCTCCTCTCATTGCGCCCGCTAACACTGTCAACTCGCGAGACTCGGAGCTTCGTTCCTTGACTAGATAGCCTCTGCCACTTCTCGAGGACGGGTATTTGTTGCCAAGGAATAAGCCCAATTAGTACTCCCTTTCCACCGGTACCTGTTCGACGTGCTCTTGGATTGTGCGAGTATTGGCCGACCATCTGCCGGAAAAAACAAAATCATCCTCTTTGCTGTCGTTATACGGACGACATCCTCACTGGAAGACTTTGCTAAACGAACCAGATGAGCCATACGTTCTGTTGTACGGTTTCCGAGGGCCTGCTGGCTTGCGCAGCCTTCTCTTTCTCGCACGGGGCATATAAAACAATACTTCAGCCTTCATATATATCGTCGACAGTGGAATTTGTATTTTGGCGGATGTCGCTAGTCTCTTTACTCCTTTTCTATTTTCTCTTTTGTCTCGTAATTTTTTTCCCTCCTACTTTTTTCTTCTCCTTTTTGCATTTTAATCGTGGTTGGCATGTCACAAATATATACCCCCCTCCACCCACCCCCTATTTTCTCAAAAAAAGCATTTTCACACTGCCTCTACTCTCTTTCCTGTTGCCCTCATCCCTTTTTTTCTTATTTACGCGCATTATCAACCACTCGCTTTTGATACTTCGTGCTCATTTTCCTTACTTTTCTTGTTAGATTCTCGCCTTCCTTTCCTGTCCTCCGTTTCTTGTTTGACTTTTAATTATTCTCCCTGTTATAGCCTGTTTCCATTAGAACCCCAGTACCCGTTGTCGTCGCTTCTTTTCCTTACCAACACTCTTTGGTTGTTACCGGTTCTAGCTGTGTCTCTTTTGTTTTAGTATTCTTGAATTCGAGATGTTTCACTATTTTACTTGCCTTCTTTGATAACTTTTCTTCTGCTCTTTTGACGGATTCTTTTTTTTCGTCTTTCTTTTCTCCTCGTTTTTCACTCCATGCCCACCTTTCGATCTCCACTTTTGCGTCGATTGATATATCCTCTCAGTTTTTTCGATTCTGCATTTCTCATCTCTCCTATTCATTTTTCATTCTCCATCGTTTCCATTTACCATTTACAAACTTATTTTTCAATTCTGTTTTCATACTAGCCTCCTAGGCGCATACTCTAAACACTTAACTGATACAATCTAACAATATATCCCCCCCGTCTTTTTTGTTCTCTATCAAATCAGCTTACTTTCATTTGACCTTGGAAGCCCTTGGCTAGCTATCACGGCCGCCATAGAATTCCTACGTAAGAACGTGACCCATCCCGGTTTTTAAATACCCGGCTGCAAGAGAAAAGAGATTTTAAATTTACGCAATGTATCGTATGAATTAACACAATTCTACGGCAGCCAGGTTCGATATTGCTTCCACTCTTCGTTCTTCTTCGCATCTGATTTTAGAATAATAAAAATAGATCAGAGCGGGTATATACTTATCCCACATCAGTAGAAGAAGTGGGGAAAACCTCAGGTATATTTGTATTGTGCTGTACAATGTCTATATAAACAGGAAGAAAAAAGACAGAATGTGCTACCAAGCCAATCGCTCCGAAACACCACTAGATCATGAGGCAAGGCCCCAGGAACGTAGAAAAAACTCTCAATAATTCAACCAGTCAATCAATTACTTCGAGTTCCCCCTTCTGCAGCTACCACCTCCACCTCCATCTCCTCATCATTAGTACCCTCCTTCGCACCCTCATTCACACCCTCCCTCACATCCTTGCTTTCGCCATTCCCCTTCCCCTCTGCCCACTCATCCAAAAAGCCCTGTAACTTGGGACCCCACACCTCCTCCCCCGCCTCCAAATCGCGATACTCCAGCACCTTCTCCGGCTCCAGTGTGAAATCGCCTTGGCGCGTGCGCACTAGCGATGACATTATCGCGTTGCTGCCCAGGGCCAGGCCGAGGTCGTGAGCGAGGGAGCGGACGTAGAAGCCGGATGAGACGGTCATGGTGAGCTTTACTGCGGGGGGTTGGGGGGATGGTGTGGAAGTGGTAGAGGCGGCATTGGATGCAGTGGGGTCAGCGGTGGGTGAAGCGTCTTGGGTCATGGCGGAGTCAGCGGCGTTATCGGTGGTGGATTTTTGGCGTTTTGGTGATGGATGTGTTTTTTCTTCTGGTTCTGGCACTGGAGATGTGGATAGCTTTCTCTTGATACCTTGCGATTCCTCCTCTGGCTGTGCGGTAGTATTCTGCTGCACTTGTGTTTCTGTAGCACGAGGGGTAGGAGCGGACGTTATCTCATCCGTAGTCGGGGGTGCAGATGATGTTGAGCTTTTAGACAGTATTTTCTGCGCTACGGATTTCTCCGTACTACTCGCCTCCTCCGTCGGCCAGACATAATCATGCGTGCCACCTTCATACCAATCTAGGATCTCCAAATTCGTCACTTCAACAGGCCTCTTCAAAATTTCCACAGGTGGCTCAATCCCTTCTCGCGCATATTCATATAACTTCTTTCCCTGCACCCTTAGCGCTGAAAATATCGACGGCCGCTGCATGATCTTGCCCCTAAAACCCTCCAGCGCTTTCTCCACCTTTTCGCGCGTAATATGCTCGTACGGCGCCCGACTTACCACCTTTCCGACACTGTCGTACGTATCCGTCGCAGCGCCAAATAGTACCACAGCTTCGTATGACTTAGTACACATCAAGAAATTATTCAACTGCTTTGTGCCCTTGCCGACACCTGTGATTAGTACACCCGTCGCCATGGGGTCAAGAGTTCCCCCGTGCCCTAGTTTAACCTGTAGATGCTTGTTTCGCCATCGGCGGGCTTGTCGGTTGTTCCCTGCCTGTCGCTGGGCGCGCTCAGCTTTGAGCCATGGCTGGAAGAACTGAGAGGGAGTGAAGTGCTGTTGTAGGTTGCGGAGAACCTCAGCGGAGGTTATGCCGGAGGGTTTATGAACGGCTGCATTGACGGAGGTGGATGTTAGTCTAAAAGTTCCATTTGAGCGGCAGATCATATGCTCAACGAACCGAAAACGCCTTCCATATTTCGGTTGTGATTCATTATAGCTGGGAAACTTCCGCTGCGGAAGCCGAAGCGGAGGGTCATGAAGGGGCCCGTTTGTTCGGAGTGGAGGGGGCGGAGAGCGGGAGGGAGGAAAAGGTGAAATTCTAAATGCGGAATTGACGTCGGGACAGTAAACTTCGCCGTCAAAGCTATTTTAAATAGCAGCTAACCATTGTCCCAAAAATCGTGGAGTTGATAGAGCAGGATGCTGAGCCGGAGAGTCAAATATTTTTTTAAGATCGAAGTTGCGATTGATAAAAGATGCTGCTGTATTTCAAATACCGTAAGTTACAACCCCAGTTCCGCTGTATTTTATCTCGCGGCGCCTGTTGCGGATCACGCGGTACTGTATAATACCAGTAGAGCTCTGCCGCATTACCTTCCGCCGCAACCTCAACATGCGCGACATCCACCGACTTTGATCTCATAGGTTTATATATCTAGGCATCATGATGTTTTTGGAGATATGACAACGCGAATCGAGAATGTCCTTGCTGCTAGAAATGCTTCCCTTAACGACGAGAATGACTGGGAGGAGTTTGCCCTGACGGACGTGAAGGTCCTTGTGCCAGGCAAGACGCGATATGCGAACGTCTTATCTGCTTCGGCAGACAATCCTGTCCGTGTCACAGGCCAGCTAGACGTGGTAGAAGAAGACCAGGAAGAACTTGGTATGGGGAATATGTCTGACGTCAATTTCGCTTTTTGGTGGTTGTCCTAACTCAGCCTTTTCGAACAGTTCTTGATGATTCCTATCGAAACAAACGAGTCCTCATTGATAATGTCACGCACTACGCCTACGGTCAGCATGACGATGGTGAGATCGGCTTGTGGGTTGCGGGCACGGCAGGTTGGTTCTCCATCGCGCCCGCCAGAGGATACAAACCGATGTTCAACGAGATGGTTGAAGCCATTGACCTCCTATATTTCCTTGCGGACCAGCACCAAAAGAGTAGGCGGCGGGGTAAAAAATGGAACCCAAAAGTAGATTATCTTTTCGAAGAGGTTCGTCTCGAAAATACCTTTGGTTGACAGCATTGCGGGGTTGAATGGTGCGGGGCGCTTACTTTCCACCTTTATGTTGATAGTACACAAAACATACCAATGGGGCGTGCGAGGATGCGGAGGACTCAGCAGAGGTGTTCTACAAGCACCACGAGTTTCTTATCAACCAGATGGTCCAGGGTAAAGAGAATGTGGATTGGGCTTCAACTCCCATTTATTCTCACCTACGAGAGTTGTATTTGGTATGATAGCCCGTAACAGGTCCATTCTTATGAAATCAGCTTCACAGGAAATTCCCAGTTCTAACCTGGTTTCAAGGATGTATTCGAGCGGGCAGAGGCGGCCGCGCACGGGACCCAGGAAGAGGGTGGATCAGACGAAGAATCAGACGAAGAGTCAGAGGTTTCACCCGATGCCGCGGAAGTGGGGAGAGCCCAGGCTGATACAATATTCGAGGTTGTCTTGGACATGAAAGAGTCGGGGCTACTCTCTAAACGGCGACTTAATGTTATGACTGTTGCGGAGACGCTTTTGAAACGATATGAAATGAGCTCTTTGGATTATGCTCTAGATTTGATTCGTGCAAGAGCTGGTCTTCTTATGGAGATGATGGACAACGCACGAACGGCGACTTTTGACTGGTCTCAAAAAGCCATATATCGACAGCTAAAAGAGCTGGAGAGTTCAGGAAGCTTGAAGGCTATTAGTGACACCCCGCTACACCCTAGGACTCGAAGGGAGGACGGTTCTTCGTCTCCTTTGGCGGAAGAAAGCGAAGATGATGATGAAATTCCTCTTCCGAAAGGGCGAAGGCGTAAGGTACGGAAATCCCTGCTTCGCCCGAAAATGAGCTCGATATCAGTCAAGGGAGCTGGTAAACGCAATCGACAAGCGGAGATTGGAAGTACAGATTCAGAGGATGAGATAAAGGAGCCTCCGGAATCGGACGATACGCCCTCAAGGAGCCGCGGCCATCGCTTGGTTCATGACCCATTCTCGTCGAAGGTGAATGAAAGCACCTGCTCGGTAGTTTCTGGATCGGATGTCGCTTTAGTAAGGAAAACGCCAATGCAGGAAATCTTCGAGAGCTTGATGACGGCCAGGCCAGCCATCAACAGCAACAACGAAAACATATATCAAGCGCCAGAGGCCCCCGATCCCGCTGATCTGCCTGCGGATACATGGATGTGTCCGGTTCAAGGATGCGGCAAAACTATTTACAAAGCCAGTTCGAAACGGTCTAAAGAAGCTATTCTCGACCACTCCCTCGTCCATGCTGAGGACACTCAAACCAAGCTGAACCTTGTATTCGCAGAACAACGCCAGAATGTCAACCTCTCCGTTAGCCATCTAGTAAGTCGCATTCGCGAATTCAGCTCCCATCAGGAATCAGCGGGAGCATCTGATGAGTCGGATCTCCGCGATTCCACTTCTCCGAAAAGAATTAAGCTATGAACCCCCGGTTTCTATAATTATATGCCGGAGATGTCCCGGGCAAATGATAGTTAACTCACACGTTGCGCCGGACCCATTGGTGGTGCGCTTGGCTGCGTCAATTCGCCCTGTTTGAGAGGTTTGCTCCGTCGCTGCGGCTAACTCAACGACTGGAGAAGGCATAAAACGTCAAGGTGCGTCAGTTCCCATAACGCCCCAGATTTTATGAGCTAACTTGGCTAGTAGATTGTTTACCTACCTTTTGTAGTAGAGGCGGCGAAGAATTTGGCCACGAGGGACCCTCCCCGCCATGGAGACGGAATACCCCTGGATAAGGGGGAATTACGATATTCCATTCTCGACGTTCTCCACGAAGTGATTTTCATTTCAAAATACCCATTGTACTATACATAGAGATATCTTTACATCACAGCTAAAGTAGGAGTCCGTTAGGCGATACCACATTGCAGCCGGATGACTCTGGAAGGCGACCTTTCTTAAGTGTTATTCGATCCCTATATGTATTTTTCAATGATAAGTAACGAAACGACTTGTTATTAACAACTTTTAAGTGGGATCCTGTCTTACCCTTCAAATTCACTGACGTAGCTGCAAATGGAAGATTATTTAGCTATACCTAGCCTTTGGTGTTCTTGTAATGGTATAGGCAAACATATAAGTTGCCTCTAAATCGCTTCTCCTTCATCACGAGGAATGATTTAGTGACAGCTTTTGTAAATAATTCAATTCTATAGAATTTAGGGCGGGAATATAACCCATCCGCTTCCTAACATACAGAAATGAAATGAGAAAATGTCACAAACGTTGCAATACATGTGCTCTCGAAAGCCATACACTCAAGTCCTCTTGAACGCCGCCCTTCTGCTCTTTCCTGGCCTCTGCGCGCCTCCCTTTTTTTGTCCTTTCATCTTACCCACTGAAAACCCGCTCAAATCGCCACTGGAAATCGCATCTCCACTCTTCGCGAATCGTTTCTTGCCGCCAAACCCAAACTTCGCATCCTTCTTTTGTCGCTTGCTTTGAGCACCCGGGCCGTTGCGGCCGCCCTTATTGGCTCCACCCCGTGAACGGGATTTGCTTTCGTCTTCGAGGGTGACATCGAAAAGGTCTGACTCCTCAGTGGGAGCGCCATCACTCGCTGCGCGTTCTGAAAGGAGAAAAAAAAATTATGTTAGGTTTGCAAATTTTATAATAGAAAATTTAGAGTAATACTATCGGATAGGTGTTGAGAACTTACTCCTCTTCAGACTACTGATCTTCTCTAGCGTTTCCCGCTTCTCCTTCTGTCTCTGTTGCAGCTTGGCAACCTGGACTTGTTTGCCGAACTTTTTAAGATCTCGCTGTCGTTTGGCTTCCGCGCTTGCCTTCTTCGCCGCAGCTTCGTCGAACAGTTTCTTCTTCACCCTGTCCATGTGCTCATCAGACTTGACCATTTCGGCAAAATAATCTGTCGGTCGTGAAAAGGGTATCCCTTCCTTCTTCAATTGATCTCTCGCGGATTTTGCGGCGGAAACGCAAACAGTGTAGAAAGCTAATTCACGTGTAAGGTCGTCGTTGGGATCTGGGACATCGATGGGTTCCGTTGATGTGAGGCTATTGTGCTCTGAGAAAGGAGTCTGAGGCGTGAGAAAGGAAATGCGCTTGAGGGAAGAGAGGATGGCGGCGGAATTGTTGATGGTGAGGCGTTGGTGCGGTATTACGTCGGTGGTATCTTCCTCTGAAAGGTCTGAGAGAGGAATGTCCTCTTCATCTTCATCCTCGTCTCCGTCTTCATCGTGCTCTGCTTCATGATCTGTCCATTGCTCTTCCTCAGCTTGGCTTATAGGAGTGGGTTTTTCGTCTTCTTTATCCCCGGTGCCATTTTGCTTTAGAGACGTGGAATCCTAACCAGAACCAGTCAAATGTCAGCAGTGTAAAAATGGCATTCAATTGTCTCGCCGGTACATACAGTTTGTTTGATTTCCTGCTCCTCATTATCATTCACGGCATCTTTAGAAGCTCCGCCCGCTGCTCTTTTTCTCTTTTCTGCCGCCTTCTGCAATTTCTTCTGCCGCTCTAACTCGTAATTGCGTCCTTTATGGGCATCTAGCGCCGATAACAATTTACTCTTTTTCACCATTGCGAATATGCGAAGGGTATAATGCCGAGAGCGTGAAACTGGTAAGATGGTACTTGGTGTATCTTTCCTTCACCGCGGCCAGTGTAAAATATCCTGACGGAGCTTGGAGAATTTTTTGGGAGCACGCTAGTCCAGATGTGGCTAGCGTTTCGAACCTCCAGCGCTAGCGTTGATCAGTTGATATCTTATCAGCACGTGATTTAGCAGCCGCATTTTTCCTGATTAGGATTTCCTTCGCTCATATCCATGTCTTGAGATTCTGTTTCCTCACCACTTCACTCATTCATTGAGGCCTAAAGATCCCCGCAGATCCCGTAAATCACGAGGATTGTCCAAAGGAATTCTTTGAAGCTGTTTGGCTCTTCTCAAGGCTACCAAGCCCCAACTTGCCCCGATGAATCAGACAATGGCCGTCTATGCTCGACCTACTGCTTCTCCTTGACGAAGCGTTATATGGCCACGTTTGACCACGTCGGGCAGGAAACTGTGTTGTAAATCACAGCTGCCAAGTTTTGGTTTGTCCCTGGGGCCTTGTTTGCCTAGCAAATGATATCTTCCGTGACGGATCACGAACTGATCTCGCATTTCCCGGCCGTGTGGAAGATCTGTCAACTCCTCGGCCCTTGCCATGTTTGTCTGATATGCTGTGGTGCGGCCACAAAACGAGCCGTAGCCCTTTGCCAAAAGTGCAGAATGATCCGACCATGAACCCCCTGCAAGGCTAGACATCTTGCGTACAGCATAGCAGCTCTCGCAGCTCTCGGGGTTGGTCTTGTTTGCGCATGAATATCCGATCGTGTCTGGATTTGCCGATGATGCGATGTCACTGGCAACCAGACCCTTCCCATCGAAACGGTGTTTCTCAAAGCTACCACAGCCATTAATGTATTGCGGTCGAATTCGTTTGATACCTTTGGGTATGTGGTTACTTAATTGTTTTTTTCCCACGACCACTGTTCCAGATCCGCTGGGTGTACAAGAATGCTCATACCGTTCCCCGGCAGGAATGTGGTCCAACCTGAGCAGATGCCAAGACGGAAATGGCGTCTATTTCTAGGATGAGGTTCGATGGAACTGAGCTACCCCCTCTATTTACAAGAGAACTGCAGGTGCGCCCCGGTTCCTGCCCCGGTTATCATATGTTTGAAAAGGCTAAATTACGCTAATCAGCATTATCTCAAGAAAATGATTATAGTCCTTCGAATTCAAGGAATTCAAGCAAAACCCGATCCTCTGGTACAGAGAGGGCCTAATAGACGGTTAGAAAAATTGTTTCACCACCGAGGACATCATTTCACCAATCGCCTGACACGAACAACGCATGTCATCGTGTCAACGGATAATGTTAGCGCCCATCATACGATACGAGATCCCGTTGAAAGCCCTTTCTGTAAGAGTTGTATGCAATTGGGTAGAGGAAAGAGCATACATCACACATATCTGTGTGCCTATCTCCTGTGTGGGCGGATCTGATAGAATCTTCACTACCAAACACCGTTGGAACGCTCCATTGAAGCCCAAATTGGTCAAGAACATTACTCGTAATTCCCCAAAATAATTACATATGTTGACCTTGGCCTTGTCAGCCATGTCTCAAAGATGGCTTTACTCCATTTAATATTGTTACTCGCTGCCCGCTGATGGAGCAAAAGTCAGACCGCTATCAGTCTCGGTACACCTCATGCTTACTTTTTTATGACACATGGGGAGAGATTTGTTGTGATTGTACTTATCCTTCGCCAACATCCTTAAAAAGATGACACCCAAGAAATTTCATCACAAACTCTGCCGCTCCTGGGGACATCCGCCTTTGTACCATGCACGGCTGATTGGCTAGGTGAGTCACCGAAAAAAAAAATCTAGCACCTTGATTTCCTTGACTCGAGATTCCTTGTACTTTGATGGCAAACAGACCACCTGCCACAGTCGCAAGAACCATACCAACCCACAAATTTTGCGACAGAATTAACAGCCATCAACCTGAGTGGAAGCGATTGAGACTCCAGGCCTGGTGGGTGACCAGCATAGACGTTTACACGAATCCTCTGCCCAACCATTATCGACCTTCAGGCTTTGCTCGGACGTTTTACCTCAATTGACTGTCACTCGTAGTCTTTCACTCTAGTGAAAAAATACCGGGATGACAGTGGTAGGTGTACAAGGTCCCTCGACATTGCATAAATAAAGAAGAAGACAGCGAGGGGTGCCTTCGTAACTACTTGTACATGTACAGTACAAATAAGCGAGAGACCATCATTTGTGAAGGCTCCAGTTCATAAGCTTCCTCATACTTATCCTCACCGGTTATCCTACCCGAAGAACCACCACGACCGAGAGCATTAATGTGAGGAGTCGCCACGTTCCCACATAAGCCCTTTAAGCTATTTTCGTGGGATATAAATGATTGCTGGGATACATTGACCTACAAGGACATGGACGTTTTCCCGGCCATGTCAAGGGAATGAAAGTGGCAGACGTTAAACAAAGTCGCTAGGGTTTACTGTCGCGCATGGTGAGCTATAGGAAGTGCTGATCGTGTTACAAATGATTTGATCAATGAAAGAGCTTATGTATAAAGACGCTGGCTGATTGGATACGCAATATATGACACAAACTATGACGCATATACCTGTTTGTGTTCCCAACATGGCCCGAGGTTGAAACCTCTCGATTAGCAGGTCAAAAGAGCGATAGCGGCAGTGCGGTTGACTCGGATAGTGGCATATCTTCGTGATTTCGCCGTCCATCAAGCTATTGCCGGGTTGATGGAAATCACGTTTTGGGGAGACTTGAGATTTTCATTGGCTGTCTGGAAGTTTTCGTACAGGTATTATCAGGCACTTGCTCTCGTGGAGGGGTGGGGAGCAGTGTGAACATGTGTTGAGCCTAGGCAAAGCTCGATCAATTTGCCGGCCGTCCAATTGACGCTTTTTTTGTAATGTCTTTCATTATCCTCAGATCAGGGATGCTGTGCGCAGCTCCGTACTACAGATCTGTCTGCCGTGGGGAGCCATGCTTGTTGAGACTTGGACTTCAACTCACAGGGCATCAACTTGAATGGCGGGGTCCCTGAGTCTTATTCTTCTCCACCAATGTCATGGCAAATCAGGTATATCACACCTACCTATTGACCTCATCCCATGTATAATGAGTACAGTTTGCGTACATCCACCCACCCACACACCCCTCTTCAGGTAGCCAAGGGTGAGCTAGCAGGTACCCCAGTCAGCATGCTTTCGTGTTTTTTTTCCCTTACTCTCAAGAAGGGGGGGAGAGGGTCAGGCCATCCGGAATGTTTTTCTTTTGTACGCTCGATCCTTTAAGGTGGGAGTTGTTTAAATGGAGCCTTCTTTCTCTTGAATTCGCTGAACATAAAGGATGGAGCTGTTGTTTCGAGTGGACCGGAGTATTGTATACCCCTTTTGGCGGAGACTTCCAAAGCCAGCTGCTCAATAACACGACAATCTCAAACGCACAAAGGCAGTAGTCAATGTTTTTCAAAAATCACTTTTCACATCAAACTTCTTAAGAGAAGCCCATTCATCTTCACATCAATCATCCTATTCTCTTCTCTTACAGTTTAGGACTCCTAACCTTCCCTCAATTTCAACTTCTTGTCTCAATCACTCCTATTCCTCCAAATGGCGTATATTCGACCGGATCCTCCCAATGGAGGAGTGAGAGCATGGTTGGTGGTTGTAGGCTCGTTTCTCCTTCAAATGTCTTCATTCGGCTACCTCAATACGTGAGTGTATCTGCTCTTTTCCAAAACAATATTTGATTTGCTGTTTGCTGTTTGCTGTTTTTGGTAGAATTGATGCAGCAGCACCCCATTGATGAGCACTTTCACTTGAAGAGATAGCAAAGTTTATTCGCTGACTTCTCTCCTTATTGTGCATCTGGCAGCTGCGGAACTTTCCAATACTATTATCAAAGTATCATGTTGCCCAACAAGAATTCATCTCAGCTTGCTTGGATCACAACGCTTCAAATCGCTTTCTTTTTCGCGTGCGGGCCAGCTGTGGGCAAACTTGTGGACGTGTACGGGTCTCGACCTGTCATTGCTCCATTTGCTGCTCTGGCAGTCATCTCACTTGGTATGCTGAGCCTCTGTACTGAGTACTACCAAGTGCTCCTGGCTCAAGGGGTTGCGTTTGGAATCGCAGTCTCTGGAACTTGCTTGCCAGCCATAGTTACGGTATCCCAGTGGTTCTCAACCAAAAGAGGGTTGGCCGTCGGTGTTGCGAGCTGTGGCAGCAGCGTTGGTAAGAGATTTTAGTTTATCACTGCTTGCTTCTTTTTATTATTTGTCATGCTCAGCATAACCGCAATGAACTAGAGATGCGGCAAACATATCTTTCATTGGATATCAGCAGCAGTGCTTGCTTGTTCAGTCTTTCATGCTAACAAAAAGGATTAGGAGGTGTCATTTTCCCTATTATGGTTTCCAGACTGATTAAATCACACGACTTTCCGACTGCTATCAGATGGTCAATGGTTGTAGTTGGCATAACAATGCTGATTGGAATATTGCTATGCGACACTCCTTTTCCGCCACTCTACAAACTGAAAAAGCTGCAAGGTGACGAAGAGACCGGCCAACCCACCGATAGGAAGAACTCGCAGGATATAGAGCCAGATGATGCTGAATCGGTTGGGAGCAAAACCAAGGAGGCTGAATTAGATTCCCCCGTACTCGAAGCTGCGATAGCACCAATCAACAAAGAGGAAAATGCAAAAGGACTACTAAGTGTGCTGCTGCAACGGAAAGCGCTTGGATGGGCGGGTTTTGTCTCAGGGACCTTCTTCTTCATGTGTGTGACAACTGCCTCCAAGATGTGTACAACCATGATACTGACTCAAAATGTTCTGTTACTTCATAGGTGGTCATTCTTGGCGCCCTTCAACTACCTCCCTCTGATGTCGGTTGCCAGTGGAATGTCCCCAGATCTTGCACAGTACACTCTCACAGTAACCAAGTAAGTGAGAATATCAGGAAGTACCCTTAGAAACGAAAGTAAATATATAAGGAAATAAGCATGGCTAACTGTTGATTCTTAGTGCCGGTTCAATGTTTGGTCGGTGAGTGTGACACCTAGCCCCGCTCTTGATAGGCTTCCTTGCTTTTTTCTGCTTGTGTATGTATGTTCGTTCCGACTCTCTAACCAACGACAATACAGCGTGGGCCTAGGAGCTGTGTCCGACAAAATGGGCGCATTTAACGTCATGTGCATTGTCACCACCTTGACTGCTACAACAGTTTTAGGGTTTTGGTTACCTCTCAGCTACAACCCCTCCACGGTTGGCATTTTTATGTTTGGTGGCATCTATGGTGTCGCTAGCGGAGGTTTTATCAGCTTGATCGCGTCTTGCGTTGTATCTCTTGCCAACAGCCAGCTAGAGAACCTAGGCATTACGTTCGGGCTCGTATGTATCGGCCTTGCCTTCGGGTATGTTGGCGCCCTTTGGCCCCCTCTCCTTAACTATTTTCAAAAGTTTATGTGTTTACCCATCCTTTTCAAGCAATCATTGCAAACGGAAGCTAATCAAAACATTTCTTTTACATCCTAAATATACAGAGCACTCGTCGGATTACCAGCAATGGCTGCTGTGAGAGACAGGGCTGCGTCTCACAGCTTCAAAGACCTAATTATCTTTACAGGAGTAGTATTGGCTGTCGGTTCAGTCTGCATGGTCATTGCCCGCTACATGAAAGGCGGCATCAGATTCTGGACTATAGTCTAAGCAGAGGCGTAGGAACTTCCTATTATTTGCCACGCGAATGCATGTGTCCATGCCAACAAATGACGGGTCATTTTAGTTTTCTCTTACATATTTCCTTTGTTCATCAGGGTAACCCACTGCTTTCTTAGTACAGCACGTTTAATATTTCAACGGTGGATTTGGCATAAAATCGGAGGTTTAAAGGAAACAAAGAATAAACCAACAATGGAGAAAGAAAACAAAGGAGAGACAAAATAAAGCAAGAAAAGAGAATTAGCACAGTTTCATAGATAGATAGTAAAATAAAAGAAATCCCGGTTCCTAGATGCAGATTTTATTATGGCTAGAAAATATATCATCCAACAATTCATCTACGAGAATGAATCTCCTGCGTTGCTCAGCCTTGAAGTTCCTTTGAGACCTCAAATTATGCTGTGTTGCCTAGGGGAACAGGGTGCAAAACTAAGAACACAGATGAAAAAGGGCATACTTTTCATGCATGATTGTGTGTGGAAGACATGAAAGAAAAGAGTGATTGACACATAGCAGATGCATATTTTTATTTTCCTATGCTCATCAATAATTTTCCTCGCTTCAATCTCTTGAAGAACGAACTCAATGGGTCTAGTTGGAGGTGGGTCATTTGAACTCATTCATTCACTCTCTCAAAGGCAAGACATAATAATGTAACCTAGAGGTCATTGCTTTTGGAGGCGGTGTGATAAAAAAAAAAGTGGTCTACTTGACTCTTAATAATGTCTAGGAGATCACGATGTAAAATGCCCTATTTCCTACAGATATCATAAGACGTGTGACGTAAAAGCAAGAATAAGGACATAACCGCATTTGTTGGGCGACTGCTAGGTATCATGTTTCCCTGTACATGTACCGGATGTACGTACACCTACTTCTTGTACAGTACATAAATGTGCAGGTATGTACTCAAGTTCTTCCGATATCACTTGTGTAGTACCTCGGTCGTCGTGTACCATTTGGTTCGCGCAAAAGGTGTCCAGGTAAGGATTCATTGATTCATCCATATGACAACAATAATAAAAGACTAGCGTTGCTGACCATACTCATGACGGTTCATATAATCTCATGAGATGGAGTGGAATAGAAATGCGGCTCAAATACGAACAGGGCTGGTTTCCACGGAACCAGTGGCTTGCTTAAATCACTTTCTGGCCAATGACAAGGCGGCTCGGGATGTATCCACAACCTTAAATCCACGGCAATGAATTGATACAAATCACATGGTTATTTCCAAGCTAGCGAGGGCCATGACAGCATGTTGCATGGCCAAACACCAAACACGTCCATCGCCCCTCTCCCTTTCCGCGCGTATATCTTTTACTGGGTCCGAAGGGAATATACACGAATATACACCCAAAGGGCCCACCAACGCGCATATCGTCTCACTCAAGGGCGGTCCAGTGGCATCAACAGTTGTGAATAATGTCATCTCTCAGCCGCAGGCCTTCGCAACTCCGCTCGAACGACACGGACAACAATAAGCGTTCGTCAATACAAGCGGTATGCTCTCGGGTTCAGACTTTCTTTAAAATCGGAACTCAAAGCGAAACGAGTCGCCTTGCTAATTTGCTTCCATTGAAACGACCAACAGGCAACCACCGCCGGAGATGAGAGCTCGAACCAATTGGTGCAAGCAGTCGATGAATTGCTAGATCAACTGCAGAATAAATTCGACAAAGTCTCAACAGAGATCTTTGGAAAATGTGAGTTTCATGCTGTTGGATGATTTCTTGCTTTTTGGCTTTGTATTTGCGAAGCGAAATCGTGATCCCGCCCCATTGGACACCCCGCTCTCCACCTCTTCAGCTCCCTTCAGTTCTCTATTAAACAAAGGGGCCTTCTTTAATACACATTTGTCGTTCACCCCGTATATACTCAATCACTAATTACAAATTCCGGTCCCATTAGTGGATGATATGGCACGAAGACTCGACCAACTCGAAGCCGTTCTCGCCAGTTCACCCGAAGCAAACGTGACGAACTGACACGCCACTCCATTCGCCAAAAGAAAAATGGTGTTATTGCCTCATTTGTCTCTTCCCAAAGTATACAACGATGTGATTCCCGAGTCTTTTTTTTTTATTTTATTTTACATACGGATTTACAGCACGATACAGTATATATATGATATGCTCAGGAATTCCTAAATCTCTACATTTTTCGCACATACATACCCAACAGTCGAAGCTGAGTCGTCCACACAGCCACATCCTTGCTGAAAGTTAACTCTCCGTTTCAAGTCAGGAGAGAGCGGCAGTTTCATGTGCAACATGTCGGCGTCGTCGGACCTTTTATGTTTGTTTTATGTTTGCTGATCAATTAAATGGTGCCTGTTATCTTCTACCAGAATGAACGGACGCACAAACTTCGGAGTCCTGTTTCTGAAATGATCCTGTAATCCCCTTTTCTGTTTTTTTTTTCTTCTATCTTTTCGTTTTTTAATATACCAGTCCTAGAAAGCTCTTTCCCTCGGTTGTACTTATTAAAGATACCCAGTTGATTCTGTACATTATTTTCATGAGAACCTGAATGTGTCGATGGAAGGAAATGAACGGCAAAAACTGAAATCTATCAATTATACACACTGAAAGGCAGAGATCATACACGACATCATATTTGCCTTTCCAAGGGGGTAATCTCGTTCACCATCACCCTTTAACACATCGGTCAATAGTACTCTCCACACACCCTTCCTAGCCACCAACTCACCCCATAGAAAAATTCATTCTACAAACCATTGTTTCACAGCTCATCCTTCCCTTTTGTCTCTTCTCCCTTTTGCTCCTCCTCCTTCTCCCCCTTCTCCGCCTTCTCCCCAATAAATCTCCGCAGAATATTACTCCTCGACATCAAGTCATCCATCTTCTCCGGCGCCAGGCCTCCCTTGCTCATCACCCGCTCCAGCCTCGCCAACTCTTTGGTCACAAAATCCTTCTTCTCAAACAACTTCACCAGAACCTTGGTGTAATACTCTGCATACCGTCCCTCAACGTTCTCCAAATCTTTAACTTCGCGCAGGATCTTCTGAATGCTCTTCACGCTACCGGTAGCGTATTTAGCAATGACGGCATCCAGTGCCTCAATCGTGCCAGCATCCTTATCCAGCCCGCCGCCAACAACGCGGTGGGTTCCTGACTTCTCGTTCAGGTACGCAACGAAGTCCTCTTGCGAGCGGCCACCGTCGTAGTTTAATGGAGCCGTAGAGCCACGGGGGAAGAACTTGATGGTTGGATATGATTTGATACCCTGTGCTTCAGCGGTTCTCTTGGAGTTTTCGGCGTCTGCATCGACTTTGGCGATTGCGACGTTGGGTTCGAGCTGGAAGTCGTTGGCGAGCTTCTCCCAGATCGGGGCCAGGCTCTTGCAGTCTGCGGGATTTGATTAGTCAATTGAGGAAGGAAAAATTAAAAGAAACCATTGGAGAATAAACCAATGGCAGAAATAAAAGGAGGAGGGAGGAGGGCGGGGAGCGTACGTCCACACCAAGGCGCCGTAAACGCGACCAAAACATCCTTGTCCCCTCCAATGGCCTTGGAGAACGTAGCATCCGTCAACATCTGTACATTGCTCGGTAGCTTCTGTGCACCCTTTGGCTTAATCCCCGTCTTCTCCGTGACAAACTTCGTCAGACTCTCAAGGTCTCGCCCGCCATTATATTCCTCGGGCTTGTCACTTTTTCCATCAAACCACTTCAGCGTGGGGAAACCCTGAATGCCAAACTTCTTGCCTAGCGACCTATGCTCGTCCGCATCGACTTTGCTAATGTGTACCTTATCGCTAGCGAAAGCGAAGGCGTCGGCCAGCTCATCGTAGATGGGGGCTAGGTTTTTGCAGTGACCACACCAGGGAGCGAAGAATTCGACTAGACCTGGTTTCCCTGATTTGAGGGCAACGGAGTCGAAGTTATCTGGGGTTAGGTCTAGGACGGCAGATATGGCGCTGGCGGGGGCGATGTGGTTGAAGAGGAGGGAGGCGGAGGCCAGCAGGAGGTAGCTCAGGCGAGCCATTTTGGGTGATGCGGCCTGTTAGGAGGGCAAGCAGGATTAAACTTCAAACCACAATTTGGGATATCCTGAAGATGCGCCGGTCCACAGGAGCGTGTGTGTATGGTTTTACTTTTCAAGTGTGACTGTTATCCATGTATGGCGTCGCAGGCTGGGATGTGTCTGTTGCTGGCCGGGGAGTATTAAATAGAGCTGGAGTGGAAGCGGGCCAGATGATGGCATTGAGGACAGCTGTTGCCAGCGCGATTACTAATGGGCTAGCTCGATAGCCGCAGCGCTAAGGGCCGAACACTCGGCACCGACCTTGGAATTCTGCCACATAGCTTGGATTGTAAATCCTTAATTTGATTGATGTATATTAAAGCTAGGGAGCAATTGCTATCCTACATTTGGGTATTCCGATGGTGGTTAAAATATCACAAGCTGGGTCGGCGCAACCGTTAAGGTTGGTCCAGTACCATATTAATACATTAATACCAGACTCCCTTCAATCGTCTCACTGAAGTATTGATAGGCTTTTGGGTAAACATCAAACTGAATTCTACGATTGCTGGCATGGAATGCAGCGCCAGCTTTTTAGCCACGTCAAAGCAAGCGTTAAAGAGCGTCCCCGCGGTTATCTCCGGTCCGCCAACCATTTATTGGTCTCGTCCCACAATTTTGCCTCTTTGAACTCCTTCCCGGCATTCTGAGATGCCCGATAAACCTAGAGCAAAGAATCAGTTTAATTCCCTTTTTCACAATAATCACTCGAGGTAGTGGGGCAAGGCGTAGCACGTCCGAACATACCGCATCCCAAAGTGCGAAAGCCATGTCCAGATTTCCGCTGAAGCTATCGCTGTGTTGGAACCAGTCTTTGCCCTTGGCCTTGACGTCAGCCCGAACTCTTGGTGATGTTGGATCCGATTGCTGTGGCAAGTCATCAAGATACGTCCGAACAGCAATTCCAAGTCCGCAATTGTTATCATCAATAAAAGGAAGACTAAAATTCAATTAGTATCACTACGTTGATAAATAATTGGCTTAGACCAACCTGAGCCCCAAATCGGTCCAGTCATCACGCTCGCGGTCAGCTTCTCCGTTCAGCAAAAGACTTGCCAAAACGACTTCAACTAAATCTCTAAGGCTCGACCGGACAGCACATATAAGAGATCGGAAGGACAGGAGCTGTCTACTCAGAGGACCTGAATAGCCAATGGATTTGTGGCGGATTTTGCCAATGCAGGCAACTTGTGACACCAACAGGTTGAACTTTTTCTCTTCATCTAATGGAAAACTTAGTACAGCAAACGGACAAAAACCTGCAAGAATTTCAATATCACTTACCGGTACCCCTCATTGGGCCACCAGAGATATTCGCAAACCAATCCTTAGAGCTCAGAACCCCGAGACGCAAAAGTTCCACGGCAATAAAAGTTGGTTCCTCCAAGTTCTCCCCAGGACTTAGTGACGACATGGCGGCTTCCAATGCTTGTCCCCATTGAGTGAGTCGGTGCTTATCATTGACATAGCCCCGTAGTTGTAATAACCTCCACATTACATTTGCGAGAATTTCAGTTTTTGATGATAGAGGCTATTAAATGTTAGATAAGGACACCTTCGCTATTTTAAGAAACGTCGATTGCTTACAGGCGCATCTCGGGTTGAAAATGAGTTGGAGACAAACTCCTGATCCTTCAAAGCTCGAAGGGCGAAAGTAAATGGAAGAGAATCGGCCTAAACGAAAATGAGTACAAACAACGATACAAATGCCGATAGCTGTAGCGAAACATACCTGGAGTTGCTTGACACTTTCCGGGAATTTGTCACTTCGAAGTTTCCACGAAATGGTAGACTCCTTTACTGAAGGCAAATCCTCTTTGAGGTTGATAGAGCGGGTGGATTTCGGCTCATACCATGTACGAACATTGATAGCTTTAGTCTGATAGAATCGATGAAGAGAATTGGAAAGCAGGCACAAAGCCTGGGTTCGAATAGGAGTAAGAAGATCTCCCTGAAGACGACGATATATCTCCGAGTCCTCAGCCCCTAGTGGTAGCCTGATCAAGAGCTCGCCCGAGGTCAACCAGTCAGGAACTTGAGAACCAATAATACCCTTGGACATGTAAAAGTAAAGTTCCTCTGGCAGACGCTGTCCGATGAGTTCATGCAAGTCGTTGGATACATTCTCAGCATCCATTGGGCCAACTTTCCCATCAATATCCATAATTATATGATGTTTCACCGTCATTAGAGCGCGCTTAAAATGTTCAACGTAGGGTAAATCATTGATGCGATGCTCATTCTCAACTTGACCACAAAGAACCAAAGCATTTCGCCCGGCGGCATTATACGCGGTCATAGCCTCTCGAATATTAATATTCTTTCCGGGAAATGCTGGGTTTTCGAAAGGTGGGAATGTGCGGAGGAACCGGGAGCCAAGGAGCAAGCAGAATTCGACGAACTGCTCGTTTGTTATTCTTCCCAGATCATCTTGGCATACTTGCCTAGTGATCCATGTGAATTTGAAAAGATCGGTATCCAGTCTCGTGATAACCTTATCTATATCGAAAAGGAAGAGGTCTGATGGGCCGAAAACAGCGTCGACGAATCGGTTTGGGCCTTTTTCAAGGTAGGCAAGCTACAGAGAAAAATGTCAATTAGACGTGAATCCAAGCCGTGAAAGAAAACGATCACCAAATTACCTGTGCGGAAGCTGCGTATGGCGCAGCGAGAAAATCGATTCCTTGTTCATGTAGAATTCTTTGCAAGAACTTATAGAGAGTCTCGGGTTTTGCGCTCCCTACAAGCCGGATATCAGCACAGGTTACAGCTAGGAATGTTTATCCAAGGAAAAATTGCACACACCGGCCGAACTAAAGGCATCGACGACCTGGTCTGCCTGTTGCTGGTCATACAACTCCCATGCCTGCTCCAGAGCGCGAGTAGAGTCAGCTTGAGCAGAGAAATCGGGTTCGCGTTTCCCAAAATCAAGCCCATTGAAGACAAAAACGCAGGTAATGTTCAAGTTCCTCAAGGCTTGGAGCTCCTTCTCGATATTGGCTTTCAGAGAAAACGGGAAGCCTCCCAGGGCAATGAGGAGGGGTTCTTTGGTCGCATGGTGATTCAGGTGTTGGTCAAGATAATGGGAGGCATCGATGCCTATGACAGCGCCTTTGAGGGTCGACAGAGGGAGGGTCTGGGCACGCCCGCTGGCCCACTCATCAAAGGCACGAACTAGAAAAAGGCACCCAAAAAGGTTTTTGTCAGTTGCGGTCCATGAAAACAGGAGTGGTTGGGTAGCCTGATTGATACATACTCGGCATAATGTAGAGAGGTTCGTTCAGCTAGCAAGTAATAGGTAGTTCAGGGCAGCGGTGCTCCGCAAGTCGTGGAGCTCCTTTGGCCAAAGGCAGGGCAGAGCTCACCCCCCAAGCTAGCTAGCAGGAATGCGCGCGTGCGGCGGATGGCAGACTCAGCCAAAGGAGATAAGTACAGCGGGAATCCTTGCAAAGGCTCACGGTTGGCAGGAAGAACGCTTTATGCTGGCACACAACTAGCGGTAGAGCAGCAGATGAGGCTCGTGGTTCGGAGTCGAAGGTTATGGATGGGACAAGTTGAGGTTGAAGTCGGAAGCCGCAAATGTCGCGGGAGACAGGCGGGGAGTGGGCATAAGGCGGCGGTGCGTGGCTGTAGGGACCCCATCGCTATTGGTACCTGCAGGTACCAGTTGCGCGTGCACTTTTCCTTGTGCCAGCATGTAGCGACATGTATCCTGCTATCTACCCCATAAGATGGTCATATATCTCAAAAGAGGAAAAAAGGTTTAGATCCTATTAACTCTAATGGCTATGCATCAACCAACAAATATGTTTATTCCTAGTCGATGTTCGGCTATTTACTCTTGTCCTTGTCAAAGATTGCCTCTTCCCCACCTCAAATCGGCGATTCTGTGCAACCAATCCCAGACCGATATGGTGCAAGGCGAACAAGTTCAAAAGGCTTAAAAATCCGAATACACCTTTTCCACTCTATCAGACAATCGTATATCAGCCGTCATTAACTGACCATGGCGGAGAATAATAAACCCGCCAGGGCGGCTCCCGTGCAGCTGCCAGTGATCAACATCTCAAAAGCCACACCGGCCGTGGGAAAGTCCATGATCGATGCGGCAACCAAATATGGCTTTTTTTATGTGGATAGTGCCAGCAGTGATTTCTCAAATGGCGATGTAGAGGGCGCGTTTGCTATGGTATAATCATCCCATGAGATCTATCTAGTTGTTTTTTGAACCTGCATATCAAAAGCGCAGTCTCAATTCCCTTTCAGGCTCTTGTAGCGCACGCCAGGTAGATACTTGCAAAAAGCTGATATTGGAACTCAATTTTTAGGCCCGCGAGTTCTTTGCTTCTCCCTATGAAGAAAAGGCTGCTGTTGCGATTGGTACAAATGTATGTAGAAGCAACATCGCAGTATCACTATACATTGCGCATCGCCGATTGTGCAGGGCTCTACCCCATTTGAAGAAAAGATTCTCAGACGCCCTATAAACCGGTCAATTGATTGAGATTCTTGTGAAATAGAATAGGGGCTGGTCCGGAATGCATGCGGAAACGCTTGACCCCGAACATCAACAGGTACGCCATGCTAGCTAACAGCTCAATATATCGCCATTGTTGCTTCGTTCGCGTAGGTATCCGAGAGCATGATGCTAACAAAGTCCCGTTATCGTATGGCTTTGCTTGACAGAGAGGCGATTTCAAAGAGTAGATATCTATATTCTCCCTTTGCGCCCTAACTCGTTGCCCTCTGCCCACTAGCCCCCTTTCCGCCATACCCAGACATACAGAGATGGATTTTGACTAACAGTCAACCCCTCCAGAGCCATGAACTTTGGCGAATTCAAAAATCACGAGCCCCAGCAGGAGCTTCCTAAATCCCTTGTTCCCCACAAAGCCGAGTTAGCACACTTCATGGACCTATGTCGAAAGACTTGTGATCGGATTCTCGCCCTCCTGGCCCTGGGCCTAGCTGTAAGCATATTCCTCAACCTAGCTCCTGGGGTGTGATGGGATAGAAACGAGGAAAGAGCAAGGGGGTTATGAATCCCCCCCCGCTACTTCCTTTTTTATATCAAAGTATATAAATGTACGGATATACGTCGAACAATCGAACTAACAAATCCCCTCCTCTACCCCCCTTTTCTACCACGAAACTAGATCCCCGAAAACTGGTTCACATCCCGTCACGATCCGGCCGTCGGACCGTCTGGCTGCACCTTCCGCTTCCTCTACTACCCTTCAATCGACTCACCAGCGGCCTCAACCTTCAAGCATGGCGTTGACGTCCGCGCCGGCGCCCACAGCGACTACGGGAGCATCACTCTCCTGTTCCAGCGGGATGGCCAGCCAGGGTTAGAAATCCTTACGCCGACGGGTGAGTGGGCGCCTGTACCCGTTCGGCCTGCTGGTTCTGGCAGTGGCAGCGGCAGTGGCACGGATGCGATATTCCCGCCAATACTGATAAACATTGGTGATCTTCTGAGTTACTGGACGGCTGGGCTGCTGAAATCTACGGTACATCGAGTTGTGTTTCCGCAGGAATTGCAGCAACAGCAGCAGCAGGAGGAGCAGCAGGAGGAAGAGGGGAAGGATGGAGGCGGCCGAAGCCGTGACAGGTATAGCATGGCATATTTCTGCCATCCGGTGGATAACACGGAGCTTGTGCCTGTTCCTAGCCAGCTCGTTGAGGAGCGGAGGAAGCAGAATACGATGGCGACGGCGGACGGCGAGCAGCGACTGGGAGATAATGGTGGTAATAATGGCGATGCTGGGGAAGTCCCCTTAACTGCGAGAGGGCATTTGGCGGGGAGGTTGGCGGCGACATATGGCGGGTCGAAGGAGGATTATCATTAGTGATTTGGGTATATTATCTACCTTTTTCCTTTCCCGGCAGAATCATTTCTTTCTATTTCTATTCCTAACATGCAATATTTACGATTGATATGCATTTCCATCTCGTAGCCCAGAGCTTCTATCTCAGTACTCCTAACGCCAACTACAACCATCCAAAATCCGAGGTATGCTATGTTTTTTCCCTTTTTCTAATTTTTGGGTATTATTGAGTATCTGGTAGTACTAAAAAGATCTATTATCAGAGAGAAAGTATGATCTCAATGTAGAGGCAGTGTTAGTTTTGAATCTAGTTGTTGAAAAACAGGAGTCTCTAGTCACCAGTTGATAATATGAGATGCAGGATAGATTGGGCATTCCACTATATGATATATCAAGTGATTCATGACCCTTTCATGCTGTATTAGGCTTTTTGAAAATTATAGCCCGTAGTTGAAATACAGCACAGCCTAAACCGGTAGATTCAACAATTTTAACTTCATGAGTTACAAGATTGACCATCCAGAAGCTTATCGCGGCAAGAGCGGCAAAGTGCAAGAGGGGGGGAGAAGGGTGATTGATATTGATTCAGGAAGCGAAGAAGATGCGATTCATTGCAAGGAGATAGTATAAGTATTTTTTTATTCCATGATTCAATTGAACTATATAACAAAAATGAGAGGGGAATAAGTGGTATATGCACTAACTACAGAGAAGAGCTAGAGAGCCAGTGAGAGAGAGAGGTTGTTGTTGTTTCTTCCTTTTGTTTAGGAGAGGCAATAGAGCAATGTCAAGCAAAGCACAGTAGAGCAGAGCAGAGCAAACACAAACGGGGGGGGGGGGGGGGTAAGCATTTGTTAAACAAGAGAGCCGCTGTCAAAGCAGAGGGGACAGAGATACAAAAATCAAAGTTGAAAAAGAAACAGAGAAAAAAGAAGCCAAGGAATCACAAGTTCCCTCAGAAGGCTTGTTGGAAAAAGAAAATGCCACAATGGAATAAATAGACATCAGAAAAACAATGCAAAAAACATCGGAGCTATAAAGAAGAGGGATATAACTAACAGCGAAAAATGATAAAATATGCACAAGTTTTCGCCTAATATACGTAACTTACGTCACTACCAACTCTCCTTTCCACCCCATCCCATTTCCCAACCGTGAAAAATGTAATAAAAAAAATGATAAATGGAGAGGTTAATATTAAGAAAAGAGGAAACTAAGTTAGGACCGCCAAAAGGAGAAGCAGCCAGCGGGAAGGCAAGTAAACGAAAGTAGCGCACCCAGCAGCCCGTGTTAGCAAGCCAGCGGGGCGGAATTAAATTGCGAGCTCAAGGAGAGAGAAGAGAATTGTCTGCGGAATGGGGCATGCACTTTCTTTCTTTCATGAGCCAAAAAAAAAAAGCAAAAACATGAGGAAGCTCAGTATGGAGGGGGGTTGACAGCAAGACAAGGAAATTCGTCCATATGATTCAAGAATTAAGAGCGAAAGTTATATATGTATATATAAAACTAGTCAAGCGACATCAAAAATGACGGCACTCCCAGAATGGATCTGACTATAAAAGCAAAAACACAATAAGAACAAAGAAGAAAAGGGTTGTCATGAAAACGGTTGCTTGATTGTAAAATGATCGGGGAATCGATGGTGATTGATAATGTAGTCTGCTATGATCTCAGATGGAATTGGCTGTTGAAAATGTTTCTGGCGATTTGACTTCGATATGGCCTAGAGGAGAGGGGAGGAGAGGTATGATGCAGCTATCTGTTTATTATTGCGCCTGCGCCTGCGCCTGCTCAGGAGGTTGTGGCTGCTCAGAAGACTGCGCCTGCTCAGAAGGACCCGGGGTGCTATGACACCAATGACGATGGAAGGCCCAAGCATTCTTCTGGCACTCTTTGCTGCAATACTTTGTCCTGCGGCATCGTCGACATTTGGCAAATTGACGTTGAAACTCCTCCCATTTCCCACACTTGTAATATGCACACTGGCGAATACCGCCCCGAGCATCGTCCTTACGACACAGATTTCGCATCACAACGCAGGCCCAGTATTGCATATCCTTGGTGTGGTGTCGAATGGTGAATTTTTCAACAAGTGGGAATATGTTGAAGTCATCCGGCAGCAGGTATTCCTCTTCCTCTTCCTCCGGCTCCAGCGGAGGTTGAGACAGGGCTGTGGGATCGTCCAAGAGGTGAATATCCTTGCCCAACTTCAATCTCGGAACCAGATGTGTCTTTTGGAAATACGAGCGTAGATTACAATATTTCGAGACATATGCTAGCAGTTGCAAGGCCATCAAGACATCTTCATCTCGAGGCATCGCAGTCAAAACACCGGGTGGTACCTGGCGATCTCTCAAGTAGAAAGGATAGGGCGTTTGCTGAGGAACAGGAGACGCAGTGTTTAACGCAGTTGGGCGGACGGGTGAAAGGCCAGCAACACCATTTCCGGGCTGCGCTGTTGTGTTTATGATGCTAACGTCAATTGCAGATGGGTGGGTGATGTTGAAAGTCTCCGCTTCAGGTGTATCGGTCGGGTTTGGAATCGTGATTCCATGGGTTTCGGAGCTGCCGTCAAGCATGGAGCCGCTTTCGCCAACATCATCCATTTCCATTCCGTTCTGCACATCGACGATGGGTTCAGTGACGTGGTGTGGAGAAGGGTCCTCTCCCATGACCACATCATCTCCATTTGCATCGTCAGACTCTCCCGATGCCGAAGGTTGCTGGCGAATCGAAGGGCGTCGTCTCGCTCTCGCATTCAGGGAAGCAGGGTTTTGATGTTCACCAACGGCGTGGGGCGTCGTTGGTGACTCTGGCTGAGAGTTAAGTCCCGGTTGCAGGCCTGGAACCATTGGTGGCAACCGGTCGGTGTCACGAACAGGACGAAGCCCAAAACCAACAGTGCCATCCACAGGAGGAACAGCAGTTGCAAGAGGCTGCATGACTCGATGACGATGTGTTCCTGGCTGATGGCGGCCCTCGTGCGTTCTATGGCTGCGTACATCACGGGAAAATGTCGTGCGTTCTGGGGGAGAAGTTAGGATGACTTGAGGGGACGGTGTGATTTCCATTGCGCTAGACTCTCCTTGCTGGGCATCTCGAGAATATGGATGAGGGATCTCAATCGACGGGGGTGGGGCTTGTCGACGAGTGGTGCGGTGGTCGGACGATGCTGGAGTTCTCTCAAGGAAGGATGAACGATTGCTCTGATCGCGAGAACGGGATGTTCTGGAAACTCTCGAAGGGTTCCGCTGTGCTTCTGCATCCGCACGTGCCCTTATTTTGTCGACGACACGAATGTAGTTATCGAGGATGGTGGCAACGACCGGCACAATATCTGCCTCGACAACTCTCGTCCTCACGTTCTCCGTGCCACGGACTCCAATATTGACCACACACTGGAAGGCAAGGTTCCATTTCCACATCTCCATCAAGTCCTTGCTCCTCCCTTCCTTCAGAATACATACTAACTGCTCAATCCCTCCATCGACGGTAAGTATATCACGAATCCTAGCAGACGATGTGGTGAGGTAGGCAAGGTGGTTCAGGGAATTGATGAGTGGAAGTGTGGAAGTGCAGTCAAGGGCCCGTCGGTCGTAAAGGGTAGTCGTGATGTTGACAGCCGCCTTGTTGACGTTCGGAATGCTGAAATTTACTTCCCGCATGATGAAGGTTGCCAAATTCTTCCCGACTTCGAGCCAGAATTAAAAAGGGAGGATAAGGGTGAGTGAAAGCTGATGAAAACTTTTAGCACGCTGTGACACGGAAGCAAAGCTATCACTCGGTTCGGGAAGCCATACCTGTGTGCAAAGGATGATATTCCTTTGGGTTCAATAGAAATATATGGAAATGAACAAATGGATGGCCCGATCTACAACAAATTACAAAGGGTATTGTGGTAGAAAACCCGATTGATCGAATAATGACAACACCAAAGAGGGGTATATGGGCCGTGAAATGATCGGACGATGATCAAGGTCTCTTTTGTTCACAAAAAAGCAAAAATCGACGAAGGAAAACGAGGCTCCGAAACCCAAAAAAAGAAAACTAGATGAGCACGCAACGAGAGAGCTTTATACGGATCCGTATAGGGAGACGCTTTTAAAATCTGGCAGCGTGGATCCGGACATGGGGCGGGCCTTGAGACGATTTTAGAGGGATGGAAGCCTCTATTTAAGGTGTATTAGTACGGATTGCTGCATAACTTTCAGATCAGACATCAGGCGTCTAATGGCCCCAGAGCTATCGAGTCACGAGGAATGAGATCCTCAAAACAGTGGGACGTGACTTGAAAGGCGAAGTTCGAAATTGAATAGTGAGAGCAATGAGAGTATACCACTAACCTTGGATTGTAGATGATACCAAAGGGGTGGAAACGATGCCCTCGCTGAGGTATGTAAAACTGACGGGGGGGAGAGGAGGGGGCTTGGAGAGAGCCACAAAAGCGAGCAGCGAAACAACCACCACGACACAGACGTGGAGTAGGGGTATCTGAAGAGAGAAAGCCAAAAAAAAAGAGAGGCAAGACGAGGGAGATGATGCGAACGAGAAGTGAAAAAAGAGAGCAGATGGGGGAGATGAAGAAGATTGGGGGGCGGACGACGGGGAGAGAGAGCGGATGTTGGATGGTTGGATGTTGGGCTGAAGACGAGGTTCTGTTCCCGTTCTGGTGGAGGCGAAACTCCAGCCTGGCGCCTGCTTAGCTAAGGCGGAGCCGCCGCCCGCCAAGATCTCCTGGAGCCGCTGCGGGCGATGGGTTCGCCTTCGCGCAGGCGTGAAAACTCCCATTAATATTTTATTTTTTTGTTCTTTAACTAAATAACTCATTGTTTTATTGCTTATTCCCGCTCATTGTGCTTGTTCTTGTTCTCGATGTTCGATGGGCTCTGGTTGGTGCCTTCGTACCTCCCATTCCTTAAATCTCTATTTATAGATACTCCTCCATCAATTCTATGTCGTTCTTTGCCATGCCCTGCCCTGCCTCTACGTTTATCAACCGGACTCGGGAATGAATGACCCCCTTATGCCCGCCGACTGGGAAGCTGAGCATCGCCCTGTCTAGAGCCGTCTGGCGGTTCTCCCCTTGCGGCGGCAGTTTGGGGGCGCCACACAAGGACGGATCCAGAAGTGCTTGAATGGGCGGGAAGTAAACACAAAGGTTTCTTTTTGTCACTACCAATACTTTTCAAAAGCGGTTACACGCCTGGATGCCCTAGTCACACACTCTGACGTATTGACGTGACCGAATATGCTTAGAGAGGCATGGGGAGGTATAGAGAGAGGGAAAATACATTGAAATAACCACATCTCAACAAGGGGCAACAATTTAATGCTTAAGCCTATCCGCCAGCGGCAAGCGGAGGGCTAATGTTCTCCTCCTTGTGTGCTTTTTAAACTTAGCAGTTGAAGCTCAAAGGAAACAATGATTTCCCCTTCCACTAAACAGAGCAGCTTCTGAGCCAGTAAAGGGAATGGTATTCAGACTAGTCCTTACAAAATCAGCATTCAAACAACCATATATTCAGGCAAGGAGAAGCAAATGCTCTATGAACAATATCAATAGACTGGAAAACATAGTAGAAGACCACTATACCCCTTTCATGCCCTACCTAATAGCTGGCCATCTTCTACTATTGGTGTATGCGTACGCTGTTTGCCTAACATGGAACCCTGAAGGTGATTCAATTAACCCCGAAAATAATCCAGGGATGACAAGGGAACCCCTGAAATAACATACAAGGCATGTCTGCCATACACAGGCACTTATGTTAACCATAAAACTAGTTTTTTATCCAGAGCACAAGCCTTGATCTTTCAGCAGTGCAATAACAACAGCACATCTGATGTCCTCAAAGATTCCGTTTGTTGATACGTGTGATGTTACAGAAATTGAGCAACAACCCCATGTTCCAGGGAGTGTATGAATACTCCGAGTACCCTGCCCTGCAGACCTTCTGTCAATTACGATAACTATCTATCTCCATAATCATTCAAGGGGCTTAATGTTGAGAAAGTCGCGCAGCTGGATGTTACAATGATCAGGCTATCCACATGCTCTGTGGGGACATTGCTCACCCACGAAATGACTTGCATGAATCTCCCGTCAGAATACGGACTACGCGCGCGGGTGTTGATGGGTGATGTTCAGGGGAACGGAACCCTCATGAATTGAATGGTTCCCCCAACAAGTTTTGATATCATTGACACCCTGCCAGGATCAGGATTCATTCCCTGCTCCCTAACCTGGCTGCGGCGCTTATCCAAGACTAATTCAGGCACATTTAACTAACCGTTATGAATTATCTCTTGCAGCTAACATTGAAAGTGCTGGGAACTACAGAGTCAGTTTTCAACTGCAGCAACCAAAGCCATGGCCAAAGTTCCCGTTTTGCGGGAGACATTTCATAGAATATCTCAATTGTCCAATATCCATGGCCCGGATTATGTTCGGGAATTTCCATTCTCTCTGCATGTCAGATGTCAACTATAAATAAGTCGGCGTGCCCAGTTTTATCACTACAAACATACCTGAACATGATATCCTCTTGACTGAGAAGTGTATACTTCTGTACCGGAATAATAAACCTAGGTTTTGATAGGCAGGCATCAAGAAGCTTCGGTCACACCTGTCTGCATCTATAGATATGCTGCTCGCTCTCAGTCTATTCTAATCATCGAGGATGGAAACATTATTTAGCTGGCGAGCTGGCGAGTCGGCGAACAGTAATATATCGCCGCCGGACCGCTCCAGATACAAAGCGTCACAGAAACAGAAACAACGAAGATGATATGACATAAACCAACATTCCAGGGTCACGGAGGCGTGTCAGCTTGCCGGACTGACTGTGGAATGCAAACGCAATGCCCGTCGTCGCATGGTTGCGGTATCGATTGAAGGTTCACCGTGATCTCACTTGCAACCCTGTTATCCGAACCCAGATTAAACGACTGTGACGTATTATATCGATCCCTGGTGTGTGTTTCTGTCTGGTTATGTGGTTGATTTTGGCTGTCCTCAGACACCAAGTGTACTCAGCGATATGCTTCTGGGAAAGACCCTGATGGAGAGCTGTCGGTTCATACTTACAGATCAAGGGGGACGAAAGACAACGGCATTTTGAATCTCACGGATTCCCTGGGGAAACACCATTGAGAAGATGGTGTTTTTCTATTAATTAGTTGAGCATGAATAGATTTTCTTCTCATTCAAAGTTGGAGACTTTGTTTCATGTCCTTTTCATTTCTTTATTTTTTATTTTGTTATTTATTTTTTCTTTCCCTTCCCTCTCTTCATTCCCGGCATCCACGGCGGAACAGTTTCCAAAATATGCAGCATGAATCTGAATCAGTACCGTTTATATGCTTTGGCAGGCCGCTTCAATATCTACCTGCACAACCCATCTTACCAACAGGAAAACCGTTCGTTTCACTCGGCTCGCTATGCACTTGTCGGTTGGTCTGGGTTAAGGTAGAATAGGGTATATAGAGTGCAAGTACGGCGTGCTTCACCGTAGAATCTACCTACCCTAAACCCTTCACAAATTAGAATGATTAGCACCCGTCATCCGGGATAGGGAATAAGGTATTCATTTTCCTGGGTGAAAAGCATTGAGAAGGAAGGAAGATGATTTAAAAAAAATGGCCTTGGAGACATAACTACGAAGTAGTCTGCACACTACCAAGCCCGGGATCAGGGCATGCATCCCTCCATCTCTAACCAATGCAGCCAAGACGTGCTGAATATGCGTTCAGCGCCCAATGGTGGGATGTGGTTTCTGTCTTGGTGTTTTCTGTCGAGTGTTTCCAGGGCTAGGATGATGAATGCTGCGCCAATCTAACGCACGTCCATATGTACATGTACTCCGGATGTGCATTTGGCAGTCCATCCATAAATTTCGAGATAGATTGCTTTGGGGAATACGTTATGTGCTCCATTGAAGATTGACGTGGGGGGGGTGGCTTGTCAGCTTGTCGATTTTGGCCCCAAGCCATCATGAATGAAGCCAAACGAAGGGAGAAAAGAAGAAAAGAAAGAAAATCAGAATGAAAATGATAATGAGGTTTCAAGAAATGTACATGTACTCCCTTAAGTTCGTAACTATGGAACAGGATATTTATAGGAGAAATGTTTCCGTTCTTCATGGTTCCTTGCGTTCTGCGAGCCGGCCGATCGCCTTGAACCTTCCCCAGCGCCGGCGATCGCCAGGCCTTGGAACGGCGGGCGTATCGTACATACCATACATACACAGTACATACATACAGCAGACTCGAAAACAGTGCTCGGATGTTTGTTTCCTCTCTGGTATTGAAACGATACTGTACGCAGTGTGGTATATGTATTCTTAATACCGCCGAGGGGAAGCCCGTGGTGTATTGTTTCTTTCGTGACCGTTTCGACACAGTTACAGGAGCTTCTGCATACAGACTGCAATTCACGACTCTCCGCAAGTCCATTTTCCTCGATTCCCTCAATTGCGAACAAAATCTACATGTTTACTGTCCTTCCCTTTCAAATTCCGGGAAGACAGGGAGGGGGAAAGTGTACATACCTGGGATGGGGCCCAGAATTGCCCCCCTCCACCGGAGTAGCGAGATGTTGCCATGTTGGAGGTTGTGTGGGCGCAGCTCACCTGTCACTGGCTGCTCGGGAATCAGGATACAAGCGAAGTGAGCAAAAAAGTATGGGCAGTCTGGGCGGAGGAGGACACTAAGAAGCGCCATCGTCGCTGGTTGGGCAGCTTAAATACTCCCGATGGGTGCCACCATTCTAGGCGTTTTCAGTTTTTGCGTTTGGATGTCCTGGAAATTGGGTGGCCATTGGTAGGAGGAGCCCTGTGGGAGCAGCCGTCCAAGCCCTTCCTTGGGGTTTCTCCCGTCAGATTGGAAATGGTTCGCTGCACTTGGCGTCCTGGAAAGCTCGGATGAAGGTACCCGCAAACAAAATTATCCTTGGATCTTGGCCCTTGGATGGGGGATGTTGTTCGGGGGTGATTTTAAGGTTGGGTCGCCCGCTGTTGTTACATACATGGACGGACCTACTAGGGGTGCATTTTTTGGGAGATCGGTTTTTCGTACACAGTATGTTGTTTAAACTGTTCAGTTTATGGATGGGCCTTGAATGCTGACACCGGATGCGCGATAGTTAATCCATGGATGCCCCTCTGATGGAACCGTTGTTCGCCAACCACAGAAATTATTGAGGAATCAAAACATCCCGTGCCATAACTACTACTACAGGGGCTGGGGAAACCTCTGCTCGGACCTCTCTCCATCAGCGCCAGCGAACCCAGCAATTCAAATAGCCAAGCCGGCAGCTGGAATGAATCGGCTTCAGATTTCCTTCTTCCTCCACTTCCTGGTCTGCTTTTCGACAACAAACAACAATCCTTCCAGAAGCAACTGATCAGCGTGATGGAAGCCTGGCTGCTATGTAACTGGCTGAAACCAGGGCTACGCTGCCTTCAATCTTCAGACAATTGACTGACATTGGTCAACTTAAAAAGCGCGTCCGCAGGCAAAAAGCGCACGCCACAATTTGCGCGCCCCTCCCTCCTACATAGCTGACACTGCCGTTCGCTCCTATCTCCTGTTGTAGGTTCACAGAGGTACATGTATATACATGTATCTGTCTATCTTTCCCCTTTTCTTTGGGACTGCACACGTATATCCATATATCTAATTAGTGGTCCTGCAGCAACTTCCAGATAAGCCCTCTGTATGATTCTTCCTCGTTTCTGAAAACTTGTAGGGATCCGTTTTGAAAATCATAATTAATGGTACGAAAATTCTCTACCTTTCCAATCGTGGTTTCAATTCGATTTCATATAAACAATCGGCAGCTTAGCTACCCTTGAGAACAACGAGGGGGACAAACTCAAATGCTGGGCGCGGAATGCTTTCTGGCAACCCCAGACAAAGCGACCTTGACGGAGATCCTACATTCTTTCGAAGCTCCGGGTATTATTAACTGTTTCAATCCTCCGTACTGTACTGGCCGGCAGGACCTGCATCCACAATGCGTTTCGCGCATCGAAGTGCTGCCTTGCGCATGTATTCTTTTTTTTTCCCCTTTCCTTCTCACTCCTTTTGAAACCTCACGATGACTGCAGAGCATGAACGATGGCAATTGAAGGTTTGATGGGGAGAGGGGAAGCCAGGGGTGGCGCTGACCATTTTAATTGGCTTTTTTGGACGTGGTGGGACAGCCTGACAAGAGCCCAGATCGCTTGGAGTTGATGAGCGAGCAGAACCTTGTGCTCGAACAATTTTAAACACTGCGCTAGACAGCCAGGCCAAGCCAGCCAGATTAGACAACTACAGACGGCGCTGAGACGTTCTGTCATTTCAGCAGTGGGCTTGCTTTGAACAAACCAGCGTCTCGGGTGCTGTTTGTTCTGCGTGGCGCGGAAAATCAAAAGCATAAATAAAACAATGGCTTTCGGGTGAGGATGTAAACAGAGGAGCAGG
Source organism: Blastomyces parvus (assembly GCA_002572885.1). NCBI lineage: Eukaryota > Fungi > Ascomycota > Eurotiomycetes > Onygenales > Ajellomycetaceae > Blastomyces > Blastomyces parvus. Next base: position 63,300 of record PDNC01000061.1, read on the forward strand.
AATCTACTCTGTAATCCAATTGATGATTCCATTCCCATTTATATACTCCGTATGCCAATTGAAGACTCCATTATTCCCATGGTACTGTACCCAGGTACCTACGTAATTAGTATTATTTGATAGCCGGTGCCAGACGAATACAACACATTATTCCAAGGCTCATAGCCAAGTATGTAATTGACCTGCTCTCCAGCCACAGCAGAGCAGATTAATCCAGGCTGGCGGAATCAACCGCGAGGCTGAGCAGCGGCACCACGGGAGGTTTGTCAGCATTGGGAAAATGCCAGACACGAACTAATGTACAGAATAGAACAGACAGAACCTGTCAGGGTGTCCAGTGTCCAAACAAACTAGATATGGAATTCATGATAGCTGGGACAGAGAGCTTTTCAATACGGATTCTGTACGGCGGTGTTTGCAAAGATACGCCGGGCTGTCAACGGCCCCGGACTCCGCCAGGTTAGGGGAGGCTCGGGCGTGATTATTAATAATAATATTATACGCTGGAAACGAGAAGGGCGGTAAATTACCCCACTTACCGTACGATACCAGCTTCTTGGCCTGATACCTGATACCGTACCGTACCCCCAGCCAACCATCCGCCGTCGCTCTTTCCCTCGCTCTCAAATCCTCCGCCTCATTTCCCCCAAACCACACCCGGCACCACGAACTACTGCCACAACCTCATCTCTCATCCCTCTCGCTCTCTCTCTCTCTCCTATCTCCTCTCTCCGCTCTCTCCTCTATCCTCAATCCTATCCTGACCACTGCTGAGTGTCGTGGCCTGGCTGCGCTGCGCTTTGTTGCACTCTGCTTCTCTTCTGACCAGACAGCTGTTCCCCATTGTTGTTTGTGGTGGGAAGACAAATCCGCCCTGTTGTCCACGCCCTGTTCTCCTCTGCCCTTGGAGAGAGAGCGCCCAGTTCTCCACTAATAAAATCACTAAAATTAACGACACCAACCGCCGTCTGTGTCCTGTCGTCCGGTCCTGGTAATCAATCCAGGCGTAGCGGTTGAATCCCGGCTGGGTCGCTGGCTCCCAACCACACCCCGTTCTTAATCTTCCCCCCCCCTGATCGTCCCGTCGTCAAATTTTACAACCTGTCAACTGCTCTCGTCCACTCCCTCCCTCCCTCCCTCCCTCCCTCCCTCCCCATCCATCTCCCGTCTATCCAATTGACCGAAACCCTTGCTCTTCGTGGTCTCCTTTATCCATCATGGCGGCCGATTTGAGCGGCGAGCAAATGCAGGCTAAGATCACCTCTGCCCGTCGCGAGGCAGAGGGTCTGAAAGATCGCATCAAGCGCAGGAGGGATGAGCTGGCTGACACTTCGCGTAAGGAAACCACCACATACACGTCTTCTCTCTCCCCCCTCACACTTGAACTTGTGTGTTTGGCTTGCTACCTACACTACATTATCCCTCGACAAGCCATGGCGGGTTTACTGTTGAGTTTCTCGCCGTCTATCTTCGTCTGCCTCTCTTCTGTGCACAGCCCGAGGTCACGCTGGATCCATTCGTTCGTTCGTTACTGACATAATGTCCTTCCCGTAGTCCGCGAAGTCGCACAGAACAACACTGATCCCCTCTCGCGAATTGGAATGAGGCCGCGACGGAACCTGAAGGGACATTTGGCCAAGATCTATGCCATGCACTGGTCAACAGACCGCCGCCATCTAGTCTCTGCCTCTCAGGACGGTAAACTAATCATTTGGGATGCTTACACTACAAATAAAGTGCATGCTATCCCTCTAAGATCGTCATGGGTGATGACTTGCGCGTATGCCCCCAGTGGTAACTATGTTGCTTGTGGTGGTTTGGACAATATCTGCTCCATCTACAACCTGTCCTCCCGAGAAGGGCCAACCCGGGTCGCCCGAGAACTGTCCGGACATACTGGCTATCTGTCGTGTTGTCGTTTCGTAAACGACCGTCGGATTATCACCTCGTCCGGCGATATGACTTGCATGCTATGGGATATTGAATCGGGGACAAAAGTCACGGAATTCGCCGATCATTTGGGCGACGTTATGAGCATCAGCATCAATCCCACAAACAATAACGTCTTCGTTTCTGGCGCATGCGATTCGTTTGCCAAACTGTGGGATATCCGCGCTGGCAAATGCGTACAGACTTTCTCTGGTCACGAATCGGATATCAATGCCATCCAATTCTTCCCCGATGGCAACGCTTTTGGTACTGGATCGGATGACACCACGTGTCGCCTCTTCGACATCCGTGCAGACAGAGAACTCAACACATATCAGGTATTATTAACCCGCTTTCTGCTTATTCTTTTCTGCGTAGTTTCATCAGGTTGCTACAAGGCAAACATGCCTTGATAGTAAAGTTTGCGTGGTATTCAGCATGCGCGAACTCTTCTGGGACCTCACCAATCGGTATTTAAACCATATAAGTTGTGGCTGACAATATATTTTCTATCACACAGAGTGATCAAGTTCTTTGCGGTATTACTTCGGTTGCCTTCTCAGTCTCTGGTCGACTTCTATTTGCTGGCTATGATGATTATGAGTGCAAGGTATGTCTCCTGCATATTATTTCTCTTTGCTTTTGTGAAATGCAAACTAATATTAATTTGTTTGTTCTAGGTCTGGGATGTTCTGAGAGGGGAGAAGGTTGGTTCACTTAGTGGCCATGAAAACCGTGTCAGCTGTCTAGGTGTCAGCAATGATGGAATCAGTTTGTGCACAGGATCCTGGGATTCTCTTGTGAGTAATGATTGCTGATTCACTTAAACAAATGAAACCGCATGCTAATTCTATGGTTTTCCCTCTACTTTCTAGCTCAAGATCTGGGCCTGGTAAACTGGCCGAATGCCTCGATCACTGAGTGGTGGTGGAATTGAACGGATACCCCCTCCCCTCGTTCGACACGAAAGCATATCTTGATATGCCACCCGCTTCTTCCATTTTCACTCCCCATATAATATCCTCCAGGAAGCGTGGAATTTAAACGAAGAGGCAAGATACTTGGTTGCCTCCAAAACATCAAATAATGGCTGAAGGGCTCGCTTCTCGTTATTCCCCCTTCCCTCAGTGCTTTATTTGCAAAGACGACATACAACTACACTACGACGACATGAAGAAACCCTTGGTCCTCAATCATCAACCCCCCCACCACCCATAACTCTGACTGTGTCCCTTTTTCTATTCTCTTATTATTTTTCGGCAATAGAAGGAACAGACAGACCGGGGAGCCAGGAGCTTCCCGCAACCTACAGAGCATAGCTCACGAAACAAAAACGGGAAGAGGAAGAAATAAGGCTCGCACGAAATCGGAATATTGGATAATAACTTCCCATATTGTTGTTGGGGGCAATCTCTTATTTCCCTGTCGTTTTTCTCTTAATCTTCTCAGTGCCACTTAAGTATATCCAAGTTACTCTTTTGCGTGGTTATTTTGTCCTTCCATATCATCCTCGTTTTTTTTTTTTTTTCGTTTGCTGTGTTTTGTCCATTTTGTCGATCCTCCCATCCTTTCCAGACGGGGGGCCCTCTGATCGATTCCCCGCATGTTTCATTACTTTGATTCCCTACGCTTTCTTCACCTTTGGTTTCTCCAATTAGCGCCGGTTCCTTATTCTCCCTCTCCCTCTCCCTTGACTCTACTACACCTACGGACCTGGCAAGGATTGCGAAGCTTTACATTATGTTCTCCCCTGGTTCTTTGTACTCCTGGTTTTTTCTTTTGTCTATTTAAAGGTCAGTCTATGAGTTTAGTTTTGTTCCTTTCTTTGTAACCTCTTCACTTGGTCCGTCAAATTATTTCTTTGTACTTTTTTTTCCCTGTCATTTTCTTTATTTTTCTCCCAGTTTTCCTCGGGGGATTTCATCCTGGTTCCTCGTTTCATTTAATCCCACGTCTCTTACTTTCTCGTCTGCTTGTCTTCCTTTTCTTTTCTCTCTTGTGGCCTTTCCATCTTCTCGAGTTACCCAGGTGTGTACTACCTCAATTTTTTCTTATTTTCTTTTTCTTTTTTCTTTTTCTACTCACCTGTTTTCAATTTTTTTTTAACATCTCTTCTGGCCTCTATTTAGTATTTCTTGGACCTATCCAATCAATACCTCCCACGCTCTCACCCTCAGCTAAGCATTCTTCCACTCCCATTCACCCTTTGCCATTAGCCGTTTGTCTCTCTAATGTTGATTCAATTGCTTGTTGTTACCCCCTCTCCTTTTTTGTCTGTTAAATATAATGGCCTGCAAAAAAAACAAAAATTGCAAACTCAACACATCTATTCGCGCCCAACTACCCACGTATTCTTAAAGGCCAGAGCAAATCTGAATTTTACATGTTTTTGCTTGTGCGATGAGCTTTGGTCCCCCCGTTTCCCCTTTTTGTGGTCCCATCTTAATTAATATTTGAACCTTAAATCCCTTTGATCAAAGATATTTGTTGAGACAATTTTTTTAAAAAATGTACTGTACTACCACATCTCCAACGCAATGGGGGTTTGATCCGCCTGTTTTCTTTCTTCCTGGCTTGCTATGTTGGACGGTTGATGAGGCTGGGTTTGTGAGAAGAAAAGAGGCTTAATTGGAAGGAGAGAAAAGAAACGCGATGGATGCAAGATACTCTTTTCTGTAATTTTCTTGGCTATTTGAACGCCGTCTACAAGATAATGCCTAATTAATTTACTCTATGAACTACCTATATACCTCTCTTTCAAAGAATATCTCTCTATCCACTGTATGCTCATTGGTGACACCATTAGATACATATGGATTGTCAATATCAGTTTTGAAAAAAATGTCATAAATACAATGATGAACCAACCCCCCATTAATAATACATTCGAAAATGCGCACTATGTTTTGCTTTGTTGCTGCAGGTGCTCAGTCCATGCTCACAATTTCCTGTTTATTTAGCCCTGATATTGAATGAATCTTCGGTAAATTTTTCTATCTATCGGGTGGAATTTGCGGGTATATGGCGTTTCTGCTTTGATGGGAAGTTGGCGGCGACTTGATAAATCTTAACTTACTTAAAACCCTTGTTTCCGTAGACAGGAGCTGATTGGCCTTGATGCGGGCTTGCGCTTCTGTAGTAAACTATTTAATTTCCAGCAAGCTTTGTTCTAATTATATGAGCATGGAGATCTATGTAGTTTGTGTCTCCGCAACAGAAATTGTCCTCCAAAACGGGGCAGCAGCATTCTGAATACTCCAGCCTCAACCCTACACACCTCCCAACGACTGCAATTATATTCTGAGCAAAAAGATGAAAAGGTTTATGGATGAACTCAAACAGTGCAAAAAAGCTCCTCTAATTTATCTATTATGCATAGTTCAGATGAAACTTGCCAAAAAAAGCGTTCAGTGCCGCTTTTTTCCCTCTATAACTACCCCTTTCATGTGCTCAATTTGTCCGCTCTACAAAGTTAACAGGCGCTACGGGTGTCCCCGTGGACAAGCAAGCCTTGATATTCTCAAAACATTCCATCTCGGACAGGCTGAATGCGCCATCTGTCAGGCCGCCCAGGTGCGGTTGGAGGATGACTTTGTCGCTGGTGATGTAATAGGGGCTAAAAGACGCAAAAGAAAAAGAATTGGTAAGTTTGGTTCTTCCGCTCTCTGTCTGTTATACCCAATAAAACGAAATTTTGTTGGAAGGAATAGAGAGGAGAGGAGAGGAGAAGGAACGTACTTAATCTCCGGCTCGTTGGGGAAAACATCCAGCCCGGCCATCTTCACCTTCCCCGATTCCAGCGCTTCAATAAGCGCATTCTCATCAACGATCATGCCGCGGGCGGTGTTGATGAAGTAGACGCCGTCTTTCATTTTGGCGAACGCTGCGCGCCCGATTAGGCCTGTCGTGGCAGCGTCCAGGGGACAGTTTATGGAGATGATGTCGGAGGCGGAGAGGAGCTCGTCCAGGGTAGCGCAGTAGGTGGCTGAATATTGGGCTTCGACGTCTGCGGGGAGCTGGGTGCGGTTGTAGTATTTTATTTTTAGGTTGAAGGCGAGTGCTTTGCGGGCGAGGTGCTGTTTGATCGGGTAGAAGTGATATTAGAGAATTTCTTTTGGTCTCATTTGATGTCATGTCCCCAGGGATAATGGAGTGGGGAGGCAGATCTGAGATAGATAAATGCGCTCTGTTTCCGCAATGGGCTTTGATATGATGGAGCCCTTTTTTCTCCGAAGAAAAGGAAATCTCTCATATACGTACTTTCCCTATACTCCCCATCCCCACAATCCCCAACGTCAACCCTCTCGGATCCTTGGTCGGCACAAGACCATTCTTCCACCCTCCCTGCCTAGCAGACCTCTCCGCCACCGTCGCGTTCTTCAGCACGGCCAGGATCAGAAACATGCTCATATCCGCCGTGGCCTCAGAGACCGCATTGCGCGTGTTGCAGAACCAGATCTTGTTGCGTGTCATCCAGTCGACGTCGAACTCGTTGTAGCCCGCTGAGCCGGAGGCTATGATCTTGCAGTGTGGTACTAGGGGCCCAAAGAGCTCCTCGTCAAATGGCTCGAAAGGCAATGTGCCCATGCGCACCATGACGGCGTCATAGGGCCCGTTGCGGGCGGCGAGCTCGGCAATTTCGGGGATGGCGCCTGCGCGGCCTGGGGATTTGAGGACCTGGGGTGTGAACCGTTAGTATGTGTATATATGCATATATATTGCGAGATTTGTGTGTAGAGGAGGGGAGAGAGAGTTCATGGGGAGGAGATACGATACATGAAAATCATATTTCGATTTAAAGTCAGCTAGATATTCCTCACTTGTGTATGCGGGAGCGCTCAGGGCCAGAACTTTCGGCTTTGCGCCTGGTGCGGAGGGTGACATGTTTGGTGTGGTTTGGTTTGGTTTGGTTTGATATTGGGTGGATTTATGATGGTTGTATGTTATCTTCAGCAGAGTAATTATATATCCACTGAATAAAGGAGTATCAGCCCTTTCCAATTAATATGCTTGGCCCTTGCGAAACTATTACTCTTAGAGTACTTTTTAAAGCTTACACGGTTGGTGGAGTCGGCTTAGCGATTCAACTGGTGACCTCGGGCCCGCTCCGTTGCGATGTAACCGGACTGTTCTTTTAGAGATAATTAGTGCATCCTATATGGGATCTTCATAACTGGGAGGTTTGCTTAGGATAGGAACGGATACATAGGGGAAACCGTGGGGCGCAAAAGGGTCTCGGATTTGCAGCCCACATCGTTTTGATATCGCAACTCTCGGATAAGATAAGCTCAGCTACTGCGGGGTACAAACCCGTTCAACCAAAACGCGGCATCCCGAACTTCTGGATAGCACACCAAAGAGTATATTTTCTTTCATGACTATAATGTCTTCATTAGATACATACCGTCCGATGCTCCGTCCAAAAAATTGACCCGACCAGTGGACAAGGAGGGTAGAATATACGCAAAGGAATGAACCGAGAAACAGAACAGAAACAACCCCCGCATTCGGCCCATCCCCTGTCCAAGACCAAACGACAAAAATGGAGCCGAATGCCCGGTCCCTTAGATATTGGTGTTGGAACAGTCGGGTTTGCGTTGTCATTGAGCTCCGTGATTAGTAGATGCCGCCGGTGTCCCAACTTCGCGCCTTTGTTGGTGTGGATAAGGGGGCCGTGAGCATTCAAGTATGAATCATCGAATACTACCCTATTGCTTCTTTACCCCGCATATCGAAACAAAAAACGACTTGATCAAGCAAATTTGCCCCACGGGAGTGACGAAGTAGTTTGACAAATGATGATTCAGGGACTTTTTTTACCCTTGTTGTATACTCGATCGCCAGTCACGAGCGAGCAGGTTAGCAGCCCTGGAACCATTAGACCCGCGTATGGTATAAAACATCCACCAATTCTTTGAATGCATGGGAATCAAGTCATTCCAAAAAATACTCTTTGAACTTTACCACTTCAGATTCCTTGCACCCCATTGAATCAAAGCAATCAGTCCATCATGTCCACAGTCACGACCACAACCACAGCCGGACCGACCACGCTGGTCAACAGAGCCTCGGATTCCAGCAGCAAACCCGCTAATCACGCTCTCCATGAGATCCCCACCTTTGACAATAAGGAAGAGGAGCAAAAGTGGGCCAAGAACCATATGGCGGGCGCGTTTCGGATATTTGCAAAGTTGGGGTTCGCTGATGGCGCATCGGGGCATATAAGCTTGAGAGGTGGGATATATACATCAATGTTCTCAATGCTTTGGCATCATGCTGTTGTTCGATATTTCCTGGACATGGAAATGTGTTCTGGATTCAACATGAATTAAAGAATACATCCCTGCTGTTATTCCCAGGCCGAGCTGTGGACCCAAGGCCATCTCGTAAAAGAAGGGGCAAGGCCATCTTCAATCAATACATAGAAACAGGCTAACCTGACAGCTTCGTTCCACAGATCCCGTAAATCCGGATTGCTTCTGGATCAGTAATGTCTCCCGTTTCCCATCTTCTCTAGAATCGAGGACAGATATATTCGAATATCCTCAAAATACCAAACAGTCCTCACCCCAAAGCACAGCCCCAAAGCGAAGGAGGAACCTCTAGTACTGACACTATGGGCCTCTCCGCGCGCCCGTGAATTATAACCATAGATCCGTACGCCAAACACTTCGGCTGCATCACCGTTTCGGACCTTATACTGGTGAATCACGAGGGAACTCCGCTCACACAAACAGCGCATAAGGTCAACACGGCTGGGTTCATTATCCATTCCTCGATCCACCAAGCACGTCCAGACCTAAATGCGGTATGTCACATGCATTCGCCCTACGGAAGGGCCTGGTCAACTTTTGGCAAGGGCATTGAAATGTTGAATCAAGGTGGGTTGTGAATCTGATAGTTTTTTTTTCTTTTGGAATCTTCAATCGCCAACGTCGTGTCATTTGTGGGCATGCATGTAGTGGTGCCACCGTTTAATTTGCTGCTTCTTGGGCGCCCTGAAGCAATTAAGGGACTACTTACCACTAAAGCTCTCTGCTGCGCGGGAAACGCTCCCCTCTCCGTTAAAAGCTTCAGTTGCACTTTGGCGGAAGGATGAGTTCACCCTCGGGCAGTTTTGAAGCCAATAGCCTTCTATCAAGTTTGAATTTGGCAAGCCACATTTCACACTGACAATGGCCGCAGATTCCTGCATGTTTTATGAAGATCTCGCCGTCTATGAAGGCTTTGGTGGGATTGTCCTAGCGAAAGAAGAGGGAGAGAACATCTCTCGTGCTCTCGGAGAAAAGCAGAACCTCATTCTCCAGAATCATGGGTTAGTCCATCCCAGCATCAACCAAGGCTCCGGTCCCTCTCTAGTGCCTTTTTCTGCCACGTCGATCTATCTGATTCCCGTGCTCTGTGAGAAAGGGCTCTGCAAAGAGTCGTAAATTATACTTTCATCAAATATCTGACAGAGCCCGATATTGGCAGACTCATCACCGCTGGCTCGACAGTGGGCGAAGCAGCAGCCTTTTTTATCGCATTGGAAAGGGCGTGCCAAACTCAGCTGCTGGTTGAACACGCCGTGCTCCATACGCCGGGCCTGCAGAAGAAATATGTTGGGGATGAAGAAGCTGCATATACCAAAAAGGCGTCCGGATCACCTGCAGCGATGTACATGCAATTCGTGCCGGAATATGAATTGATCTTCAAGGAGACGAAGGGGGAGTTTACCCAGTAAAAATGTGTACTGGACTTGTTTCGGGGGGTTGCGACAGCGAACGATACTCTAGATGGGGATGAGAGTGAGAAGTTAAAAAGATTTGATATTTTTGTGCTTGCAGTGCCGCTGTTCTTGGTTAGTTTTTATATATGTTGGCGTGGATGTAATACAAACGTGGTCGCGTAAATATCCCCCAAAAACCAAGGTGGGATGCGGTAATGCAGTAAGGAGCAGGACTGTACAAGAGGTTATGCAAGGGTGTGTAGTCGGGCCCGTCTCGTTTGCCCATGCATCTACCGGTTTCTGAATAGGTTTGGTACTTTTTCTATCATCCGATTTTGCTTATCAGAAGTAATCGTTTGATTTTGTTTCTTGCTGGGCATTCCGTCGTTATATGACACCAAAGCTGCAGTCTCACAAATTGGCTGGACATAGACCAGTGCTAGACTTGGATTGGCCCAGTCTGTAATAGGTGAATGCTCGCGAGGTATAGGCACCCAAGCGGCAACACCGAATTACCACAGCCGGGGGTCCGTGATCAAGTAAACTGTAGTCATCCTAACCGTCGGTTTTACAACTTGGGCCTCCAGATGTTTATAGATTAAATAAACTGGACGGAATAGACTGCCATCAACGGTCCGTCCATGAGCAATTCAAGCTTCTCCCGCCTCTGTCAGCAATCCTTTTGCTTGGGCAGTTAGTGTAAGAGTTGCAGAATTTAGTCCAGGCCATTTGGTATAGTGAACAAAGAATTCGGTTCTGGCCTTGTCAATGCGAGGCAGGACGACGAGGAGGTATATGACTCAAATAAATAGCCATTAGGAACGAGCGCTGGCGCCATAATTTACGACAACCCGGCTCTTGTGCTCCTTTCTAAGAGATTTCACTTTGCACCCTTGTTGATGTTAGTCTCTCAGCCTTCTCGTCGAGGCTGGGCGGGCTAACCAAAAATATTGCCTTCGGCTGCCACGTGGGAGAGAGCGGGTCGGGGTTTTAACCTGCAGAGGCTTCCTTGAAGCTCGAACACAGTCCAGCCAGACGGACGACCTGCTGTTGATTGGCGCCCTTTTTCTTTGTTGCGTCGGTGGTTTGGGTTTTATTTTGGTGATCCGTGCAAACACGTTGTTTTATCCCACAATCTTCCTCATGCAAGGCGCCCAACAATCCTCTGATAATGCGAATTTGAGAGTTCGATAAGCAACTGCCACGTTATGATCCATGGATGCTGAATATTCACTCAACCGCTGTCGCTGTAATTGGAGATGAAACCTGCTTGGTCTGAAGGGGCCAATCTCCTGGACCTTTATTATTGGTGCTCATCAAGGCTGGGTTGGGATAACTGTTGCGCAAAATAAACCAACGATTTGTTTCTCTGTGAAATGGCGTATGGACCCGCTGCAAGGTAAGCTTTTTCCTTTCCTTTTCTTTTCTTTTCTTTTATTTTTGAGAAAATTGCTGTCTCATGCGGCAATTTACGGAGTTTCAGTCAGGATCGGCTTGATTCCGACTGTGATCGGAAAGAACCAGGTATAAGATACATCTCATACGTCCAAGGCCTCTCCGACATCACGACAAACCCCTCGGTCATTGATGTAAAAACGGTTAACATCCTGGCGTCAGTGGAGGGATCACACAAGGATCGTCGGGGTGTCCACGTTGGTATCAGCCCCTTCTGCAGTAGTTTCAGGCTTTGGTCAGACGCCCCGTGTCTCACCAGGCTAACCAGACACATGGCAGCCCCCCAAGCTAATGTAGTTGAAACTTATTTTGTGAGGCTGTTCAATCACAGCGAACAATTTCTTGATAGATGGACATCGCCAAATTGAAAAGGTCGCACTCTCTCAGGCATTTCGGGCATTCAGTCGCCTGGACATGGGGCCGAGTGCTGTTGGTCCACTGTTACTTTTCTTAAATAATGGCGTACTAGGAATGTAGAGACGCTGGGATTCAGAAGATTCTTCTTGTATACGACGGAATGCTGAGGTATATCAACCAACATTACAGAGTAGAATTGTTGCAATCTGCCCGAGAAGGTAGCAGGATCACGGGACTGCCCAAACGGGTTTACTTCTCTTGCAACTTCACATCCTCAACTCCCTCCTTTTCATGTAGATAGACAGCATCTCACACCCAAACAATTGCAGGACTGAATGTGGTTTCGCGGCTAGATTCACTCTATTATTGGTATTGCGCTCTAGCTTCCCTCTCCACCTGTTAGCCTATCACCAAAAAAAGGAGAGTGGGTGATCGCGGCCTAAGGCGCGCCTTGGTTCCTGGTAGAAAGAAACGGCTCTCCTCTCTCTCTGCCCGAAATAACAGCGGCCTGAATCTGACCACATGCCAGTTGTTCAGCCTGTAAAAGGGCGATCCACACTACTATCTTCGGCGCTCACTCGCTCGAATCGGCTCCGCAAAACCCCCCTTCGATTGCACGATTTGCACCACGCGTGGCCGCCATCCAGGCCCGCCTGCAATGCGCCAAGGCCACTAGCCAGCAGATTCCACGCCTCCCACATGCGGCGCCGGGATTGAAATTAGAATCCAAGGTTGCCCCCTTCGTCAAGGCTGAAACACGATCGGCCCCTTCAAGCAACACAGGACGGTCTCCCTGAGGTTTTGTCTTCAGCCTGTGGTGTCGGCGTCCTCTGTGCCCCGTCCCCCTGCCCCCCTGCCGTTGTCCTCTGATTGCTCCACACAACTCTCTGCCAACAAGGAATTCCTCGTCCCAGAGCCATTTCCCGCCCGTTTACGGCCCGATTGGATTTCTAGTATCCAAACACAGAGATTTGATTGCTTTATTTAAGTCTGACGGGCCCCCGCCGCCTTGCCGCGCCTTTGTCCTTCAAAATGTCCTCCGCCCAAGACGAAGTCGACCGCCTCCTCAATCCGAAAGAAAAGGTCTCCTGCCACCCAGAAGACCGTCTTGCTTCAGACAACGATTCAAACCTATCACCGTCGGATGACGAGGAGAGTCTAGCATACCTACACTCTGATACCGAAACCGATACCTCCCACACCATGATTTCAAAGTCCACCGGCTACCATCTCCCTACCACCGTCTTCGAAGCGAACACTGGACCCAAAGGAGTGATTGCGGATGCTCAGTCGTATGAACGAGCGAAGAAACGCTCATTCCGTCGCACGTTTATGAACGTTGCTGGCCTTGACTATACCTCATACTCCAATTCGACGAAAGAGGAGCCTGACACGCGACCGGCCCGGGAAGCATCACCCCCGCCTAACGAAACCGAAGACGAGCGCTTTATGCGGCAATGGCGAGAGGCTCGTGTGCTGGAACTACAACGCAAAAACAAAAGACGTGTTAGCCCCAGCAAGCGGAGGTACGGAACCGTCGAAGTGGTCAATGCGAACGGATACTTGGACGCGATCGAGAAGGTGACTCCAGATACTGTTGTGGTTGTTTGTATCTACAATCCTGAGGTAGGTGCGCGTTTTTTTTTTCTTTTCGACCAAAGCCATTGTATTGTGCATACAAGATCAACTAATTCCCTTGCTATCAGTCTCCCGAAAGCAACATCGTGGAGGACTGCCTGACTACCGTCGCCCGCAAACAGGCTACCACGCGATTTATTAAATTACACTATGAGATAGCAGAGATGGAACACGTTACCGCGCCCGCCTTACTGGCGTACAAAGGCGGTGACGTCTTCGCGACAATAGTGGATATCTTCCATCAACTACCCAGTGGACGAGATTGCAGTTCTGCAAGCCTAGAAGATCTTCTCATGCAGTATGTATCACACCCCAACGCATATGCAATAATTTACTAAGTTATATTTCCTTTTCCAGACACCGAGTTTTCTGATTGACGTTTCCATTTTTTCCCATTTACTTTATCCTCTCCAGAGACATTTCCTTTTGCTTTCAACTATATACCCCCTTTCACCCCCTCCTCTCTCATAGAACGAATTCCACAGTCTGCAACGATAAAATGAACCTCCCCTCCCGCTCCGCGAAACGCAGAATTTGCCCTCCAGGATAGCGCCGGTGCATTGGCGCAAATATTTGCTTTTGTTGTTGACTTTTACGTCCCTAGTTACCAAATTAGGGTTTTAAATAAGGAAAGAAAAAAGAAAAAGAAAAAAAGGAAGGAAGAAATACATTTACGGACATGGCATGGCCGGCCATCCAGGCATGGTACTCTAGCCTTCCGTTTTCATTTATGAAATTTTCGTCTCCTTTTTAAAAGGTACAGGGTGACAATGGATGGTTTCTATTTATCATTCCCCTCATGTATGCGGACTCCATTCCCTTTCGTTGACCGAAGAGAATTTTCTTTCTTCTATTTTTCTCGCCTTATTTCTTCGCCGTTTCTCCTGGTCTTAACGGTTATGTAATATTAATATATTGTTCTTGCGTTCCCTCTCTTGTGCTTCCCTGCCTTGCCTGCCGGTTGCCCGATGTTGGATTTTGCCTGGGTCTTTCTTTTTCCGCTTTTCTTTTCCTTTTTCCGTTTTCGTATGTTGATATCCTACTCATCTCTTTGGGCTTACTCTATTTCAATGGTTTTTTACGTTTTCCACGTCCTATGTTTACGTTGATTGTTGGAAATAGCAACAATCGATATACGTTTCTGGCACCAATGTTCTTGCTTTCTTCTTTTCGTCCTTTACTTTCTTCCAGTGGACATGTGCATTTGTGATAAGGGAAAATAGGGAGCATTCATTCTTCTTTCTTCTTCATTGTCTTCTTCTTCATTCCTCTTTTCTTTTCTGTTATTTTCCGCTTACTTGAGTTAATTGCTTCTCTTATGACACACTAAAGTACAAGGAAAATTTATCAAAATTTCTTGAATTACAACTTTTCTAGCCATTTTTAATTGTTTTATGGCGTTGGAAAGCAGCAGCAGTAGTAGCAGTGCTGGCGGACGAACGAACGAACGACCGAACGACAAAATGAAGAAATTCTACTTGAAAGAATAAAGTATTCCTTAACTCCCAATTTAGAGTTCGTCATCAATGCTGACAGTCATCGTCCCTCGTAGCCCATGCATGCATGGCATGGCTGAAATGAGAATGGTGTCAAGTCGAATTTGTTCGGAGATTAATTGTCCTAAACTGGCATATATATATATTCATGGATTAGCTACAGGAAAATTCTAGCCGTCATTGGAGGAGAAAACATAATAAATCATTTTACCCAGATAGCTCCCTATATATCATTCGTGAGCACCCCTTGTTAAACTTGGAGGAAGGAGAGATCAAAAAAAAGTAATGAAGATTTATTTCATTTTCTCAGGCCTGGGCCTTTCTGCAGCGCTCTATAAGATGACGCCCCTGTAAATTTCATCACACGACTCCGGAGTTACCATAATGGGCACGTATCATATCCAGACGGCAAATATCAAACATAAATTTATAGAAATACCCGCGAAGTTTTTATCCATCTCGCGTACCGTGGGCCCTAACCCTCCCGGTCTCCCTTTCTCTCTTCCATTCCGCCAATGGGGACACGGGCGTCGCGATATAGGATCCCCGAGACAACGGTTCTACTCATGCCGCAAGGCGGTAAGCATTACTTGCGTTGCTTGTTGGCGCAGGCGGTGAGACCAGTCGGACTATACAAATCCTCCAAGACAGAAGGGATGTGGTCTACAAAACATGGGTGGTGACGTTTCTATGTCTATGTAAAATCCTCGGGACCGGAACATTACATCAAAAATAGGCGCGATGGCGGAGTGGTTAACGCGAGAGACTAGAATTACCTATCTTATCTCTTCCCTTCGGGGGCGTAGGTTCGAATCCTGCTCGCGTCGATTCTTTTTTTCTTATTATTTGTTCCGGGACTTTTTTTCTTATTATTTTATTACGTTCCCAGTGCTTACTAGCTACCCTTGTAACTTATTTTTTTTGCAGCAAGGAATAGCTCGCTTCCATCCTCGCTATACGCCGTAGGATAGCTTGTATGCGTGTTCCGACACTGAACGAGGCGCTAGCGTTTAAGCTTAAACATGGAGGCCAAGAGCTCTGGAACCTTCAGCTTCTGGCAAACCCTCCTCCCCGACTTTCATAAACGCGCAGCCATGCGAAAAGTAGAACAGAGTGAATAATGAATTGCACGCCTAATTCAATTGGATGAAAACCCTGCAGAAACCACAGAAAAAACCAGGAACACGGTCAATTCCAAATAGTAGAGTACTGAACTTTGCTATATAACGCGGCGGGCGGAAAATGAGCAAATGTATGACCTATGATAAAACGAAGAAACGGCATGAAAAATGTGGAAGTACAGGATATGAAAAGGGACAGCATGTCAACAGAGGAAAACGGAAAGTCAAGAGTGGGTTTCTCATCATTCCAGAAAAACACCGGCGAGCAAAAATGAAAGAAAAAAAGGTATACCAAGTAGATTGGCTGCGGTGGAAAGTTGATAGAACAAAACTGGCGTAAGAGGAGACCAAGACAAAAATTCCAGGGGGACAAAAAAAGATTTTATCATAATTTACATCTTAGAAGCGGACATAATGAAATAGCGTTGAAATGCTCTCGAGACCAAATGAATCCATGCGTGAATTTGATTTCATTAGATATCCATTGGGGAAAAAGGAAACGGCAGAGAAGAAAGTGACAAGCAAAGAAAAAGGAAAAGACATTAGTTTAGTCAGAATCAGAGGGATGTGTCCTTTTCTGCCACGTGCTCATACAACTCCCTTTTCCTGTGTGAAGTCCCACAGCATTTTGATAAGGGTGTCGGGAAGGGTGTAGAGATCAACATGGAATTCGCCCTCTGTATAAAGACGACATGTCAGTATCGTACACGTGTGTGCGTGTGAGAAAAAAGTGTAGAGGTACATAGATGGGGCAAAAAGATTGAAAATAACGTACGCTCAATATCATTTTTGGTATACGAATCGGCGGATTTGTTATCGTGGACCATCTGCACAACTTGGAGGAGGTCATCTTCACCAAGCTTCTGCAGGCCGTCTGCCAATTTATCCATGTCGACCTGATAAATGCCAAGCGAACAGGAGGAGGACATTGTTAGAAAACGGTGGATTCCGGGAAATATCCATTGCGGTGGGGGAAGAGGGTGTGGAACTGGGTTACTAAAACATACATTCTTATCTATCCGCTTCTTTTTCTTCGAGCCCTCATCCTGCGTGCCTCCACGCTTCGATTTGACGCCATTCTCATCACCAGGTACAGGGCCGTATTCTCGGAGAATGTTTAGAAGAGCTGGTTTAGGGTTTTTGAAGGTCTATGGCCATATCAAAGATGGATGATAACATTGTTAGTCAAACCGCATTCATAGAAGAGACAAATACAACAAAAAAACATCAAACACAGTGAGGAAAGATGAGATGTGGTATAGTGTTTGGGAGTTTAGGTATACACTCACAAGAACATGCTTTGACTCATACTTATTCTGTTGAAAGTGTAGGTCATGATTGACAGTATGCTCTTTGTCCAGAACTGTGAAGCCAATCTGCATATCAAATTCACCCCAACCTTCCTCCTCAATTCTGAAGGGCGCGGTTTTGAAAGCTGTATTTCATCCATTGTCAGTCACAAATAAAAGCTGTACAAACACAACTACGTCCACACCTGCATACATGCATGTGCAAAAGAGCGGTAAGCAGAACCAGCCATCAACACGTACTCTGTATCGCCCTATTCCCAAAACTCGGATGCAGTGTATAGGTGACCTTGTCAAACATCGTCGCGGGGACCTCCTCGCCATGCTCGTTCAGCAGGTAAACCTCAATCGACCATTTCCGCAGCGGCAATTCCATGTCCGACGCCGTCTCTCCCTCTCTATATGCGCAAAAAAACCCGTGTAAGCATTCGCCAATTTATCATAATTCATATATATATATTAAATGTCCGGTGCTGTGTGCAGACCCTCCCACGCGCCTCCAAAAGCTCCGCGCGTACAAAGTTTGCATATATACATCCGCGTATATGTTTGCCGCGATGTGGAGCAGGGGACTGGTCCCTAAATCCAAGCAGACTATTCTAGTTGGAGGAATGGACCGCCATGTTCCCCTCCCAGCCCGCGTCGCGAAGCCAGTGCAACTCTCGAAGAGCCAGAGGGGTGCATAGCTACACCAACAGCAATGTCGGTTGGAGAGGGGAGTGTGGAGGGGTAGAAAAGAGCGGGGAGGAGGAGGAGGCACGAACTTGAGATTCTGCTCCGTGACGAGCTTAACTGTGCGTTTCACCTATAGTATGCCATGACCCATCGAAGCAGGGAAAAATATATTAGCTGCAGAGTTCTGTAAGGGACGTAGGGCGAGGGGAAGCAGAAGAGAGCGCTATCCGTCGGCTTGTGCAATTCGCGCCCATTGCGGCCCGTTCTGCGCGCGCCTTTCAAGAGGGAGATGAGGGAGATTGGGAAAGGAAAAGCGCTCACTCACGTCAGGCATGTTGGGCTACTTAATCCTCCGTCTTTGCTTTTTCCTGCTTCGTTGTCTGCCCTCTTTGGTTGGGCTGGGTTGGGAAGGTTTTGCGTGTCGTGTTTTTTTTTTTTCGTTGTTAACCTGGTGTCTAGCTGTCGTCGTTGACGAGGGCGGTGGTTGTGGTTGGGTGGAGAGCTAAGCTTTTCAGGGCTCAAAAATGGATAAAGCTCCAAGCAGCGGGAACACAAGGGACGGTGTTTCTGGGTTATTTGCAGTTTTCGAAGAAGAGAAATAAATAGATTCAAATTTTTATTCTGGAAATAATGTTGAGGATGTTCAGCCGGGTTCTCCTTTCGTTCACGGGTTGGCTTCACGCTATTTTGTCTCTTTCATGCTTGCGGTTTGCACTCCACAGCCAAATAGTTATACGAACGGCTTCATACGAAACAAATAACCAAAACAGAAAACAATGGCACAAAGGATTTCCGAAATGGGCTAATTATTTTCTCTACGGGATAATAATAAGGCAAATCTTTACTCCAACAAAAGCCTTTCAGAGCAGGCACGCGCCTCATTAGGAAATATACAACACAAAACGGCGCGGATTGGGGGGGGGGGGGGGGGGGTTAAACAGAGGAGGCATGACAACCGTGGATGGCTAAGGCTTTGGGAGGACCTTGTTCGAGGGATCGGAACGCGGAACTATGATTGACATGCTTCGTTCTATTAAAATATCATTTTTCTGATCTTCTTCGTTCCTCCTTTTTCTATTTTGTTCCTTTTCCCGCCTCCCTTCTTAAACCATCCCCCTTCCCTTGCCGCAGTTGAGGTGAGAAAGAAGCCTTGACTTGAACCATGTTTCATTTCGCCGGATGTTCCCAACTTCTATAAGTCATGAGCGTTTCAAATTTATCTCTTCTTGGATTGGCTTTTTTGTTTATTTTTTTTCGTTTTTCGTTTTTTTTTTGGGGGGGGAAGGGGGTGTGGGTGAAAAATAGTAAAAATATATAGTTCATCTGCACCGTAGCTTCATGAGGCAAACGCACACCATCGAATAGGAAGCTGGGAAATAGCAGTCTCGTTGACCAAAAAAGCGAAGGGGTATTGGGGCTTTTGCAAGGGGTTATAAAGGGGGGTGAAATGGGTTTTTTTAGGGAGTCCGCAAGGGGGGGGGGGGGGGAATGGTGATAGTGATACCATGGTGATGTTGGGAGGGACTTTCGAATCCAAACGGGAATAGCACGTGCTGTTAAACACTGGTCTTTCTGAGTGATGCGTAAATTGTTCTCGAAGATGATGATATTTATGAGGATGATCATGGTAAGAGCGTGGAGATAGTCCCGGGCGGGCTATTGAATTTACTCGCTAGCAGCAGCAGCGGCGAACAGCTTCTCATTCTCCTCCTGGGCCTTCTCGAAGGCCTCCTTGAAGAGATTCGCATCTGCAGAAAATGGCGCCGTTAGTAGATGTATATATATATGCATAGTAGAGATAGAGGGGAGGCAGGGGAGTGCGGTAGGACTCACTTTCACTATTAGCAAAGCGGATAGCCAATGTCTGTGCTTCGGGCTCACCCTCACTGACGTCCGCAGCGGCATTCCACACCCAGCTTCGGTCGCTACCGACATTGGGAGCCAGTTTCATATCAGGCACAACTAAAAAGAAAATTCCACATCAGCGGAACCATCCCTACTCTCACATCACAGAGCACATAATCCGAAAAGCAAGCGCCTTCTTTTCTTTCCATCTCGAAAATTTTTGCTAGCGGGGTCCGAATACATACTGTAATGATTCGCGCACACTTTCAGTGTCTTATCTCTCCGCATAACCAGGCGGGTCTTCTGGTTCTCCTTGTGCTTAAGAAGTCTGACATCGCCGGTTCCACGTTCTTTCCATTCCCGCGAGTCACGGTCAAATTTGAAGAGCTTCGCACGCATCTTAAAGGTTTGTTCCTCCAGCTCCTCGTTTGTCTTGATCTCGACCTTCTCCGTGAGGCGCACGACGGGCTCGAAGTGGACGTCCGCTTCTTCCTCATCCTACATCCAAATCAGCCAAAATGAGAGGCATTATGTCAGTTACAGAAACAACATATTTGTTCTGAAAAGTGTAAAAGAGGTTTTCCGGGGGTATAACAGTAAGGAAAAAAAGGAAAAAGGAGGCATCGGGAAAAACGCGTCTTGGAAAGAAAAAAGGCGGGGTAAATTCACAACATATGAAAAAAAGAGAAAGGGGGTAAGTCCCCTCACAAATTCAGCAAAACCAGGATGTAAAGAAAGATAAGGAGTAGGAAATGGAAAAGAAAAGAGAAAAAAAATAATAGAAAAAATTCACCCAACAACCGAACAAACAGCAAAAACCACCAAACACAAAAGAAACACAAAACAACTCATTCTCCCACTCACCACAACATCCGCATCCTTCTTCTTCGAAGATCCAGACGGCTCATCCTCATCCTCATCCTCCTCCTGTCTCTTCTCCCTCTTCGGGCCCCCGCCAAACATCGAAAACACGCTATCAGAGGTGGTGGTGGGGGGCTTGACTTCTGCCGCCGGCTCCGCCGCCGCCGCGGCCTCGTCCTTCTTTACATCACCATCACCACCAGCGGGGGCATCGGCGGCCTTTTCTGTGTCTGCCTTGGGTTCTTCAACTTTCTTTTCCGCGTCGGGAGCAGCTGCGGCCGCGGCCTCGTCGGCGGTAGTGGCGGTGGTGGGGTCTTCGGGCTTGTGGGTGGTGATGTCAGTCATGGTTGCGGTGCGTGGCGGTGGTGCTGAGGAGGTGGGTGGTTAAGGGGGTGGGTATTTGTATTATCAAGGGCGTTGTTTGGGCTGGTTAGAGATGTGGCGGTGTGGTGGTGGGAGGAGAGATGTAGTCGAGGTTGAAGATGAAATTGTGATTTCGAGGTGAGGAAGAGAGTTTCCAGGCAGAGAGTGAGGGGTGAAGAGGGTCTGGCGGCGGGCGCTGTGATTGGCTGGCAGATCGACAGCTTCCAACATCACATTTTTTCTCTCCCCTTTTATACCTACAAAAAGAGATAACCATGCAAAATAAATAAAACGTGTTGAATGGGTGAAATAGCTAGTTACATTGCTGTACCTACGTGGATTTATGTACTCAACACTTATCAAATCAATATATTAAAAAGAAGAAAGGAGAAAATAAAATAAAAAAAGGAGAAAATAACACCGCTCCCAAACCTTGTCCCGCCACATCGCCAAGCATCATCATATTCATCGCGGTCATATTGTTTGTCCTTCCAATGCCATCTCCCAGCCAGCTGAGTGCGGGATGTCAATCATTGAAAATAAAACAAAGAGGTACCAAGGAACACAAACCACTGCAAACGCCGTTCCTTGCAAGGGGCCATTGAGCCTTGTCCTATTCCGAACCGAAGCTGGGATACAGGGACTCAAATATTTCTTGTCTCCATTCCTCGGTGAACCTTCGGAAAAGGAAAAGCACAATGCCCTCTTGAGTGGGAGTAGTGGGATAAGATCAAAAAGCATAAAATATTAACTGGGGGCGAACCCAACCCAAACTCCAGGCCTCCAATTCCTCCCCAGAAAAACCAAACCATCCGTATTAAACCCGTTGAAGAAAAGGAGTCGCTGAAAGCTCACCATGTACTTGATAAAAAAATGACAGAAAGAGAAACAGACAATGACAAAAAAAACGAAAAATATGGAATGAAAATACCAGCGAATGGAGTAAGCTGAAAGCAGACGGAAAAGGGTATTATTATCACCGGCGCCCGCAGCCTCGATAACCATGTGTATGCCCATGCACTTTCCCGCGTCGTACTTTCTGGCGTCTCCCCATCTCGCATCGAGGCCACCGTGCGCTCTTCGTCAGTTCATCGTTAGGCCCAGCTCGCAGCCGCTGCCATAGATGCGTTGCGTGCTTCTGCGCCGCCGCCATCCCTGGAGACTTTTTCACTCGCTGTGCGCCATCAGTGATGCGCCGAGCGAAGTTGAAGTCGTGCACATATGCAGGATTTTGGAATAGTCTCCTCGCCTCCTTCTCGATTGTATAAAGCTTTTCATTCGCGAATTGCACGACATCTGTGTTCACTGTGGACAGTTTCTGGCGGAGTAAGGCTGTAGATATCACCACCCCATCCTGTGTGCGCCGCGTAATCTCTTCAGAAAGCTGTTTTGATTTGGCCAGTATCACGTTCGTGGCTGTCAGTGCCCGTTGCAACGAGGCCCGACCTACCAATCCCGTTTCCCCTCGTAGAGCATCGCTCCTCTCAAGTAAATCTGCAGACATCCGGTTGTATACATCAGTCAGCCCCGCAGAGGCCATGTTGAGATCCCTTTTGAGCTGGGCAGAGAGTTTCTGCGCGGCCTTTTTCCAGTTTGCGATCTTCAGCCAAGGCACGCCAAAATCAACCTCCGTAACCTGTTCGATAATGGGTTTCGATTTCGTGGTGATGGAAATATTCAGAGGTCCATATGCGTATTCCCTGGGCAAACGTAGAGTATATACTCCGTCAAACAGGCGGGCCTGGTCAAACGGAATCTGCTGATTGGCCCTGGTTACCGCAACCTCGAATTTTGGAGATCTTCGCCGTGAGGTTAGGCGCGTTGGAAGTCTTATAATGACGTGGCAATCACCAATAACATGCACTTGGAATTTATCCGGTTCACCCCCTTGTTTCTCAGTGTGGCTGGTAAGTTTCGAGATATAAGTATCTACGTCGAATGAATTTTTACCCGCACAGTCAGGTAAGATCAAATCGCTTACGGAGAGAGGCATTAGCGATGTTGTTTGTGCGGGGGTGCCTGTCGTTGTTCTAAGCGGTAAAGAAGCTGTTGTCGAGGTAGGTCTACTGAAGACAGTGGATATAGGTCGGGAGGGAAGTTGAGAGGAGGGGTCATCGACACGGGGGATGTATAGGACTGCAACAATTGGCACCACCAGAGTAACAAACATGATAAGTGCGAAACATGCGCGTGCGACGTCATCGACACTATATAGTGTTCCAAATAAAAGGAGTTCAGCAGGGCCATCTGGGATCCGCTTGATACCCACCCAATTTTTCCAACTTCGAAGGTGAGTAGGTGTTCTAGCAACCCTCTCCGGAGCTTCGGTCGATTTGGTAATAGCTTTTGAGGAATGAAGCCGCGAAAGAGATGCGAGATTCCTATTTAACTGTCCAGGGGCAATACTCTCAAAGGTTTTCAGGTCAATTGGAAACCTCCCCAGCACTTGTGATTCGCCGGTGTCTTTTTGGCGGGACTCCAGACAGACATGTAAACTTTGATAGTCCAGCGGAACCATCGGATTCTGCGTAGTCCACATGGGATTCTCAGAGATGACCATGGATGGAGTTCCATGCCGTTTCATAAAGGTATGACACAGAACAAGAGTCTTGCGGGTTATAGGACTGTCATCCTGGGCTAGAAAGAAAATAGCCACATCTGGGGGATCCCAAGGAGTAGCGGACTGTATTTCGTAGCCCGAGCCAGTCCAAACTGAATTGCACGGGCTTCGATTCTTTAGTGCAATGCTAATAGTGCTTGGTTTGTCGCCCTCCCTCTGCACCACGGCCGAAACGCATTCGTCGACAATGAGTTGAACATGAATTGGGAGAAGCTCAGCGTAGTTGGGACTAGCACCAGTGCCAAAGGACGCGGGAACGACATGGAAACGAGAGGAGTCTCCCGATACCACCTGATTAAAGTCGTCGTCGGAGCCCGCAACGAGGACATCCCCCATCTTATCAAGGATGATATGCTTGAAATCGGGCGCACCGATGTAGAGAGCACGGAATGGCTTGGTAAGGTCAAGGCCCCGTTTAGACATTGTCTGCTGGACAGTGACGGATAGATGGCCATCACCCAGATCATGGGGCAGAGTAGTGCGCAGGAATTCTGGTGTCTCCGCTTCATTGTTGAATACCTTGATGGTATGCTTCAGCTCGATGGTCTCCCTTTCAGGCCAGTTGTCCGGCTCAACGAATTCGATAGAGTCTGGCTCTAGCTGGTAGGGAGGTTTGATGGTGCTCCCGCTGTTCTCAAGGCTTTGTTCTCTGATATGGGAGGGAAAAGGTAGCAATGGTGTGGGCTCAGAGTAGTAGCTGTGCACGTCGACGCTATCTGCCTCACTATCGTCATCATCCCTGCTGCCCTCGAGGCTGGTCACATCGTCAGGAACACTACGGCCCACCAGCGAGGCGGTGTCTGTCTGTTCTGAACGGGAATCGTCCTCAGAATAGATATCAGAGCTGCTGAGGGTAGCCCAGCTCTCGCTGAGGGAGCTGCTGGGCCGTTCAAACCGATGATTGTCTGACGTCATTGGTTCAGCGTCAGGCTGCAATGGGGGGGGCACCGGCCGCCGGGAGCTTTGGGAACGGGACTGGAATAGAGGCAGGCTCTATTTATTATTTCGATGATGATCGCGATGATTCTGGGACTTGCGGGCAGACGCAAAACTCATCTGAGCCAGGCGTGGTCTTGCGTTGTCGTTGTTGTTGTCGAGAGGTGTGAAGTGGTGGAGGTGGGGTGGCTTTTTTGGATTAGGTTAATGCTTCGGGCCCGCGCGGGGAATGGGCGAGATGACTATTACATCCATACCGCGATTATTATTAGGCAGGCGCCGGAGCCCGGTGGAACAACCTTCGCAGCTAGCTTTGGCGGGGATTCGGAGAACCAGCGGTTGAGGAGTCCGCTACGGCCGCTTCTGGGGAGGTCTGGAGCCGCTCTAGCAGGAGAAGGGATTGCCTTTCTGGGACGCTTTTGCATCTATCTATACAAGAGGCGGATTTCAAACTGAATAACAGAATATAAATAATAGTAATAAAATATAATATAAAATAAATATACATACAGCACATTCTCATTCTCTTCACATTAACACCCATCTCACCCCACCATCTCATCTCAATATCGCCTACCCCTCATTGTCCTCTCTATCCCCATAAAAACACTGTGATCACATATATCTATCTATGTATATAATTTGCTTCAGTTTAACCCGGCGCGATGAACTGGTCGTGCCGGCAGGAACGTTTTACTAGACAGAAAAGCTAGATAGAAAATACCTATATAGGTATATAGGCGAATATGAAGCGAAAAAGAATGCAGCTACAGAGGAACGGAGGAGTTAAGCAGTTTAACCAATAAGCCAATCGACGGATTCAATTAAAACCATCACCCAAAAAGAAAAAAAAGCACGCGAACGAGTTGAAAGGAGGAATATTATATAGTATGCGGGTGTAATGGAAACGGGATAGCGAGTAGAAGAAAAGAAAAGAAAAAAACGGTAAACTGTAAGGGAGAACGTATAGTAGTCTTATGTTATGTACACGTAGAATTTCAAAGGTGAAACAAGAAAAAAGAGAATCAAGCGCGGAAAGGAAGAAATCAGAAGAAGAGGAGGAAAGGGGGGATACAACGTGTGGTAAAATAATAAAAAACTACAGGAAGGAAAAAGAAGAAGAAGAAGAAAAAAATGGATAAATGGAAGGTTTAAAAGTAAGCTAGAAGAAACAAAATAAGGGGCTGGAAGAATGATTAAAATAAATAATTGCCGTGTGCGTCTTGGTTTGCTTGTCTGTTTGTCTGTTCGGTCGGTGATGGGGGTATGATTTGTCTTGTCTAGGTTTTCCCACATGGGTTCAAAATGCGTATAATCAATCGCCTCGGTATTGCTCAACAATATTCTCGCAGTGAATATCTTATCTCTTGCCACACGCTTTTTGTTTCCGTTGATGTATTAGACGGGGGAGCCGGGGTGGGTGGGTGGTTGGGTTTGCGTATTGTTAATTCTCGCGGCAGGACTTGTCCCCTTATTTCTGACCTGATAGTGTATCCATAGCCGTGGGCTTCGCATACAAAAAAATGAAAATGTTTGACGCTGTTTGAGAGGTATATAAGGTGATGACGGATTCGAGCGGATGGTAGCGGTATGGCCCAATAGCAGTGATAGATATCAAGGCCTGGCGGGACTGCATTTCCTGATCGTGTGGTAATGGGAGAATGAAAAATGCTTTGCACATCCGGGAGTCATTTTGAGTGCCCCAGTTTCCAAAGGGGCGCACACCCTATATACCCAGAATGAAAACGAGTTGACCGGCTAAATGCCAAGTTTCGAAAGCCTGGTGGAGCAGCGGAGACACAAAAAATAACTTTGCGGAAAAGCGCGACGACATTAGGGTTGCTAGTAAAAACAAAAAGGGGAGAGATAACACAAAAGTGAGGAAGAGTTAAGAAGGCAAGTGAAAAAAAAAAGCCGTGTATTAAAGTATGACATGCAAAAACGCCTTAATTCCCAATAAGCGGTTTAAAAAAGATGAAAAGAAAAGAGAATAGACAAAAATAAGCTCGTGCAGGGTAAAGAATAATAATAAACTCCAAGATGACCAAAGGGGGTTATTCGGATATTTTGAGAGAAAACAAAAACTTGATCTAGCCTGGTCTGGTCTGGTTTCTTTTTTTGGCAACGAGGATGAGAGAAAATCGATCGAGCGGCCCAAGTAATATACAGGCGTTGGTTAGCCCAGTATTGAAATATCTAGGGTGATGCCCAGCCTCCAGCTACTTCGACCCATTCGGCCAGACAACTTCCTAGTTTGCCTTCTACGTCGACGATATCCGTGTCGCATCTGCATCGGCAGCCCACCCCGTTTTCTTTGGGCACGTCGGGCACATCCCAGTATTCGTCTTCTTCTTGTCGTTTTTTCTCGTCTAGAGTAGTCATTTCGAGATAGGGAATCCTATCCTGCTGACGGGCGGGGGCGTTGGCTGGGCAGTGTTGAATCGTTGTGTGTCGATATCCAAAATCTCGGAAGTAATGGATGTCCTTTGGTGCGAGTAGGACACCAGCTGCAAGCGAATGGATTGGTGCATCACCCCACTGGATACGGACGTCAGCATATCATTGAAGTCGAATTTAAACTGGAAACTTTAAAAAGAAAGGGTGGGAGTTAATTGGTGCTTACGCGTTCCATCCAGAATCCACCACTTCTGTCCATCATGGTGAAGAAGTCCTCGTACTCCTTGCTACGGAACCAATCAAGTCGAGCGATTTCAAAGTTACTCCAGAAATGGCACATGTTATACTTTTCCCCTTCCATGGCTTCAGGATCGACGTCTTGAATGCCTCTATTGCCCGGTTGCGTTTGTAAGATTTCATCCGGCAACGGCTCATCCTCTGCATTTTCCTTTGTTGGCTCCTTGGGCTGCGGGGGATCTTCCAGGAACATTTCCCACAAACCCTGGGAAGTGATATTGTTTGTTCTCTTATAGGCGGACGCATAACGGAAGAGGTTTGGAACGGTTTCCTTGAGTTCTTTAACAGCAATAGTGAACCCGTAGGTTTTATTGTGTTCCATCATTTTGAGGAATGGATCACTGGCGCACAGGTCAGAAAACATCAATTTATATGAAGGATAGCAATAGGAACAGTTGGGGATATCCATACTAGGTGATGTCGCAGAAATATTTGATATCTGGCTCCAGACGCCAGTACCACTCATACTTCATGAGCAGCTCGTGCTTGTAGAAGAATCTAGTCGCCATATTAGTACAACCAACGGCTATTTACGCAGCACAGGCTAGATAGCTTGATGCTCACCCAGAATAAAATCGACACATATGGTGGTAACTCTCCATGCCACCATACATAATTGCCGCATCTCCTTGCTTCCTAATTCCTTCTTTGGCTACTTCGTGGTCCATCCAGTCAGGGTATCCCCACATGGAAGAGTCGATTTTGCCGAATTCCAAAGAAGAGCTGGTGTAGTTGGCAATTGTATCTTTAAAGTGCTGGTCAAAGTCGCCGTCATTTAGGAAAACATAAGGGTAGTTGTAGAACCGGTTGAAATGTCGTTCGATGGATTTCATGGATTGAATGACGCCGTCTAATTCCTTATTTCTTGCCAAGACAACGAAGGCTGCGTTTGCTCTGGGAGTACTGGTATTCATTTCAAGACAGCCAGTAGCAAAAACCTTGTCATGTTTTTCGCTAATTTTTCTGTTTTGAAGCCATAGTAATTAGCATTCCAAAGCACGGTAAATATATATTTCCAAGAGCAAAGATATATACGAGTAACAAAAGACGAACCTAATTGTCGGAGGCGTTCCAGCTGGCATCAAAATCCGACCAGGAGAAGAAGGGTGAGTGACAATGAGAAAGAATATAAGAACTATTACAATGCAAGGAAATAATAGAACGAAGCCCAGTGGTATTGAGATGGCGGAGTTCCTTCGAAGTCGTATCCGTCGCTTGAAGAAAGCGAATCTGGGTATTGTGGCGCCTTTTTCATTCAAGGTGCTGTCAAGGGCAGGGGCCGCGGGCAAGTATGGCACTCGCTTCGCGAGGCGTTGTACGAACCCCATTGGCACGGACGGGTGGATTTGAGGAAATCCGGCACAGATGAGAAGGGGGTTTCTGTTTTGCTTCTTTTAAGGAGACTTGGATGGCGATTGAGCTCGCTCTTGGGCCCGGAGGGGAGAACGGGGCGGTGGTTCAAGAAGCCAGCTTTAAAAGAGTTCACAACAGCAACAGTCACGGCCGCCACCACGAGGAAGGGAATTCGGGTATGGAGAAAAATCCGACGAGTCGAGCAGCTATTCGTAGAGGAGGTGATAATGGCCGCAGGAAAAGGGAGGGCTCTTATTCGGGAGCAAAACGAATGGAGCGGGAATGAGACGTCCCCTATCTGCAGATTGACGGTACGGATTCGCAGCGTGGTTGTTAATCCAGCGGATAGGGGAAATACTGGGCTCAATGGACAGCGTCTTAACGCGATACAAGCTTATGGCGAGCCAGGCCGGCGGTCATGAGGTGTAGGAGATAGGAGATGGGGTTATGGGCGGGCTGGAGGAGTGACGGTGGCAGCAATATGGGGGGGGGGGATGTTTGTTCTGGGAAAAAGCGTAGGATTTTTCTGGAGATTGATTTGAGATTCGAAAGGACGAAACGTTTGACGGCAGGGCGCCAAGACCCGCTCGAGCCAGAAACGAGAAATCGCCCAGCGGAACAAGCTGCGATTCCGTAATCCGTTAGTGTCCAGTCCGCCCCAGCACTAGATTTTCCGATGCCTCAGGGAGCGTTCTCTACTCTCCAGAGGCAAGATTTCAGACGCCACAGCGCCAACTGTCTCTGAGAACTGAGTCGTGTATCCAAGGCAAAAATGGTGTCTGCGTGGCGGGTGAAAAGCTACTGTATGTACCCGTACCCCGGTAACAACAATTTGCTGTGTCACGGGCGGTACCGTACGCCAGGTAATGTCACGGACGGGACGCGTAAGATGGCCTGGTCTGGATCAGCACGCAGCAATCTGATGTTTTGATTGGCGCAGACACAGCACTGGGCCGCCTATGTGGGCTTGGTGTCAAATCCGCCTTTGATTACGGCTGGCAGTACTGACGCTTACCGTACGCCGTCCGCGGTACTGTACATGTACTGTACCAATTTTTGTCTTGGATCTCGAAGTTTATATACTGTAGGAGTATCCCTGCCTATGATGTATAGATATAGGATTGTATATTACTGACGATGCATGGGCATATGCGAAGATATAGCCCGTATAAGTAGAGCGATGCTCCTCCATGGTCTGTACGATGGGCATTTTGATTTCTCAGGCTATTTTTATAATTTTATTTCTCCCAGGCGCAGATCTGCACAATCGCAGTCAGCTCTCGCGAAATACTGCCCCCAGCCTGGACGATCCATCACAACACCTTGTCTTCAGCCGCAAGCTGGACTGTCCAACTGCTGAAATACGGGATACATATACGGAGTACTGTACATACGTCTGAACGATCTGTGATGGCACCGCTGCTGTTTGTGTAGGAATGAATCAACCCCAAGATCAATCCATTCATCCTGAGCACACCGGTGGAAGCTTCAGTTATCACGACCAGGCTCCGGGGATGATGTTATTTATATCCGGCCACCAAACTGGCACAACTGTTGACTCGCCGGCAAAGAACCCTGGCACTTCAAGACGATGGCCAGTAGCCCTCGGGAAGACATCCTAGTTATCCTAATGAGCCTTGCCAGGGCTTGCTTGCTTTTCCTTTCCGGTGCTTGCCTGAGAAACCCGGGGCCGACCATACAGCGATGTTTGGATGCTTGTTCGTCCAGCCTAGAAATAAGAATATATAGGTGTTAGCCACCCGCCTGTCAGGCTTTCTTCCGCGATTGTCGTCAATAATAATAATATTTTCTTTCCTTTGTCCTCCTCTCTCTTGCGCCATACCCGAATAGGCCTGACAGAAGGACAAGCAAAGAAAAGAAAAGAAATTAAAAAAATAAAAAATAAAAAAACACAGAAAAAAGGGGGAGGGACGCCAAGCCCGGTCCACCAGAGCCGCTTCTGTGCCGTCATTTCTGATTTCTGCTGGTGACTGAAACCTGCTCACCTGCAACAGACAACAGACAACAACAGGCAGCGGGCAAACAGGCAAACGGGGCCTGATATCCTCGCCATCCATCGAAGAATGACTTGGGCATTGTTCTCTTCATCCTGCTGTCCCTTGAAAATGCTGGACTTGCCCATCTCCTGGTTAATCCACGGCCACAATTAACTGTCTCCTGTGCTACCTCTAGTGTGTTGCTGCTTCATCGCGTGCAAAAAGTCGCCTGAGCCCACGCGACCTCCGCCTCCGCCTCTGCATCCTGCTAATAATAAATATATAACAAGAAAGAAAGAAAGAAAAAGGCATTTCGTCAACCCCGTATGATTTCCTACTAACTCCCCATTTCCTCCCGTTGTTTCGCTCTCTCCTCCACTCTTCATGATGGCGTTACGGATCGATAGCCAGATTGAGAATCCAGCCCAGCCCGCGACAAGGGGGACACAGACCCATGCCGGCTTTTCTTCCCGCCACGGACATCTGAATCTTGATACCTTTTCTCCGGTCAACGAGAATGGCAGTTTTGCTTTTGATCAGGTATTAAAGAGAGGGAAAGTGTTGAGAAGATCGAAAAATAAGCATGTTGGTTTACCCTGATCTATTTTTGGCTTCTATACTCCGTACCGACGAACCGCTATATACGCATGTTTCGAGCGAAGCTAACAGTGGGTTCCTTTATTCTACAGGCATTCAAGTCTTCGTGGAAACCCGGATATCTGGTATTGCGGCCTAATCTCCTGTCCCTGTATAAGGATGCAGAGGAAGCGGAGCTTCAGCTCTCGATCGACTTGTCTGATGTCACGGCCGTCGCCTTGGTGAAAGCTACCAAATCTAAACGCCAACATATATTTGGAATATTCTCGCCTTCCAAGAACTATCGGTTTCAAGCCCCATCAGAAGCCGACGCGGAGAGCTGGGTTGAGCGCATACGCAACGAGAGCTGCTCGGATGATGCGGGCTCGCTTGAAGGCCTTGACGTTGCGGAGAATAAGAAATTGGGAGAAGCTGCGGGGAGCGCGAGTGAAACCGATTACGATGGCCGTAGAGCGAGCCACCATGACGCCCCCTCCATCCACTCCGGCAATCGGCAGGCGCGACAACAGCTTTCACATACTACCACGCAAGACTACTCCGGGAACGAAATGGCATCCTGTTCGGATTTCTCTGATGCTGTTGCTAGCGCTACACCGCACCATTCCACAGCCTCTCTGCCCCCTCATGACGGACCTTCCCTGGCGCCCTTTGCGCCTTTGGACCGTCGTCCATCACTGCCCCGGGACACAGCTCAGCTCGCTGATGGCGCCCTCGGGAACCTTGATCCGGAACGTGTTATTTGCCGCGGCTACCTCCTGTGCTTAAAAAGCAAAAAAGGGGTTCGACAGTGGAAGAAGCTCTGGGTCGTTCTTCGGCCACACAACATTTGCTTCTACAAAGACCAGCAAGAATACGTCGCGACCAAAATTATCTCGATGCTGCAAGTTATCAACGCCGCAGATATTGACCCCATCTCCCGATCGAAGACGTTCTGCCTCCAGATCATCGCGGAGGACAAGACGTATCGGTTCTGCGCGCCAGATGAAGAAGCCCTCGCGAAATGGCTGGGTGCGCTCAAGAGCCTACTGGTTCGACGGCACGGTAGCGCATCAAAACACACGGCTGGGCCTGCTGTCGCTGGACCCTCTTGAAACTAATCATTGAAAGCATTCGTGACGGTGTCCCCGCTCTCGCCTTCCTCAAGGACAAACAACTACGCCCACTGCAAGCCATAAATATCTCCTTTGTTAATCATTACTGTGTTTTTGTTACAGTTAATGTACAATTGTCTCTGCGCGCACACGCACACACACACCCACATACTCACAATATATTTTCCTTGTTCCGTTTTTGGCGTATTGGTGAAGAACGACTACCTGTACTTACTCTATGCTGCCACACCAGGTCACTACTGTTGGATTCCGACACATATAACCTCTTTTTAATACCGCTCACCATGTCTCATTTGCTTTCTACTTATCTTTTAGCGCCTTGACTTGTATATTTCTTTTCTTTTTTTCCTTCTCTTCTCTCCCCCCTTCTCCGCACGCCACAGAAGCACGTCTGCTGTAGGCTGTCAAATTTGGTCTTTTCTTTTCCTTTTTTTATTTTTATACCTGGCTGCCAACAGCATACCTGTTTACCTTTTTTTTTATTGGACATTGATACCCTTCTGCTTTTGTATTGTCAATTTTATTTTCTTCGTTACCCCCTCCCTCTGTGTCGTTTTGTTATGCATCTTGATCTCTTCTCCACACGAGGCAGCTCGTAATTTCCTCATCTTGACTTCCCCCCCCCTTTTTTTTTGGTTGGTTGCAGCAACTTCCCCTAGCTTTACTATTGTTACTGTTTGAATTGAGACTGCAGACTAATAATATGAGAAGTGGCCCTGATGTTGAACTTTCCATGGTGTTAATTTTTGACTGGAAATACCAGAAAACCGTAGCTGAACTAGATTCCCAATGACTAATCATGCCAAGAACCGCTGCTTCTTCGCCAAGCCCCAAACTCAAAAGACGTTGAACCTGACATGCATCGGCGGCTCTGTGATCCTGGCTGCATAAGTGTCACTGCGAACCAACTTCACCAGCCTTATATGACTATCATACGCTCATTTATTATTACCAGCTTGCCACCCCCCTCTCTCTTTTATCGCTCTTCTTATCTCTTAGCACTTTCTATTATTTCATGAAGACCTCTCATTCGTTCACCTCCGTGTCTAAGCCATCGGGTGTCAACAAGCAAACGCAAGGCACCACCGATCACTCTATTTAGTCCAAGCCAGGCACAAAAATTTTTCCATAAGAAGGGCATGGGTTTTTTCGACCACCTTCAAAAGAAGGGAAGCATAGCGATCCAGCCCAAGCGGCCGCAGATCCGCAAAGTCGAAGCAGCACCCACCCCCACCAAACATGCCCCTTCCAGAGCCGCATCAGTCGCAGCGGACTTTTCAGACTCCAGACCAGCTCCTCGCTCCCAAGCGCACCCCCGCCGTGACCGCGATCGCGATCGCCTTCTCGCACCAGGCAGACGCCCGTCGAGTTCCGTCCGCGCAAGCTCCATAGCGAGCGACCCCACCCCCTCCCGACACCATGACCCCACCCTACGCCTAAAAGCGAAGTCCGGACCCCGAAAGCGGCCATCGCCTGTGCAAAGGCTGTCGAGCAGTAGCGATGATGGTGAGAGCGATACCGATGCGTCTTTCTTTGAGGTTCGCAAGCGGGCGAGGGTTAGCGCTAGTGCGGAGCCAGATTTACTGCGCCGGGTTCGGTCCGCGGCTGCGTTTGCGGAAGCGGAAGCCGCGGGGAAACAGATGGTTACTATTGTGAATGCGGCTGATATCAGGTCTGTGGATAAACATGCGGAGTTTATGAGAGCATTTGATGATGCGGGAGATGCTGGTGCTGTGGGTGCTGCGGAGCCCGTTACGGTTCGGTTGCAGTATCCCGGCGCTTCGCAGGGTGAAAAGTAAGTTCCTATAACCTATGGAAATCGCTGAATTTGTCCATTTTTCTCATTTGTTTTGCTAATGATTTGGCTCTAGATATCAACTTGTTGTACCTCGGGAGAAAGACGGCTTTAAACCCTTGGATGACATAGTCCATCTGGTCGACATAGTGTCACAAAATTATATACCGGAGGAACATGCCCACCTTTTCAACGACGAAGCTACCGGCATTAATCGCCGCTTCAGACGCGCCCTGGCGCATGCCTCCCAATCAGAATTCACGGAAGCAATCGACGAATACAATAATACCATCTCCCGGCTCCGAGCTGACGGCTCCATCGCGAAACACCTCGATACCATACACAGCCTCCCCCTTCCGCTAGTCGAACGGATCCTAACCCAAACATACGCCCGCACCGTTTCCCCACGCGTAGAGTCCCTCCGCCAGTATGAAAACGGCACAGACAACGTCTACGGCGAGCTCCTCCCCCGCTTCATCTCCGAGATCTTCAAGCAAACCAAACTCAAGTCCAACCAGGTATTCGTCGATCTAGGCTCCGGGGTTGGCAACGTCGTCTTACAGGCAGCGTTGGAGATCGGCTGCGAGAGCTGGGGGTGCGAAGTTATGCAGAATGCCTGCGACGTCGCGGAGCTGCAGGGGCGTGAATTCGAAGCCCGCTGCCGGCTCTGGGGGCTCGCGCCGGGCGCCGTCCGGCTTATCCGCGGCTCCTTCCTGACGCAAGAAAGCATCATCAAGGCGCTGCACCGGGCCGACGTCGTGCTCATCAACAACCAGGCGTTCACGCCGCAGCTGAACAACGAGATCATCAACCACTTCCTGGACATGAAGGAAGGGTGTCAGATCGTGTCGCTCAAGTCGTTTGTGCCGGCGGGGCATCGGATCCAGGCGCGCAATTTGAATTCACCGATTAATTTGCTGTCCGTGAGGCAGAAGAATTACTGGTCTGGCAGTGTTAGCTGGACGGATGCGGGGGGCACGTATTTTATTGCAACCAAGGATAGTTCGAGGTTGAAGGCTTTTGCGGAGGGGATGTTGAATGAGTGAATGGATTAATACTTTTTTGGAAAGGTTACGATCATATTTTCTGGGGCGTTGGGTTTTTTTTTCTTTTCCCATCTGCTCTTCTTTTAGATATTTTTGGTTAGAGCGGCTGTGGGGAATAGATGTAAATCGACGGGAAATTGGATTAGAGGTTGGAATTCTGGCACATAACCTTGGGTTTTTGCGGGGGATTGGTTTCATGATACCTTGGTGGGTTTTCTTCAGTTACATATATTGTCTCTTTCCTTTTGGACTGTTTTCTTTTTGGGATCCCCCTATTCTTTCATGATAGATGCTGCAATACCCTTTCCTGCCTGTTGCCTTTCTTTTTGATATTTTTGAATATCCATTTGACGAGCGGCAAAAAGATACTTCTAGTATGCGACGACACATCGTCTGGTCTCGTGTGATTGCACGGCTTTTATGATTCCGTTTTCTGGGCAGTTTTTCAATATAGAGCGCATCTTCCCATACCCCCCAAAAAAATTCACAATCCAGTTATGTATCTCTAATGTATTATTATACCAATAATGTGCGCCCGGGTGACCTTCTCCCCATAAATTCTCAATATCAGTTCCGCAACATACCCACCGTCCGAAAGCAATAAAAAAAAAACAGAACGCCGCCCATCCCCATCGACCCGCTCCATCGTTTCGATTTCATCAGCTCGTCTTCAGGAAGCTAACTTACTACATATGACAGCAGAGCATCCAAGAAATACGCAATGCCCTATTAGAAAAAGGAACGTCAAGAAAATTTGGACGCCTTATTCATCGCCTCCGCCTCCTCTCCCATCCGCGCCATCCAGCGATCGACCAATTCCTTGTTCTCCGTCTCCAGCCGCTTCGAGCGGTCTTCCGCCATGTTAAACTGTAGATTCAGCGATACGAGCTCTGTTTGCACGTTCTGTAGGGGGAAAACAAAAGGGGACGGGGGACGAATGTTAGTATAACTATACGTATCAGAAACGCGGGGAACGAAAACGAGGGAGGAAACCATATATATAAATATAAAGTCCAAAACATACATCCAACAACTTCGCCTTCCCCCTCAACTCCTCATCGCGATCCTTCACGCGCGTCAGCAACAGCGCCCGCTCAGCAACCAGCGCCTCAATCTTGCGCGCGTCCGCATTCGTCCGCCGCCGCAGCTTGTCCAGCTCCGCGCTTGTTTTGGCAAGTTTGGTTTCCAGCTCTGTGCGCGAGCGCTGGGCTTCGGATAGGTCTTGGCGGGCGGCGGCGAGGAGGAGGGTGTCGGCGTGGGAGTGGGATTGGGAGGGTGGTTCGGTTCCGGGTTGCTGTTTGGAGGAGGGGGTGGGTTTCTTGTTCTTTTTGTTGTTGTCATTACTGGCGGCGGAGCTGGTTCTGTGCTGGGAGGATGGGGTAGGAGGGGCGGAGGAGGGGTCGGATGGATGGTGCTGGTGGAGTTGGCTGGTGCGGTCTGCTAGGCGGGAGTCTATATGATGTTGGTGTCAGCTCATGGAGGTATGGGTATGGATTGGAGGTGGTTTATGTGCCGATAGGCAAACGGGGTTAATTGCGCAGCTCTGCAGCCGCTGGGAGAAGGGGGAGGGGTTACATACATGCATCGTAGATAGAGGCATTTGCTTGTTCGCGCGCATCTCTGACTCCCAAAGCTAGGAAGTATTCTTCTCGCCAGTTAGACATAATTTCATAGCCTGGGTTTGGCGGGCTATGCTGTCACTCTGTCGCCGCAAGCGGGGATATGCTAGATGGAGGAGGAGGAGTGGGCTGGGTTGAGCATGATCCGGTGTCAAGGCATGGTTGGAAGACAATCGCCATGCAATGGATATCCGGCTGCCTTAACGCTGTGCCCCTGAGTCAACTGTCATCTCATCAACTCCCACATCTGTTGGAAACCTGCCGGCCGAATAGCACGGAGTAGAGTTGTGGTGGACTGCGGAGTTGAGGGCTTGGAGCTCTACTGATAAGGAATTAAATAATTCCGTTCCCGGCTCTATCAGTGGTTGACTGCGGGCTACCAAACCTCAAAATAGCCCATTCCCACGACGAGGACATCCAACCAAATGTTCTGGATAAGCTAACCACTTGGATGTCGGTGCAAAGACATGGTCGGCCTATATTTCATTCTGGAGATTTCTCTCTGGGATTGTTCAATACCTACAAACGATGAAGCGTGCCGCTACAGATATATACTCTACGATGCCTCTACCTAGGCAACTGCAACTGATTGTGATATTTATTACTTTGAAACATTGGAGTGGATGAACATACTCAAAGAAGAATAATGGACGTGGTTATCAATATTTATCAATACTGTATGCTAGACTTGAGGAATTCATATCATCATATGCTATACATACAGCCATCCATGGATATCAACGTCATTGGCAGCAAAAGGCGCCTCAAAAGCAGCGGCGGGGCTAGTCCCAAAGCAGCCTAGCCCCCGCTGGCCCCGGGCAGGTGCAGCGAGTCAAATGACGCCGGGCGCTGGTGATTGCTTGCCAAGTCCAACCTCTGCCAGGACACAACCAGCGAGACAACATCCACCATCCATTGACGCTCTTGCTCCCCGGCATCTACTCTCCTCTGTTGCTACTACTGCTACTGCTACTATAATCCCGCTGCCTATTTATTCCCTCCACTTGTTGTACTTATAGCCCACTTACCCAGCCATCCAGCCTGTGGACCTCCAGACAGCTACGCCAATCCTTTCTCCGCACTTCTCGAGCGATCCCAACCGCAGCAGTTCTTCCCCTGTCGCCAACTTCTCCAACCCCCCCTTCCTCCTCCTCCGCTTTTCCTCTCCTGTCTACATCCTCGCTTGACCCGCTACGTCTGAGATATGGCTACTCGAAAGAAGCTCCTTCTGAAGGTTCGTCGTTGGCCGTTCCGTCATAGCGAACCGCATTTCCCTCTTGCCTGCCCTGCCACTTTACTAACAGCGCTCTCCCTGTTCTTTTGCGGTATATAGGTCATCGTCCTTGGTGATAGCGGCGTGGGAAAGACGAGTTTGATGAACCAATATGTCAGTTGCAATGAGTTTTCTTGTCTACCATACCATGAGCGGTGGTTTCCGTGATAGATGGATATTGGATGACATCGATATGCGAAGAAGAACATGAAGCTTATTGTTGTATTTTTATGTTATACACATGACAGGTCAACAAGAAATACAGCTCAAGTTACAAGGCGACGATCGGGGCGGACTATCTTACAAAGGACGTTTTGGTGGATGAC
Source organism: Blastomyces parvus (assembly GCA_002572885.1). Lineage (NCBI taxonomy): Eukaryota > Fungi > Ascomycota > Eurotiomycetes > Onygenales > Ajellomycetaceae > Blastomyces > Blastomyces parvus. Next base: position 101,423 of record PDNC01000061.1, read on the forward strand.
CGATTGGTAACACTGCAGGTATGGTGCCTCCCTTTTATCTAATCTATTGCCTCGCCCGTCCTGCCTGGAAGACCTGAGTACATGAGTCTCCCTTGTGGTACGCAAGAACTATTGCTGACTCCTTTGGTTATTTCCGCCCTGAAATGTAGCTCTGGGATACGGCCGGGCAAGAGCGGTTTCAGTCGCTAGGCGTGGCATTCTACCGCGGGGCCGATTGCTGTGTTTTGGTATACGACGTGAATAATTCCAAAAGCTTCGAGACCCTTGATAGCTGGCGGGATGAATTCCTCATCCAGGCGAGCCCACGGGATCCTGAAAGTTTCCCCTTTGTAAGTAGTTCCCAAGCAGGACACTCACAAAATATGCCGGTGCTTTTCTACGGTCTCAAGTGTATGCGCTTACATGGTCGCCGGGTTATAGGTCGTGCTGGGGAATAAGATCGACGTGGAAGAAAGCAAAAGAATGATATCTTCAAAACGGGCCACGACATATTGTCAGTCGAAAGGAAATATTCCTTACTTCGAAACTAGCGCTAAAGAGGCGATCAATGTCGAGCAGGCCTTTGAAGGTATGTTTTATTAAGGACCCGCATTTCCCACGACAACATTTTATCTTTATCTGTATAATCTAACTTATGATGCTCTTGAAAATTTAGAAATCGCGAAGAGCGCTTTGGTGCAGGAAGAATCGGAAGAGTACAGCGGAGACTTTGCTGATCCCATTAACATCCACCTTGATAACGATCGTGATAGCTGCGCCTGCTAATATTCTCCATTTCGTCGAGTGTTGCCCATACCCTCCCATACCTGATAGCCCTAGACTGTCATATACGCATCAATTACCCGTTGGATTAGTATCTTTATATTTTCCACTTTCCCCAATGTCCCTCGCAGAGGTTTCAGTGAAGGCGGCTCGCGTTTGTTGAATGAAATGTTGTTCTACTTGTTTCTTTGAGCCTTTCTTCATCTTTTCCCGCCTTCCCCGCTTGTTCTGTTCATCTTGGTGTTCCTGGCGTTCATGTCAATATTTTGATATTGCTACCTATATAGTTTCTCGCTATACTTAATTCAGTCCCACCCTATCAATCGGTTGACAGAGCGGGTTTCTTTCTGAACATGCATGTAGATATTGAACGGAGCCAGTAATGTATTGACTTTGTATTCTTACTTTGGAAAATTCAAGTTGGAAATATAAGGACATGGCAAGCCATGTCTCTAATCACTGCTTCGTTATGGTAGAATTAGGGTTTGGAAAGGTAGATGTTTCGAGTGGCTAAAGGAAACTTGTTGCTTAGCTATTTATCACGGAGGGAACATGTTTCTGTACCTATCCGCCACTCTAGATGAAGTTGTTTATCAGACTCAACCTCCGAATTACCCCCAGACGACACGGATGGGTTTGATATTTCCCCGGAGCTGCGTTTGGTCAGATCTTGTCGCGCTAGCCCCAGTAGCTTAACCCAACGGTCCCCATTTACTTAACTCAATTGCTACAACTTTGTCCACCAGCTTACAACAAACACCATGCACGTTTGCTGATGCTGAAGTTTTTCAGCTCCGGCTAAATAAATTAAATTACTCACGAGCTACGAAGACAAACGCATTCCTCTCTTCCCCGCTGGGCGGAGACCAAATGCGACATCTCCACGGGCCCATCACATTCGTTCTCTCTCTCACTATGCACATGGCAGAGATCCCACGACGACTGACCATTGCTCTTTCTGGAGGAGTAGTTACTGCGATTCACCCTATTACATCCGGATCCTAATAATACCCGCACATCTTCAACAAAGGGGGGGAAGGGTTATTTCCATTTGACGGAAACACGCGAGAGGGAAAAAAAAAAAGGGAGCATGAGTACGGAGCCGCTGATGGACGGCGGTGATGGAGGGCTGTTGCAAGAGCACTGGCCACACCACCACCATGATGGGACTCCTGTTGAGAACATGCAGGTCGATGACGATGAAGCTTCGAGAAGTGTCACCCCGTCAGCGCGGCCTAGGTCCAGATCCAGATCCCGATCCCGATCACTGAATTCAGAGCGGAAACGACACGGTGCGGAGGCCGCCAGGTTACCTCTGGGGATGGCGAGGCGGACATTGGGGATTATATTGCTCCTGATTGTGGTTGTGCTGTGGACGACGTCGAACTTTCTGGCCAGTGTGAGTCTTTTTGATAATATTTTCTTGTTTCTATTTATAAAAATGTTGCTTGCATATTGAAGCGGCCGTTTTGAACCGGTTCAACATGTTGGTGTTGGTTGGGGATTTACCTAAATATCTCTTCCTTTGTCACTTGCGATCTGCATAACAACACTCCATGGAACCAAAAACGCGGACTCTAACAGCTTCTCTCCCTTCTCTCCGCAGACTATATTTTCCGACGATACCTACCCCAAACCATTCTTCGTTACATACGTCAATACCACCTTCTTCATCATCCCCCTCTTCTCAATTCTCGGACACAGACTCTTCCGCCTATGGAGGGCCGGGAAACTATCGAAAGCCACCACCTTCCGATCGCTGCTCGAGCAGCTGGATTCGCACGAGGCCGCGGGCGGATATCGCCCGTTTCTAGCGACGGATGATGATGTGGATGTGCCTGGGGATTCTGGGCAGGGTGGCAGATACCAGCGCGTGCACGCGGATGAGGACGGGCTGGGTGACGACGATGATAAGATGGAGGCTCCGCCGGAAAAGTTGGGGTTTATAGCTACGGCCAAGTTGAGCTTGGGGTTCTGTTTGGTGTGGGTAAGAAATGAACCCCTATCATCTTTTGTTTGGTCTCATTTTTACTAACATGTTTGTGTGTGTAGTTTATGGTATGTGGAAAGCGTCTATGCATCCTGGGCTTCTTTCTTGGAAAATTGCATTATTGACATGAGATATATCTCGCTTAAAAGGCAAATTACTTCGCCGCTGCATGTCTTCAATTCACAACCGTCGGAAGCTCGACCATATTAACATCCACAAGTGGTATGGACTACACTCGATTCCCCTAAGCTTTCCAGCACATCCTCCGACTGTACCCCCGGGTTTTTCCCCTACTAATCTCACCGTGCATCCCCGCAGGTGTATGGACCTTGATATTCGGCGCCGTCCTCGGCGTGGAGAAATTCACCGTCCGCAAAGCCCTCGGCGTCTTCGCCTCCCTAGCCGGAATCGCCCTGATCTCCCGCGTCGACCTATCCGGCGCCAACAAAGATGAAAACCGCGGCTCGTTCCCGCACAAGACGGCCACGGAAATTGCCATCGGCGACGCCATGGCCGCTTTCAGCGCCATTTTATACGGTGTGTATACGATCGTGATGAAGAAGCAAGTTGGAGATGAGAGTAGAGTTAACATGGCGCTCTTTTTCGGTCTGGTGGGGTTCATCAATACCGTCCTGCTGTGGCCGTGTATGATCATACTTCACGTGGCGGGTTGGGAGACGTTTGAGTTGCCTCACACGGGACGTATTTGGTTGATTGTGATTGTATGTGTTATATTTACACATTTCATATTCTTTTCTTTCGTTTTTTGGTCTTCACGATCATTGAAATCGTTTTACGGATTAAAAACGGTGCTGACAATATATCTAGATTAATTCCGTCACCTCTCTTGTCTCCGACATCCTCTGGGCTTATGCCATGCTCCTCACAACGCCGTTGGTGGTCACTGTCGGCCTCAGTCTGACCATCCCGCTTTCTCTGGTTGCACAGATCTTCATCCAAGGACAGTACTCCAGCGCGCTGTACTGGCTTGGTGCGGCGATTGTGTTCTGTTCCTTCTTGGTGGTTAATCATGAGGGCAAGGAGGAATCATGACTTCCTTTTTTTCTTTTTTTCTTTCCCTTTATGGACCTTTCTTGCGTTTAGAAAGAAGAAAGATTTCTCCAAGTACATACATATATTTTTCTTTGCTAATTTTGTAGATGATAGAGAAGTTCGGGATAGAAATTCGGGGGGATTACTTTATACCATACTTCAGTGATATTGATGGATCTCTCTTCTTGTCCGTTTCCATCATTTTCGATCCTTCATCTCATTTTTCTGTCTTTCGCAATATCCTTTGTAACACATGGACACATGGCTGCCAAGACAAAGCCACTGGTCGCATGCCAGTGAACACGGACGATTTTTATATTGCTTTTGGTCTTACTGGCGGAAAATTCGACCCTTCCGATGATAAATGTCGACCTTATTTTATTCTTGCTTGAGCTCGTATGTTATTCTGTGCTTTTTCTTTTGCCCGTACGCGTATATACAGGACGTGAGGTTCTTGTCATGACACACATCCTGAAACTGAGCTGACTACGACCTCACGACTAATCATGGCAAATCTAGAGAGTGAAGTAGTTAGGCAGAGGGGCTATTACGACATAAGAGCGCAGCTCGTGATTCTTGGTAAGTTCACCATGCCACATTCTCATTCTGAGCAATCAGAAACGAGAAAACGCAGCAAGAACAATTTGAAAGCGCTAACGAAAGCATATATACAGGTCTTTTTCGATTTAGTGAAGCCCTGGCCTGGAGCTCTATATTCTCCTACGCATTTTTCATGATACAATCCCTTCTGCCTGACTCTAGCACGGAGGCCGCCAAAGCGAAAGCTGCAGCTCTGTCCTCCCTTGTCGTAGCTGTCTTTACCTTTGGCGAGTTTCTAATGGCGGTACCCTGGGCCAAAGCCAGTGACCGCACCGGGCGCAAGTGTATTCTGATGATAGGCGTCGTTGGCCGCATTATAACTACGTTGGCCTTTGGGCTTGCGCAGAATTTAACTATCGCGCTTGGATCCCGTGTCTTGGGCGGCTTGATCAATCCGAATTCCGCGGTGGTTGGGGCGTGTGTTGGGGAAATGGTGAAGAGAGATATGGATCAAGGTTCGTTTTGGCCTTTTTTTCAGGGGATGATGGATGCAGAGCTAAGGAGGGTGATGATTATAGGGAAGGCATTCTCGGTGGTGCCGTTCTTGAGAGCACTTGGGTAAGTGTGGACATCCTGCCGTCTGCCTTTGGCCGCCTCCATATCGCTAAAAACCTTATTTAGAAGCCTTATTGGGCCTGTTCTCGGAGGATGGTTGGCGGAGCCGGTGAAGACTATGCCATCAGTATTCTCTACAGGGAGTTTATGGGAAAGATACCCGTATCTGCTTCCAAACCTCGTCATTTCCATTTGCGTTGCGAGCTCGGGGCTACTGGGATTCTTCTTTCTTGAAGAAACGCACCCGAATCACCAGAACACCCGGAATATTGGTCTAGAGTTGACTCAGTGGATCTCCCAAAAGGTCAGGAGGCTCATGGGGCTTGTGGAGACGGTAAATTACACCGCGTTGCCCTCAAGTGGGAGGGATGCCGTTCAAGCCAGCCACGGAGAAGACATTGAATTCTCAAGCGTGGAAGATATCGAGACGAAGGACGAGACTCCATCCGCGCCGTCAAAAAAACCCACCAAAACTGCGTATACGCCACAAGTCATCATCCAGATCCTCGCGGTATCGATATTGGCTTTTCACAAGGTATCGTCGGATGTCATCATTCCCGTTTTCCTAGCAACGGATACTGGGTCGCCATCGGAGGACAGAAAGCGCTCAGTTTTCAAATTTACTGCTGGTTTTGGCATGAGCGCTCCCAGTATCAGCAATGTGCTCCTATCCCAAGCCTTGGCGGCCATTGTCGCACAGGTCTTCATTGTGCCGACAGCGATTTCTCGATGGGGTGCTTTGAAATCCTTCCGGTGGATTGCGTTCATTTTTCCTTGGCTATATGGTTTGACGCCGTTCATTGCGCGTGTGGCCCGCCCGTGGTCTACGATATGTATTTTAATAGATCTATGGATTAAGGGGATTTTGGTTAACATAGGATACATTGCCTCTAGCATTCTGTGCGTAACTCCAACCCCTCATCCCTTTCTTTTCTGGAGTTAAGTGATAACTGGATGGTATGATTGAGTCTCCTCATTAACGGGAATACAGAATAACCCATACCTCGCCCTCTCCCCTTCACCTGGCAACCGTTAATGGAGCTGCTTCATCTTTAGGCTGCTTAGCTAGATCGGTCGGGGCTGCGATGTCCGGATCAATTTTCCGTCTAGGACTTCAAGAGGGCGTCATTGGCCTGCCGTTCTGGACTTTGGGTGCAATAGCGCTGACTGGAGCTATTCTTTCTTGCTTCATGAGAGATGAGCCATGATTTTGGGAACTAAAGGGTTGCCAAGCGTTGACAGTAAACAATGGAAGAATGTGTAGGCAATATGAAAAAGAGAAGAGTCGGTGAACACCAATGCAGATGTTGAATCTAGAGTCACCCGAATGTTCAAAATCCAATCCATCATGAGTGGCGTGGGTGGAATTGCAAGTAGTATAAGGAGCGGGATTTGCTGCATGTTCGAGCATTAATAGTACAGATGAAATAGATCATACAAAGTTCTATAGTTAATCTGTAAAGCTGCTGTTGAGCTTAATAATTCATTTTAGAATGGGCGTGAATGCTGTAATCAAAATTGTGCTGGCAGTTTATACATGACAGATTCTCGCAGATGTCTAAAGCGTTGGGCGCTGGATTGTACGGTGGGAGTTTCACACATCTCAACTCAGTCCAACGCCGTTATTGGATCCCAGGATACATTCCGCAATCGGCCACGACCTGCGCGCCACGATGTAATTCAACACGCCATGCATGCAGGCCCCGTGTTTTTCTTTGTCTGTTTTTTTCGCAGAGATCAGGCGTGAAGCCTGAGAGATGGGACATTTCGTTGCTAATAATGGGCAAACTCCATCCATTCTCGAAGCTACACATTTATTGCACAGCAGGGGTTGCTTCTATGCATTTAAACTGCGGGATGAATACTTCCCGCCCGCTTCCTTCAACCTTCTTTATGCGTTGAGAGGGTTCACTTGGTGCTTCTCGTCTAATCAAACGGAGCTCGACCGACACATTGGATTTTGTCGGGCATTGCCATCGTCAATTATATTCACGATTATTGCTAAAACTCCCTGCGCATCGCTCTGCGCATGATGTTTCCTCCCGAGTGCTTCCCCCTCAAAAATACTTCGATTAGGATCCCGTCGCGAGGTTTGGGGACCTTCCAGGTAGATCCTAAAGTTTACCCTGAGGGATCTGTTAAGGACTCAGTACTTCAAGCACTGAAGCTAGGCTATCGACATATCGATGCTGCGTTTGGGTATGGTTGGGGTCAGGTTGAGAGGGATATTGGTGAAGCGATTCGCGAGAGTTGCATTCCACGGGAGGAATTGTTCATCGTGACGAAGCTGTATGTCTTTTGCTATTCTTGCTGTCTGTTTTCTAGTTTGTAGCTGCTTCGCGCTGTTGGTGCCCAGTTTCACTCCTTTTCATCTTCTCCTGTTCGTGTCCCAAGTACTAGAAGTTATTGAAAGATTGACTGGAGGTCCGATTTGGATGACTAGACACAACTGTTTCCACAAGTTTGAAGATGTCGAGATTAACATGGATATGAGCTTGGGGAACTTCAAAATAGAATATGGTAAGTTAAAGTCCATGTGTGATTGATTGCATGGTATGGCTAATTTGGTATAATAGTCGACTTGTACCTGATGCATTTTCCGTACGCATACGCTACCACTGATGGATATGGAACTCAGAGAACACCCGACGGAAAAGTGAGTCCCATAAAATTCTACTTTAGCGGGTAGTCCCAGCGCTGATACCACTCTAATTTTTGAAGCCGGTCATTGATATACCCCTTTCCCAAGCGTATAGTGTTACTTGGGCGGCGATGGAGAAGCTGGTTGAAAAGGGGAAGACGAAGCTCATTGGTAAGACCGTCGTTTCTTGCACAGCTAAATCTGACAGTTGGGGCCAGGGGTATCGAATTTCTCCACTCCCAAACTCAAGCGACTCATCCAGACTGCCAAAATCTATCCGGTGGTAAACCAAATTGAGGTTCACCCCTATTTCCCACAGAAGAATCTCGTCGAATATTGTCAAGCGAACGACATTCACGTCACAGCCCGTTGCCCGTTAGGAGGTGCGCCGATTCCTGTTCTTATCGGGAGGCACGGCCCTGGGCCGCTTGAGGACCCAACAGTACGTAATTTCTCCCTTATCTACTCTCTTATTCTCGGTGCTGATATTGCTGATTGAAAGATCCTCCAGCTGGCCAAAAAGTATAACAAGACGGCGGCCCAGATAATTCTCTGCCACACTATCTGCCGTGGAATATCTGTCATTCCGAAGACCAATAAATAATTCTAAGAGAATCGTTGAAAACTTCGAGGTCATTTTTGAGATGGATGACAGCGATTTTGCTCTGATCGATAATCTCATGGGTGAGCGTGGTGAGCAGGGAGTCCGAAACCTTGAAACTAGAGATTATTTGGGATTCGATAACTTCAACGAGGAAGTAGAGGAGCCGTAGAATGGAGGAAGTTCTAGATTCTACAATCCTTTTCTTGCTTGCTTTTGCCTTGCAAATTTGTCTCCGCGCTATCATTCTGGTTTCCAAACCAAGGCGTATCACGATCTAGTTGCCATGCATAACGAACTCTTAAGAGGGCATGATTAATTGGCGTTTCCTCTGGACGCCATATCTAGTTATCAAACCTAACTAATAGTTTAGCATAGGTAATAACGAGCAGCCCCCTTACCTACACGCACATTGCTTGGGTAGAAGAATCAAACGGCTCCGCTAAATTCTAGACCTGGACAGGGACTTCATCCTGCTCAGAGACCGGTGCGCCTTGGACGAGCATACGATACTCGTCCGGACAATACCTGCTACACAGCTTTTTCATGTCCTCAAACACCCTTGAATGAATTAGCCATAATTTTTGGGAGGAGGATGATAATAAGACCTACACTTCTCGCTGGGTGCAGCCAGGTATCAATATTGCAGTCCCAATGTTAAATCGCAGGGAGTAGAGCAGGTTTCTGCCATCCCAATCCTCCTCTTCACGTAACTAGTTAGCTTTCAGACACTGGCAATGATTTCTATATAAAACGAGGCACATACTGGGTTCCGCAGGGGGGAAGTTGTCCTTGTAGTGCCTTATGTAAGCCTCCTTGCTCAATCGATGTCGAGGCGCTCTCCAGTTCCCAATATCGTACTCATTGTGACCATAGAATGAACCCGCATCGAATATGAATGGCTCTCCAGTCTCCATGTCTGTTGCCGTGTTCTCGTCCCAACAGTCTCCATGAACGAGACATGGTTTGATATTCCGACCGTCGCTCTGGAGGGGATCCAAAAGCCTTGGGATTACTTTACTCAACGTCAGGTCGCAGAGCCGCTCAAATTCCGGCCATGTACCATTTGTCTCGAGATCGACGGCGAACATATGCGCCAGCTGCTTGCGATAGAGAGTCGACCACGAGTCTTCCTATACGTCGGTGATCTGAGTTGTTGTTCCGTGGCAGGTTGTGGTGTGGAAGCCAAATTTGCCGGTGGGTGAGACTGATTTCTTGTGCAGCTCCGCTAGCCTTGCGGCAAATATAGCCGGATCTGGAGGCTGTTTACCGACCTCGCGGAAGTCCATTAGCATGAAATAGGATTCTTCGTCTATATATTTCCCCCTGGTCCATGGCGTCGGAGCAAGGCTTGGCATTACATAGTTGAGAGCCTGGATGGATTCGAATTCACCTTCACTTATGATCGAGGCTTTTGGCCCTGCAATGACCTTATGCTGTGTTAGTAAGTAACATAGCACCCAATTCGAATTGTCCCAGAACGATACCTTGAGGAAATAATTCTTGGTTGTTCCATCAGGCAGTCCTGTGGTGATCTTCGCGCACTCCCCCCAGAGGGACCTCCCATAGGCAAGGGACGATATTACTCGAGTACCAGGAATTGGGAGTTCTATGGTATATGTTAACGAAGTTGAATGAGGGGCATGCTAGGTTTGTCTCACGCTTTATCACAACCTCATTTAGATGGAAGTTTCCACGGGTTTTGGGCGGTACGATATCCTCCACGGGCATCACATTGTTTGGACGGTTGACGTGAGGATGATTAACGAACATGTTTACGGTGAGCAAATGATTGCTTGTTGTGTTTTGGGTTCCTGCCTTGTCTTATAAACTTATTTTGATCGCATTCTGTATTAGTTTTTAAAGGAAACAAAGGAAAGCCATGGGGCGGGAAGCCTATTCAACCTAGACAAGGGTGGTTCCTGGCGCATACCCGACATAGCTGCCGGAGATTGAACCAATAAGCACAACGGAACTCCTCAAGGCGACAGGGTTGGTAACTACTTGCGGCACCCACCCACTATATAGAAGATAGTGGGTGGGTGCCGCAAGTACACAACAAAAATGCATCACCGGCATGTCCGTTGGGATCAGGAGCGCTGCCATTTTTTCAATCCCTTTTGTAATGGATAGCGCAGCACATGTAGTTGTTCATGTATCGTCATTATCTTTTCTACCACAAGCCGGATCATACGCAGAGTATACACAAGCTGGCGCTTGAGGGCTAAAAATGGGCACTTGTGCATGGACGAGGCTGACAACAGTACCAGTCGCCGTCCAGGGATTATTGGAGCTTGGGCACCAAGCATTCCCCCGCATTGATGCCAGGAGCTTAAGCGCTTAAATCCCTCGCTTTCATCTAGAGACACCAATCTTAACATGTGCGATCGCGGTCGAGCAATGGATTGTGCCAGGAGACAAGATGGTAAGATATCCTTCTCTAAGACATTTAGCATTTCTAACGGTTTGAGATAGCTCAGGAAGTTCCGGCGTAATAAGACCGACCAAGTGCCGGGGAATAAGACAAAACACACTCAACTAAATCCCAATTTAGCGATTGGTCCCAGACATAGTCCATCTGAGGATCGAGGAACATTCGAGCCTGTGGTCAGCGTCGACTGTTCGTTGCAGCTTAATGATAGGCTGGGTGTAGGTACGCCAATGCCTCCAAGCCATCAATCTGCGTGTGAAGGGTCGTTTCTGACAATTGCTCTCAAGCTCCCCGCAAGGGCAGTAGCAAAAATTTCCAAGGGCCCGACCCTCTCGGGTTAACATTAGTGTATGAATCCGATAAGCCCTTGGCAGATCTCATCTTCGTTCATGGTTTAGGTGGCTCATCGCTACGGACATGGTCATACAACCATGATGTGGAAAATTTTTGGCTGCCCTGGTTGCGCACTGAGCCGGGAATGTGCGATGCTAGAGTCTTCACGTTCGGATATAATGCACACTTCGCTCGGGAAGCTACCACGCTTAGCATCTTGGATTTTGCAAAGGACCTGCTCTTCCAAGCCAAGACGTATCATACCAAGGACACAGACGATAATAAACCAATAGGTCAAGTATGTGTTGATTAACCTCTATAATACGATAAGGTGCTAACTCGAGATAGAATCCGCTCATATTTGTGGTCCATTCAATGGGCGGCCTCGTTGTGAAAAAGGTTGGATCATTTCAGGCGCATATAAGCTATGTCTTCAAGTAACCGTTCTCCTATCATTAGGCCTATATCATAGGAAAGACCGACCCCCGATATTCCGATATGATTTCCCAGACACATGGGATCGTCTTCTTGGGGACGCCTCACCGAGGGTCTAGCTTCGCGCCAATATTGAATAAAATCCTCCGAATGGTACCCACCATAAGGTCAAAAGTTTATGTGAATGAACTAGAAAAGAGTTCTACGTCTATCAACGACATCAACGAGCAGTTTCGAAATGTCTGTGGAGATTTAGAATTGGTGTCCTTCTATGAAACCCTCAGGACAACTGGGGTGAATTCAATAGTAGGTCAAGTGAGGGAAAGCGACGTGTACTTAGACATCTACTAACCACATATTCAGATTGTCGAGAAGGAATCTGCTGTGCTGGGGTATCCTTTAGAAATGTCTGCACCTCTCCATGCGGATCACCATGGCCTGTCAAAATTTCAAAATCCCGAGGATGGGAATTATCGTGATGTAGTAAATGTCATACGGATGTTTGCACAGAGCATCAAAGAATTGCGTAGGTGATATGGACCACAGAGCTTACCTCGTCTAGTTGCTAACTCTCGCCCGTTACAAAGGAACACCTCTCGAACCAGACAAGTTACGGAATCCGATTCCCCAGGTAGCAATTGGTAGCTTGCTTGGCATCACAAAGTTAGATGATGATCTGGAAGGTTTTCGCCAACGGATTCAGCCAGGCTCCTGCCGTTGGATTCTCGAGAAACAGAAATTTCGGGATTGGATTGAGGAGGGCGAACTCGGCTTGAATGTTTTATGGTTGAGTGGCTCACCAGGAACCGGGAAGTCGATCTTGTCCAGCTTTATAATTGAATACTACAGCCAGGACCGTTCTCGTACATCCTGTCAATACCACTTCTTCCAGGAAGGGAAACATGACTCTCGAACTCTCTCGTACTTCCTCCGGTCGATTGCGTTTCAGATAGCAGAAGCTCATGATGAGTTTCGCCATCGTTTGCTGGAAATGCACAGTCAGAGCGGTACTATGTTTGCGTCTCAAAAGTACAATATCATTTGGGAGAAATTATTCGAGGGCCTCCTATTCAGGCTCAACTTCGGTCAGGCCTTAATCTGGGTTTTGGATGGCATAGATGAAGCCGAGTCTCCAGCGGCGGTTGTCACATTGGTATCCCAAATCGAGTCTGTTGTTCCTATTAAGGTTCTTCTGGTGAGCAGAGAAACGAAGGACCTATTAATAGCCATGAACCACGCTGGTTGTCGCATACGCCACGAGGATATACAAACTAGCGATACTATGGAGGACATCAAGTTATTTGTGTCTAGCTCCCTCCAACGGACGTTGCCCGATAATGAAAAGCGGGAACTTGTTATTGAAAACGTCCTCTCCAAAGCCTCCGGCTCCTTCCTTTGGGCGAAGTTAGTAGTAGAAAGCCTCGCGGACAACTGGCACACTGAACGGGATATCGAGCGAGCTCTTACCGAAATACCAGATGGCATGGAGCAGATGTACGAACGGATGGCCCTGATTGTGGCAAATCAACCACCCAACGTAAGGGAGATGGCGATAAAAATATTGACATGGGCTGCATGCTCGTTCCGCCCTCTTGTTGTAGAAGAGCTCGCAGTGGCTCTGAAACCCGAATTTGGAAGTTTTAATAATCTCAAGATCACTATTGACCAAATCTGCGGGGATTTCATCATCACGAAGGAATCTAAGATCTCACTGGTCCACCAAACAGCGCGACAGTTCTTACTTTCCAATAATCCGCGACTACCGTTTTCGATCGACAGCCGCAAAGGACATGAACTGATAGCTAGGGTGTGCATGAACTTCCTATCCGATCATAAATGGAAGACTAGATTCACTGCCTCGCAAGATCCGCATAGTGAGGTACCATTTTTGTTATACGCCACCACGTTCTGGGCCCACCACGTCAGATGGGCTTCAGCAGAGTCCGAAGAGTTGCAGAATGCTACTTTTGAATTCTTGGAACAGTTCCTTTTGATCTGGATCAATGCTGCCGCATTAACTGGAAACCTTCAACTCATAACCCGTTCGGTTCAAGATCTCAAATCATATGCGAAGCGAATTGCGAATTCGCGAAGTGGAATATCTCCCACATGGTTAAAATTTGGTCGACACCAAGAGATGGCATTGTGGGCTAATGACTTGATTCGTTTGATCAGCAGGTTTGGCTCACATCTTGCTGAAAGCCCGTTTTGTATCTATAAATATATCATACCTTTTTGTCCTAGCGAGACAATGTTGAGCCGGGCTTATCGACACTCGAATTTCACGCCTATGACTGTAATCGGTATCCCGCATGGAACTTGGGACAATTGTTTGGCAAGATTGACGATGGGTGGTGACGAGACCATATCTAAAGTCGTCTGCAAGGAAAACTACTTCATTGTGTTACTGGGGAATACTGGAACTTTGGTGATCTGGAATGCTGAGACCTGTACGGAAACCAGAAGATTATACCATGACGAGTGGGTGACGAATATAACTTTGGCACGGATTAGGAATTTGGTGGTATCTGCGGGTGCTCTGACAATTCGGGTCTGGGATATCGGCACGGGCCAAGAGATGTACAGAATCCCGAAAACTAACAAGGGACGTTTGATGTCGCTGACTTTCGCTTCAAATGATGCCCAGTTGCTGATCGCATACGATGACTGCACAGTTAAATGTTTCGATCTGGCAACGTTACAAGAACAATGGTGTTTGGATGTGAATACTGCCTTAGATAGAGAGTATCAATGCCCCCGTTTCATGGTGTTTAGCCCCGATGCAAGTCGAGTTGCGGTTGCGGATTCGGGCAGTCCTGTTTTTATTTTCTGTATCGGTTGTCCGAACAAACCACCACATCGGTGTATCCGACGGGAAGATATTTGTAAGAAACAGAATGATGTGTGGATTCCCCCTGAAATGGCCATCTGGCAACCTGACTCTTCCAATCTCTTCATCTTATACCAAGATACAGTGCTTGTGGACTGGAATATTGACGACGATTCCCAGACGCAACATTCTCACCTTAGGGCCAAAATAATGACTGTGAGCCGGGATGGAAATCTGCTGCTGACTAGCGATTACAATGGAACCTTAAGCATCTGGTCCACCGGGAAATTCCGTCTCATTTGTCAAATGAGGTACGATGATGAGATTGTGCGAGACCTAGCATTTGCTCCAGGGTTGCAACGATTCTATGATGTTCGCTCCACGATGTGCAATGTCTGGGAATTTGACACCCTGATCCTGCCTGAGGAGCTGGATCGAGAAGATATGAGTTCTAGTGATACTCTCTACTCGCAATCCGCAGTTGCTTCTGGTGACAGAAGCCGTGCACAAATCACTACGTTGGTGTGTGGTAACAAGGTGCCTTACTACTGCATCGGGAGGGATGATGGAACCATCGCGATCTACGAGGGGCAGACTGCGAAAAAGCTTCGCAAGTTGTACGAACACTCAAAAACTGTTTCTATCGTTGAAATCGCATGGTCACTATCGCAGAAGTATATTGCTTCAGCCGATGATTCAGGTCGAGTCATGGCCAAAAGGCTCGGGAAGCCAACCCCTCAGGCGCCGAGGAAGTGGGCTGTATATCCATTGTTCGATATACGACTGCGAACTACTGTGATACAATTGCTCTTTAGTGAATCTGAGGAGTTCTTGCTCATTTCAACCACCACTGCCGACCAAATTTGGAGCACCAAGAGTAAAGAAAAGCTCTTTCAAGTTGAACGCTCTGACTGGAGCCATAGCCGGCGATGGTTGCACCACCCGAAAGATTCTAGATTTTTGATATGTATCGAAGGGGCCGAGCAATTGTTGTATTCTTGGAACAATTTGAAGAGAATAATGCACCCTGAGCCGCAAAGCGGATACCTGTCGTCGACCAACGAAGTTGACGAGCGCCTTGGTCATAGTCTGGCCGACGTAATCCTCGGAGACTCATCCGCCGATGGAAATACTATGCATTCTTTCCCACCCATTCTGCCAGAGGCCCCTGAACATGCCTTTTCGATCGGGGATCATCACATTGTCCTCGAGTATATTGCCAAACATGAACTCCGCGATCACAACGGCCTCCATCCCACGGCTTCTCGTCAGTTGGAACTAATCGATTTGAACGAGGTTCCGTTGCGAAGGATAGTCTTTTCTCGGCTATCAGGCCATATACATCAGCTGGTCTGTGTCTTTCAAGGGCGACTAGTCTTTTTAAACCACCAATTTTGGCTGTGTACGTGGGAATTTGACAGCGACGAGGATTCGTATCGAAAACACTTTTTCCTACCCAAAGATTGGTTATCACCTAGCTCATTGAAGCTCGTTACAATGGATCATTTTGGAAATTTGTTATACCCGAAGAATGGGGAGGTGGCTATTGTACAATTTGGAATCAGGCTGTAACAAACGGCATTGGTTTCTTAAGCAACAAGGTACGTGATTTGGGATTATAAGCCGTGAGACTTCAGCAGTTCTTTGAATATTTCGTGTTCAGGATGAGGGATGTAACTACAGATGCTAGCCTATGTTACTGACTAGAACTCGAGGATAATTTGTAAAAGAATAAAAACATATTTTGGCAGTAAAAATGGAACTTGACCCTCCACAACAAATTCTCTTGTTTAGCAAGACAAAAATAGTGCTGGGATGTTGCGGGCTCGCGTAATCATAAAGGGATGAAGGTGGGAACTTAACATGGCTTTGGTTGGTAAGACATAGTTAAGGCATCTCATTAACTACTTTTCTCATAAATCATCATCATGGGCACAAGGATTTGAGCCAGATCTTTTGGCACCGCAGGGAAACAAAGAACAACGAAGCTTGACAATCGCAGACGCTACGCTAAATTATTTAAGCGGCTGCACCAAAACTGAAGGGCGTCCACCAGCGACGACGCTATCTCGAACCCGGAGCGACTGGCCCAACATCAAAACACGCATCACACTCTCTGCCGCATCCGTTAAAAGCCGCTCTGCATCTGCAATGGCGACCTCAAGAGGTATCGGCCCTTGCATTATACTTGCAAAAGCATCGATGCCAATCAAATAATTGGCCGCAGCATCGGGACCAACTGTGCCCGCAAGCGCAATAACTGGCAACCCATGCTTCTTCGCACGCAAAGCGACCTCTGCGGGGATCTTGCCCTGCGGCGTCTGAGAGTCAAGGCGTCCCTCCGCAGTGAATACTAAATGGCAGTTTCTAAACAGGTCGTCGTTGATGCCGAAATATTCTGTCACAGCTTCGTAACGGGGCCTCAGCCTGGCACCCAGGAGCAGGAGGCCTGTACCCATTCCGCCGGAAGCTCCGCTGCCGGGGACGGTGGATATGTCGCGCCCTAGCTTCCTGTTGACGACAGAAGCGTAGGCATTCAATGCGGTGTCGAGCAGCTCTACCTCGGCGGGGGTCGCGCCCTTTTGCGGCCCGTACACGCGTGCGACGCCTTTGGGACCGCACAGGATGTTCTGGCAGTTGCACGCGGCTTCGATTTCGACGTACTTTAAACGGGGATGGAGGCCGGAAAGGTCTATATCTGCAACATTGCATAGGGCCACCCCGCCACTTGCAGGTGCAAGTTCATTGCCGTGGATATCAAAAAGGCGTGCACCCAGGGCTTGGAGCATGCCAGCGCCTCCATCGTTGGTTCCTGAGTCGCCGCAGCCGATGATAAGTCGTTCCACCCCTTCATCTAGGGCTGCGCGCATCAGCTCACCTACTCCGTAAGTGGTTGTGATGGTTGGGTCACGGGAGTCTTTGGGAACCAAGCGCAACCCTGCGGCAGCAGCCATTTCTACAACGGCAGTTTTCTTCGACTGGCCCCCACCAAGGATGCCATAGTGCGAGATGAGAGGAATGTTAACAGGGCCGGTGACTCTCAAATGCCGAAGTTCTCCACCAGTGGTGGTAACAAGGGCATGTGCGAACCCCTCTCCTCCGTCGAATAGGGGGACTTTCCGCACGATTGCATCTGGGAGGACGCGTTTGATCCCCTTCTCGATGCAGTCGGCTACGACAAGAGTATCGAGACTCTCCTTGAATCCTGATGGACAAACGAGGATGCGCAAGGGCGATTCCATTTCTGGTGGTGTCATTGGGATATTGATGAGATCATTTTCTTTACGAATCTGCATGGGGATGACTTGTGCTACCATGCTTGTCTTGGATCGCGGTTTCGAGGACGTAAAAACGAGCGTATACGATTGCTTGATAAGTGCAAATATGGGTTCAACGAGAGAATAAAGCGAATGTATGATTTGCTCATGGAACAACATGTTTCAACGAGGGTAAAGATCTACTATATACAACAATATGCGTCCTTCGGCTCTAATTTATGTTCCTGATGGTCTTATCACCACTGCCACCATCGGGCTAAGCGAGCAAAAGTCAACTTCCTGCAACCCGACCTTTTGATATCAGTGTCATTTGACTTCATTTGAGAGCAGTCCTACTAACTACCATGCGCCTTGCGGAAATGTGCCCTGATAGCTTGGCTTACTCCGTTCTTAATTGTTGGCAGCTTTTCACATTTCTCCTCGGCGTTTAGCCTATATTCGATTCTGGCACAGGAGCTGCCTGCGCAAAAGATACACGTACATACTGACGCGTATCCAATTTCCTTGAAGCCAAATCAATCGGGGGGGTCGATGGACTAACAAAGCAACGGGTTATCATAGCCAATAGGGGGAAGGCCTGGGGCATCACGCCGGTTTCGCTACCGGTTTCGGGCATGGAAGAAGGAAATTCTTTCCCCTTTTCATTGGCAGGGATAGCACCGAAAGCCCTCTTTGAACAAAAAGGGAAATCTGTAACGTGGCCAGCAACCGAATTCAGACTCGAGCTCACATCCATGGCTGTGATGCATGTGGCTGGACCAGGTGGCACCCTCACCAGTGACTACCACTGCCCCTGCCAATCGTCTCCTCTAACAAATCATGGACAATCTAGCTCACATAGCCGCATGGATGACGCGGGGATGTTTCAACCACGGTATGTGCAAGGCCAATCACAGCATCGGTCAACGCTGCGGTCTCGCAGGTAGCTCTGGTGTTTTCGGTTGTCTCAGTAGAAACGTGGGCAATGCAATGTCAGGATCTACTGCTGTAATTTTATCCGAGACAAAGGTGCCTTTCTTCTGTTCGGCCAACTAGCGAATAGCCCTTGAAGCACAGAGTTGCCCAGTGTATTAGGAAGTATATGCTCAGGGGAGTTGTCGTCATAGGGCTGGCACTGAGGCGGTGAGCGATCGCGCATAATACCCCGGATACCAGCAAACTCTCAGACATGGATTTCGGACGGTCTAGTTCAAGGGTTTACTTACCCCGAGCATCGCCGGGGGAAGAAGGTACAGGAATAGGGCTGAGGGATGAACAACTGCCGAAACCACTATCGCTACCCTCACCTTGATTCTCAGATCTTCATACTCCTTATTAATTGCTCGTTGCTCCTGCACGCCCAGGCTTGGTTAGCGCACGGACTCAGCCCCGGCCCCAGAGCGGCGCCCCACAGCCGGCCCCACATGGCACCACTCTAATTCAACGTCGGCTGTGGCTGCTTCACCACGTCAGCCACGAGTCGTCATCAGTCGATGGCTTTCGAACTCTAGCATGCCTCATATCCATACATCTTTTACACAAGATTGTTCTACGCGCGGTCTCTGCGGGGGTTTTAGGTGTTGATTCGTTTTAGCTCGCATGCAGAATACGAGCGCTAGTAGAAGCTTGGAATCGTTTCACCTGCAAAGCGGGCCGTTGATTCTGACATTTAGGGGAAATCTTCAAGCAATAGTATCTTGTCATTGATCAGGTTTCTTGTTGCCTGTGGAAATGTGGTCATAAATTTTTTTAATGATGATGAATCAATTCCTAAGGCTCTTATGCAGAGCTACTGCCATTTGCAGTGCAGAATGTCCTTGAATTCTGCAGGTTCAGCCAACAAATGGTGGCTATGTGGAACAGTTTTCCTCGATTCCTGGAATATGTCCCCGATTTTTTTCGGATGTTCTGATATCTTCAAAATGCCGGATGGATCTGCATTTAAGTCTGATCTCATGTAGGATCAGAGTGCCATACGCTCGTTACTTTTATCACATAGCATTATTTGGAGCTCCTCGCAAGAACATGTCAATGGAAAGACGCAATTCCTGCAATGGGAGGATTTCTCCTTCTACCCCGTCCGCCATTTCTCGGGCTTCTACGATTGCAGATGAATATCAACTCCCCCCATTGAGCTTCACACCCTTTGCGGAATACGTGCATAACTCTCCTGGCGGTAGATTCTCCAATCACACTTTTGGAGAGTGCGGTGAGTAACTCAACCACAAGTCGTTCAAACCTCAAGCCATTTACTTGATCATGAGACTCACCCTTTGCTGTATCTTAGATCCGACCAGCTGTGGAGAGTATCACGGATACCAAGGTGCTGAAACTACCAGGCTGGCATTAACACGAAGCTCAAGCAAAGATCCCAATCTGGTAAATCCCCCAGCGCTTGCTTCCTCAATGGTCTAGTTTGCTGAATTGGATAGGTTACTTGGTCTGGTCCAGAAGACCCTGAAAATCCTCTCAATTGGAGTCATTCTGCGAAATGGGCTTCCGTGCTTATCGTCTCATCCTTTACGTTCATCTCGCCCGTGTCATCCACTATGGTGGCACCGGCGTTAGCCACCATAGGAAAGGAATTTGACATTACTTCGTCTATGGAGCAAGTCTTAGTCATGTCGATATTCCTTTTGGCATATGCTGTTGGCCCTTTTGTACTAGGCCCTTTGTCAGAGATATTCGGCAGGGTAGCCATCCTGCAGCTGGCGAACTTATTCTACTTGGTTTTTAACACTGCCTGCGGATTTGCGCAAACTAAGCAACAAATCCTGGCATTTCGGTTTCTTAGTGGCCTTGGAGGAAGCGCACCACAAGCTGTACGTTCATCCCTTGAAAGCATGCATGATTTCCTTTCGCCCCTAATTGTTCGGCAAAATAGCTGGGTGGAGGGGTCATTAGCGATTGCTGGAGAGCCGAGGAGCGAGGAAAGTCTATAGCTATATACAGCTTGGCTCCTTTCATTGGCCCGGCTATTGGCCCTATTGGTGAGTGAATCACACTTGACACGGCCCATGCCCCTCGAAGCATCCAGTTAGAAGCTAACTACCACAAAGCCGGGGGTTTTATCGCAAAACACACTACCTGGCGTTGGATCTTTTGGTCCGTCTCCATTGCTGACGCAGGTGTCCAAGTTGTGGCTTTTCTTTTCCTCAAGGAGACCTATGCACCTAAACTTTTGGCGAATAAAGCCAAAAAACTACGACAGAGCACCGGAAATAATGCTCTACGGACTAAACGGGAAATGGAAAACAGTACATTCGGTGTCCTCTTGCGCAAAAGCCTTGTTAGGCCGTTCATCATGCTCGGAACACAGCCAACAATTCAGGCCCTCGCGTTATATCGAGCATATTTATATGGGCTCATGTATCTGGTGTACGCAGCACTCCTGTTTATGAATATTTGTCCTATATGTGAGGGAGAAAAGAAGAAATAACTCATCTTTCTACAGCCTATCCTCTTTCCCCCTTGTCTGGGAAGGAGTATACAAGCAAAGCACCGACATAGCAAGCTTAAACTACCTATCACTAGGCGTCGGGTTTGTAATAGGCCTGCAAATATGCGCTCCAATCATGGACAAAGTCAGTAAAGAAGTTTTATATACCTCATCTGCCTGGTTAACCCAGCTCCCCGCCTCAATCCATCCCCAATTTCTACCCGTGGAATCCCACAGCCTAAAATCAACGAAGCTAACCAACCCTAAGATCTACATCCGCCTAAAAGCCCACTATAACGACCCAGGCCGCCCCGAATTCCGCATCCCCCTCATGCTTCCCGGTGGACTCCTGGTGCCCATTGGCCTCATGACCTACGGCTGGACTGCCCAGCCGCACATCCACTGGATAATCCCCAACATCGCCTCTGCCGTCTTTGCAACGGGCCTTATCATCGGCTTCCAGTGCGCGCAAGCCTACGTCGTAGATGCATATACGCAATATGCTGCATCCGCGACGGGCGCGGCTGCTTTTTTGCGGACGTTGGCGGGATTTAGTTTCCCGCTCTTTGCGCCTAGTTTGTATGCTCGGTTGGGTTTGGGCTGGGGGAATGCGCTGTTAGCGTTTATTTCGGCGGGGTTGGGGATTGTGGCCCCTGTGTTGTTGTGGAGATATGGGGAGTTTTTGAGGGGGAAAAGTACCTATTGTGCGGGGTGAGTTGGAGTTTAGGGCCCAGGTGTAGGAACGTGGGCGAATGTGGAGAGAGGCGTATATATGGCTGATGGAAGTAACGTGAAAGGCAGGGATGAATTGTCTTTCATTTGCTTTTCATGTTGATAAATCTATTGTATCTAATGACATTTTACGGAGTTAAAAATGATTCAATGAGGATGATATGCTAGATGATATTAAGTATGCTGGCTGCGGAATGATCATAAAGTGGAGAAATGATAAAGTAGAATAGCTGCCGGATGATAAATCATTTAAAGAATGAGGCCCAACTGAAGGATAATAGAAACACAGTTAATTCTATTTTATAGTATTTTTTTTTTATCTAGCCCATACGCTGAATTCCTCCGTAAATACCCCAGATGCACATTAAGCCATGTTTCAATAAAAATTGGACAATTAACGGAGCAAACAAAAACACCTATCACCCTTAAAAAAGAAGAACAAAACTTAATGCTTCTTCTTCTTAGCCAACCTCTTCTCCGCCCTGATATCCTTCTTCATCCTGGAATCCACAATCTTATACTTCCCCTTCACTCCCTTGGGCCTGCCAGAAATACCCTTATTGATCCCCTTCGCCACAACAAGTTTCACAGTCTGCTTCGGCTTCTTCTTCATCGCACGACTCATCATGCGGGCAATCGTCTGCGCCTTATCCTTCTCGCTCAG
The DNA here is from genome assembly GCA_002572885.1 of Blastomyces parvus. Taxonomy (NCBI): domain Eukaryota; kingdom Fungi; phylum Ascomycota; class Eurotiomycetes; order Onygenales; family Ajellomycetaceae; genus Blastomyces; species Blastomyces parvus. Next base: position 123,746 of record PDNC01000061.1, read on the forward strand.
CGCCTCGTCTTCAGCCAGCAACGCAGACTTCTTGCGCAGTTTCTCCAACCGCTGCGCAGCCTTGAACCTTTTGCGACCCTTGGCTTCCAGCACCTTCTTGATGGGGCGCGCGTTTATGGCTCGCATCTTTTCGCGGATTGCGGCCGCTGCCGCTGCGGTGATGGGACGTAGGGGTTTGGAGTGCTTGCTTTCGTCATCTATGAACCACTCGGGGAGTCCGTCGGTGTCGCGGAAAGTGTATCTGTTGAATCCGTCGTCGACGACGTCTTGTGTTGTTTTCTCGCCAGTGACGATTTGTTGGGCAAGAGCCATAGCTTCTGCTGTTATTATGTCGATGTCTGAGATGAATTGTTAGTGACAATTACTTCTACATTCAGGAAACTGGAGAAGGGCAAAGGCTTACCAAGTTGTCCATTTTTCTTTCGGGGATCTTGTCTCTCCTCCTCTTCAAAATCGGGGGATATATCATTGCCCTTCGAGCTCATTTTACTTTTGGATTCACGTTTCTCGGATGTTTGTTTCTTGTCAAGCTTTGAGGGCTGTTGGGCCGGTGGATCATCATGGTCACTCTCAGAAACATCGGAATATTCATCGTCTTCCGCTCCGCCCGCTTGCTGCCGACCCACAGCCTCTCCCTTAGACCCTGTCTCATCTTGCCCATCCTCCTCATCTTCATCACCAAGGTCTCCTAAGCCTTGGAATATGTCTTGATCGAAAAACATCGCAGCTTTGTTAGACAAGCCGTTGCCATCAATAGCAGGTCGCGGAATTGCATCGTGCAACCTAGCATCCTCGACATCTGTATCCTCGCCACCCTCTTCATTGGAATCAGAAATGCCTTCCCATTCGTCCGTTTCAAATTCTTTGCGAGCCTTTTTGGCGCGTAATTTTGCATCCCGATCCTCCCGATCAGCTTGGTATCGCTCGTACATGGAATCTAACTCGCGCTCTAACCGATCCGCCTCTTCATCCGAATCACCATCAATGGTTGACGAATCCTCCTCCTCATCTTCACTTTCAATAGGCACCATCTTGCCGCTGGTTATTTGGCTAACATCACCGGCACGCTTAACAGGTTTAAGTGCAAACATAGCACCCTCTCCCAGCGGTCCAGATTGTTCGATACCAATCTCCATGGGGGTGGTCATATGCATCTGCATCCGTACTATTTCCTTTTGTTTTCGCTCATTCTCCCTTCTCCGTTCTTTCTTTTTCCTCGACGTCTCCTTGTCCCGAATCCGTTGTAGATCCTCTTGGATCGCGAGCTCTTCGTCCATTGGTTCTACCTCGGCTACCTCTTCACTCTCAGCTGGCTTACTAGCCCCTTTTTTCACCGCTAATCCAAACTTTTCCCGCACTTTTATCCGCCATCTCAATAGGTTACGGAACTCTTTTTTCCCCAAAACTTTGAGATCTTCGCAACATAGTTGGATTTCCTTAGTGGTTTCTGGAAGTCGCGCGAGAGTTGCCAAGGCAAGGTCTCCACCAGTTGACTGTTCAAAGCTTAATTTGTTGTATTCTCCCAAAATTGAGATTGGATCAGTCGTGTTTATGAACTCGCTGACGGGGATTTCTTTGAATTGAGTGTAGTTTCCTTCCTCGTACCCATCTCGCTTCCGCTTCTTTTTCTCAGGATTAAACACTTTTGCCTCGTGGTTTGGAGTAGGATCTTGCAATTCGGCGAAGACATGTCTAGGATCAAGGAATTTTGGGTCGATATGTTTCGGAGCCTTGAAACCCTGGCACACAACGAAGATTTCGGCAGAAACGTTTCGAGAAGAAGGGGGTTTTGTGGCCTCCACGGTGTTGAAAAGCTGTTTAAATACCCACAATAACGGATTATAATCTTTTGACCTGAAGACTTTGGTAACGAATGATCCGCCTGGAGTTAGGAATTCGGTGGCGAGCTTCAGGGACTGAAGCACGAGCTCTGCCTGCGAGAAAGCATCTTGAACCCACGCTACACCAACATTCGGTGCGCCATCATGGAGAACAGTATCTGCTTTCCACGATTTAAGATGTTGCCGGATCGTAGCCCGGCACTTGTCCGTGGTAATATCGCTCTGGAAAGTAATGACTTTGGGAATCGGTTTTATGGGCGCAAGGTCGACGCCGATAATTAGAGACTGTGCAGGCATGCATTCTGCGGCAACTTGACACCACGACTACAATGGTCCAGGGACATTTGGTCAGTATACATAGAGCAACTGGTACCCGGGGGGGAGGGGGGGGCGGTGGCTTCGCGAACTTACGCCAGGTGCAGCACAAAGATCGAGTACAACTTTGCTCTTCTCCAGGAACCCATACTTTTTGTTAAGCTGGATCAACTTGAAAGCAGCACGAGCTCGGTAGCCCTTCTCCTTTGCCAGCTTATACCACTTATCCAAGCGGCCTTTGCCATGCTAGTAGTCACTGTTAGAATGCGACCAAAAACTAAGTACCGGAGGAGCCTTGCAATACCTTCTTCTGGATGGCCATGGCTGACCTATGTTATGTGGGTCAATTAAATCAAAACTGAAGGGATTGGAAGACAATCAGAAACATGCATCCAATCAGTCCGGCTAAACAAATTGGCCGTTGCGGGATGTTTCAACCGCTGTTGCTGTTTGTCGTAGGTCGTATGTCAGGTCTCTCCCGCATTTCCATGATATTTTTTTCCAGATGAGGCTGGTGCCTGCCAAGACATCGCCCACCAGCCACAGCACGCACCCGAATCACATGACAAATGCGTATTACATCATATCACTCCGCGCCAAGCGCTGCCTATCAGACAACTGGTCCCGGCCACGATGAGGCGCAACTGACAACAGACCGGACAGCTTCCACCACTCTCCTACAACAACTGTTGTCTCTCCACCCCCTGCCGACACCAACGCTGCCGCAATAGCTACCTACTTGACATATTGGCTGTTTTCTGTGTTATGAGTTCCCTCTCCTATCTATGGCGCCCGCGGGACCGCGAAAGCGGGTGAATCCAAACGCTCCAAACGCTCCCAACGCTCCCAACGAAGCCGGCGAGCTAGCACCTGCTTCTCAGACTAGCCCCGTGGACTGTGACGCTTCTGCAGAGACGCGAACGCTGGATAATAAAAATGATAAAAATGACAATAGGGCGGTAAGGAAGCTAGACCTTTGCTACGTTGCGTGGGAAGTTCTGTGTTAATTTGAGCGCTTGATTAGAGCTGGTACACCCGATCTTGGCCCCGCAAGCCCAAAGCACCCGCAGTCACGGAAGTTGCGCGTGAGAGCATTTCTGCTGAAGCAGCTTTAACGCCGGAACGGAACTCGTCAGTTTCAACGCCCCATAACCAAAATCGACCTGTTAGGTCACCCTCCATCGGACTTACGAAGAAAATTGGAGGATCCACGAGGTCACTGCCTGCGGAAGTAGCTACCACCCGGATCAATATTGCTTCAATTAGCTCCCCTCCCGCTCCGGATACGTCCATATCCAACACAAACGCTGAAGGCGACACACAGCATAGTATAGGTGGTGGCTCAGCTCCCGTATTGCCGACTGTTTCGACGGACGCCCAAAACGGCCAAGTTACCAAGGAACTCGATGACACCGTGGACACCGTTCCGGATGGTAATCAAGATGAGAAAACAAATCAGAACACACCGCAAACTCAAACATCAGGTTGGCTTGGTTGGATTCCACTCCCAAGAATCGGCGGCGAATCCTCTCCGAAGCCAGGGCAAGCAGATCAGCCGGCCACTATTGTTGGAGTAGCCAAACAATCGAATAAAGATGAACCGTTGATCCCCCGTGCAGACGACGAAGAAACTGAGCAAAATGATACCGAACAACCTGCAACTGCTATTGAGCAAACATCTACTGCCCCCGAGGACCCAGCTCCTAAAAAGCGAGCCTGGTTGCAAGTGTGGGGTGGTAAACCCGCTTCCTCGCAACGAGCAGAAAACTGGCAAAATGATAGTCATGCACAGGAGAGTAGAACAAGCAGGGACAATCAAATTCCCGCTGCAGAGTCTGGTGATATAAATCTTCAGACAGACAACAAGGCGCTACTACCAGACGGCAATAATGATTTGACCACCGCTCCTTCGAACGCAGCACCGTCATCCAGTTGGTTTTTTTGGTACAGAGACACACAAACAAAGCCTGCTGGCACAAGCTGTGAGAACCTAGAACGAACAGAGGGTTCGACTAGCACTACCGTATATCAAGACCAGCCATCCGCGTCAATTACGGTTTCGGAACCCGAGCCAGGCTCGGTAGCGGCAGACACTCCTGCAGAAGCCGTATTGCCCAGCCAACAACCCAAGCCAAGCACTAAAAAGACCACTTCACGTACAAAGGACACATCTCCAGCTTCTTCGGCAGCAAAGATTTCGTTTCCTAATCAGGTGCTTCCAACATTAAAAGCTAGCTTCCCTGTAAAGGAGCGGCCTAGTATTATTCGGCAACTTGGTAGTTTGCTATTCTATTGCAACAACCCCGAACCCCGCCATGTAACACTGACAAATGACCCACCACGCGTGAAACGAGCGCTTGCGATCGGGGTGCATGGATTATTTCCAGCACCGTTGATTCGCACTGTCCTTGGGCAACCAACTGGCACATCCGTCAAATTTTCAACTATGGCAGCGAAGGCTATTCACTCATGGACGGAGTCCCATGGGTATTCCTGTGAAATCCAGAAAATAGCTCTTGAGGGTGAGGGGCGCATCTCGGAACGTGTAGATTTACTTTGGAAATTGCTCCTCAACTATATCGAAGACATTAAGAACGCCGATTTCATCTTGGTAGCTTGCCACAGCCAGGGTGTTCCAGTCGCGACCATTCTGGTCGCGAAACTGATAGCTTTTGGGTGTGTGAGCTCTGCACGTATTGGCATATGCGCTATGGCTGGTGTCAATTTAGGACCATTTCCCGATTATCGCTCTCGCTGGATTAGCGGATCGGCTGGCGAATTATTCGATTTCGCGAACCAACAGAGCAAGGTTGCACAGGACCACATAGCAGCACTTGAAACTGCTCTTGACTTCGGCGTGAAAATTGTGTATGTGGGAAGCATAGATGATCAGCTGGTGTCGTTAGAGGTGTGTACTTGGAAAAATGCTGCTGTATACTTCGGGTGCATAAGAAAATGCTAATTTCATTCAATTCTAGTCATCCATTTTTGCAACTGTTTCGCATCCCCATATATACAGAGCGGTCTTTGTGGATGGCAGAGTCCATGCCCCTAGCTTGTGAGTAAATATCTATATCGTCGGCCAAAAAAGCAACACAACAACAGTTTCTGACATCACCACTTCCTACAGCCTATCACAACTCGTTGGTTTCGCGATGAAACTACGTAACCTTGGAATATCCGACCACGGGCTTATTCGGGAGCTTAGCTCCCCCCTTGCTGGCAGTTTATACTCTGGCGAAGGACATTCTCGTTTATATGACGACGAAGCACTTTACCGGTGAGATTCTACCACTTCCATTCCTTAAACAAAGGCACAAAAGAGGAAAGAAAAGAAAAACAAAATATCTATGAAGACATAACCTCAGCAAAATGTTCAATCTATTGACAGTTCTTTTTCTTTCAGCCTCGCTATCGAATTCACGCTCGAAACTCTTCTGGTTCCAAATGCCAAACTTGAAATAAACCCACCCAGCCGTTCACCAAATGGAAATCCATACATCCTCCCTTTCGCCATGCGAGGTGTCCTGGAGGAAGAATACGTGCGACGCGAATTAACCGAAGAAACCACAGAGCTCCTGAAGCTGTTTGACGACTGGAAACCTACCAGCAAGGTACTGAAAGATGTCAAGTTTCGTCTCGAGGGCATTAGATCTAAGCTCTGAGCGATGCCTTCTTGACCTTGTTATAACTATTTTACAGCGGGGCAAAACGGCGTTGTTCTCCCCCACCCCCGCCCCCCAGGAAACGGTGAATTTGCAATTTCACTGTTTTCCATCCTTCTTAATTGCTTCGTTTACCCACTGCTCCTTACTTTAGCGGCATTATAGATAGATTTGTTCTGTTTACGCACACGCGTCCTATCTTGTTGAGCGTGCTTATTCCTTCCTGGCTCCTACCTGTCTTGGATATTATTTTCCCCTTGTCTGGCTGTTCAAAAACGGGAGATGTGATGTTATTCAAGTAGATAATGTAATTTAGTAACGGTAACCAAATACGCATCTTATAAATTGCAGAGTGACATGCCACTAAGTGAAGAAATTACGTGAGTGTGGGAGGAAAAAGAAGGATGTCATAATAAGCCCGAAAAAACACGCCACGCATTATGCATGCATTGCTAACTTGGGGGCTCTGGCGACTAACAGTATAGGTATATGGAAGAAAGAAATTGCAAGGAAGAAAAGGCAAAAAATACGCCTACTATACAGGGGAGAGGTATATATAACGATAGACGACAGCTGGGCCAACCTAAGTAAATGGACAGGAAAATTCCAAAGAAAAGAAAAGAGAAAAGAAAAGAAAAAGTAGAGGGGGAAGGGGGGAAGGGGGGAAGAAGAGAGTTGGGAGGAAGGGTTATGTTAAAGATGAGGCTAGCATATCCAGAAAGATTATTTAGATGATAGGAAATAGGAAATATGTTCTGTAAATAAATATATGTGAAATCAGGCGTCAAAAGTGAGGGTGGGTCATGGAATCATCAAATCCGCTGCAAGTGAGGAGAGATATAAGGAGAGAGACAGAGAGAGGGGGAAGGAGGGAAGAAGAGAGCCAGAAACAGAAGAGAGAAGGGGGGAGAGGGATAGAGGGGGAGAAAGGAAATATGGACGTCTGCAGTGTCAATTTAACATCAAGCTTGGCCATTCGCGATAGCCAGAGAGCGAACTTTCCGAACGTTTACTTTTGAGAGCAGAGGCTTGCTGTGATTTCCGAGGTGGGGAAGACTAGATTTGCGGTAATTGAAGAAACTCTGTGCCGGCTACGGCTGTGGGAAAGCCGTCATGAAAGCGCCTTCGATTTCGTCTAAAATGACAAAATGGGCAATGATCAGATTTATTCCAACACACACATAAGCTTTCATCAAAAAGTGTGAACTACTAACCTCTCATTCCATCTAGCGCCTCAAACGCCATTGAATAGTTTCTAACGGCAGATATCACATATTCCAGCCCACACTGAAGCTCATCCGCTAATTCTTCAGAGAGGTTTAGTGGGTTGTTGTCTGCATTGCCGGTCTGGTCTATGACTCGAGATTTATAATAAAGCATGAGCATGGCATAGCTGCTCTGCATAGCACAGCAAGCAAAAGAAGGCATGGTCCGCGGAAGGGCGGAAATAGGGTCGTCCGAAGGCGATTGCGATCTCGGGGCTATATTTACTAGATCCTTGCCATCGTATGTTGGGGTCGGGTAGGGGAGGGTGCGGAACATGTGAGCGATTGTGAGAGCGGAGTTTAAACAGATCTCTGTCGATTCGTGATTCGTGAAAGGAAACGCATCCTCGTTAACCCAAGTGGAGGAGGATGTGGTCGCGCCAGAGACATCAGATGTTGTCGAGCAAGAGGATGGAGATTGACTCGACGAAACCATTGTAGGAATATCATATAAGTTGGTGGAAGAGCAGCAAAGTTTTGAGCTTCCTTGTGCGTCGGCCTCATGCCCTAGATAGCCTATGCTGGCGCAAGTAAGGTCGCAGTGCTTTTTGATAAAAATGGGGATATCCAAGAATGCGCGGAAACGGTGAGTTTTAATGTGGGCGCTGTTACGATTAGTTACACTGTTCATGTCTCAATAAAAAAAGGTCCGCAATAATACAGATCTTACCTCGAAAGTTTGAGAAGGGATATTTTTCGGATGCTTTGAGCAGTCATTGCTTCAGAATCAGTCACCCCATCCATGGGAAGCACAGACGGTGCGGTCTTGGCATGGGCCAAAACTGGCCGAATCCAAGCATCAACTTTTTTCATCCGCTCGTAGATAAATGACATGTTGCCTCGAGATTTTAGGACTTGATTAAGATCAAGAATGAATTGAGTCCCAGCAACAAGAGCGTGCTGGGCTCGCATCAGAATTGACCAGCCCTAGACGATAGATGAATTAGACCACGGACATGGGTATGAAGATATGAATCAATCTTACCTCTGGGTCCGAAGCGAAACGTGGATAAGGGGTCACAAATCGCGGGTCGTTGAGAATGATTGTAGGAGGCTTTGATCGAACGGCAAATCTCAGCTACAGCATTCGAAAAGTATACCCTAGCCTCTTTAGTAAAACTTACAGTCGTGCTCACAATTGAACCTTGACAAACGCAGTAATACTGCAGAGCCATATGTATTAGTTGAAGGGATATAATTAAGTTCCGGGGACCAAAGTTTTACATACGGTCATCCACCAAGCGCGTCGTTTCGCTTCAGCATAAATGTCGTCTTCTGGAGGTAACGCATGCAGCGACATATTCATTGCCGTAATAAAAGCCTGACCAGCACGGTGCCGCATTTTGACAAGGTTTCCTCGCTGGGCATACTCGTAAACACTAAGAATTAGAAGCGCTAGAACGGCTTCTAATTCAACAGGTACGTGCGGGTGAAGAGATGATCTTTTAGGGATAGGATGTCGATTGAGGAGGGCCTGGGAAGGGTTGGCGACGGACTCTGCAAGTTCAGATTCCGCCTCAACGCTTTCTAAGGATGCTTTGGAAAACCACTGGGCATACGACCTTCGAAGTATCACTGACTCTGGGGAAGATGGATCTGGGTCCTTTGGATGGGGAACGAGTGCTAGAATGGCTGATATTGCAAGACTTATAGGCGACTTCGGTATATAACCTAATGGTGTTTCTGTGGCCGCTAATTTTGGATTAGAAGATTTCCCTGGGGAATCCAGGGGCCTGTCCACTGTGATGGGAGCAGGCGCAGGAGGAAATATCGGGAAATACTGATGGATAAATATGTAATATCCATTTAATCTGCAAACCAGATTAGCAAAATTTCTATAGCTCCTAGAAATACGAAACACTGTATTATCTGTCATTCGTACACGGAAGGCATGGAACGACCTACATGTCATGCTCGTTACCGTATACCCTTACCCGTGAAGGATCCTGGCTCGGCATATGAATGGGAACGGCCTCTGTAGCTAACGCGGTACGCGATACATCTCCACTAGCGGGTACCATTAAATCTTCAAACATCGACTGGACTTCCGGAGAAAAGTCGAGATGTCTCAATCCCGCTCCTGGGATAGCAAGGGAGTCGAATTGGTCAAACACCGCTAATAAAGATAGGCCCATAAGTACTTTGTTCTTCCGGTCACAATTAATAGTAAACGCAAACATAATTGTTATCAGATAGTGCTCATTTACCTTCATTTACTCGGGGAAGTGGGAATGATGATGTCCATGACTTATCATGGGGTTCCATACCCAGCGAGGAGGGCTGTCCCACTTTTTTCTTCCGTGGGCCTCCCCGTTTGCTCGGGAGATAGCTGCATTCTTTCCCCTTACTGGCGCACTGGCGTTAAAAAGAATAGCGTTTAGCAAAAAAATGTTCCGACTCTGCTTGCCCACACATCGCTGGGAATGGGTAGCGGGACATTGGACATACCCCTGAACATGTCTCTTTTCCATCGCATCTTATTCTGGAAGCGCGGCTAATGGTGAATTCAGGTTATTCAAGAGGGTCCATCAAATGTTATCATGAGTACGGAGTACTCCGTATATGAAGGGTGAGCGGGGGAAAAAAGCAAACATGCATCATCTACCCCGATGAAGGGCTGGATCAAAATTCCCCAAGAGCGAAAAGAAGAACGAAGGCACTCACCAGGAGAGACAAGCTACCTTGACAGGCGGTTTGGCAAACTTCTTGCGCGCTGTTTGCTTTTTGATCTTCTCAAATTGAGACTGGCTATTCTGTTGGTCGTGGTGCGAAGCCATCACCATGTCCCTGCCGGTGCCGCTATCCATCAAGCAGCTAGAGGCAGACGAGGTGGCAGACAGTGCGATTGCAACATTCCCTCCCCCCTGAAAAGCAAGCCAAATCGCCGCCCAACTATACCTGGTAAATCCCAACTATACTGAGGCCAGTAAATATGATTAAAACAATCACCTCGAATCAAAAGAGTAACTTAATATCCCACAGACTGGTTGTCCTGCGCAAGCACTGTGGATATGGATGGGTCGACGTTAGCGTGTGGTCATGTGTTGGCGGCTGAGCGCTTATTCAGCAGCGCCAAGCCACCAGGACTGCAAACCCCGATGTGGCTGATCCGGGGTTTGCTCTTCTCGCTCTGAATGGCGGACATTGTGCTGAACGACATTCTGCAGACCGTGCAGAGGACCCTGCTTGGACAAAGGAGACGCAGGCATTGGCTGAGCTCATGGCATTGCACTAATTGGAAAGCGTATCCAAAAATTGATGTGTCAATTTCTTTGTGAACTCCTCGGCCCGAACTTGCTATTGGTTACTATTCAAAACTACATCTAAGAATAGGTCATTATGAATGCTCATAAACCGTGAATTAACAAATGTATCGGAATCTAGCCAGTACCAACAATGTGAACGCTATCCCATACACTCTGGGAGACTTTAACTGGAAGCTTTCGTCCTTTCAAACACTGGTCGATTAACCACATGCCGACCACGAATTCCTGGCGAGTCAGCATTCGCCTACCGTCGTGACAGACAAGATCCCAAATTTGTCCAAGGATGCTAGGCTGTAGCCGGCTCCGGGACCATATATCTCTCACCACAAGATTCAACACCATATCTCGTAGCGGGGCACCTGAGGTTCCAGGCTCGTGAATCAACAGGCCTCGGTTCGCAGCCCATACCCCTTCGTACCGTTTCCGTTCGCGGTCCGTAATTCGATCTCGCCACCGCTTTCGATCGCCCTCGCGACGCTTGTTTGGATGCGTGATACGATGACGATGGAGCTTTTTCAGCCGTTTGGCTTCATCGTCACTTTTTGGTTCTGAACGCAACGTTTGTCTCATTCCCTTGGCTGGACTGGGTGTACGAGACTCATTCTTGTGAGGGCTATGTAAGGGATTTAGTGAAGAGCGGGAGCGAGAACCTCGATGCGGTGGCGGTGGCGGTGGAGGTTTCTTTTGGGATGGGGATGGTGCTCTTGAGGATGCTAAAGATGAAGCTGCTAAAGCACCAGCCAAGGAACTTTCGGATAACCCTGAATGCTGGGGTCGCAAACTCGATCGGGAAGATCGGGAAGGTAACATTTGGGATCTTGGGTCTCCGGTGTTTGTGATCACGGTACGGATGCTGGCAGGTCTTGCTGTGTTGACAGAATTTGGCTCGTTTTGAATGATGGTGGTGGCCTTAGTAATTATATTCTTCGCTGGGACGTTTTGTTGTGATGGGCTAGGTTTATTCGTAGTAGTCATTGGCAGTCTTGGTGGTAACGGAGGGCCATGTTTGCCTTGAGATAAAGAAGGGCTTTTTTGTATGTCTGGCGGTGATTTCCGTAACGTCTCGCTATTAAGAGAAGTAGAAGGTAAAGAGGATCCCGTATGCTCCTTCCGTAACGGGCCACTTGGTCCCCTAGGGGTAACATCCTGACGCCCACGAGGATCTTTAGACTGCTTGTTCTTATCGGCAACGAGTGTTGATGTCCTCATAGGGCTATTCTCTCGAGCATGGAGATTGTTTCGGCTCGTCGGATCTGGTAAGATACTTGAAGCAGATGTCCCATTATAGAGACCTTGGCTGTGGTGGTTTTGTCCAACTGGTGAACTAAGCCCTCGATTTCCCCTGGCCGGTACTGGTGGTGAAGTCCGCACTGCAGATTTGCCCACAGCCAGCTGGGCAGCGATCTGCTGCGGCCCCACCGTTCCTGGGCGAGATGTGTTTGCGCGGCGATTGGATCCAGTCTGTGATAATGTGGGCTCTTGAGATTCACTAAACAGTTTGATCCGGTCCCCGACTATTCCTGCAGAACTTTGAGGGAATGTATCCTGCTCCATGGTATCGTCATCCTGTGTGTCGAATCTATGGGCGCCGAGGTCCATCGCAGCAAGCCTTCTCGAATTTTTCGTGCTGCTGGCAGATTGTGTTGTCGTGAGCTTGCCTGAGCTCTTTGCATCAAAAGCTAACGACGCTCCAAGCAGAGCAGCAGACCGAAAATCGGGTTTCGATGGGACTGCAGGTGGCTGTTTGGGCCTTTGAGACCCTGCTCGTTGGCCCAAGCCGCGACTTAGATCGTGGTCTGTCATGGGGGCATCTGATTGGTGGCCGTATTCGATGTTATTCTCTTCCTAGATTTGAGCGGTTCCAAAACTTCCAAGGTTGAATATGTATTATCCTACTGGCTGGCTCATCATAGTTGTTGATGTGTCCTCCACGGCGCTTGGTCAGCCGGAAAGGAATTGGCGACAAACGCTCCACGGTCCGGAGTATTTTGATATTAGATTGCTTGAAACTGGGCAGAAGTCCTCACGGGCTATAATGGGTAACTGTTTATGTGAGGCTGTATGCTGGCTGAAGGGAGTCGACAGGGCATCATACCGTCGAAACAGTCAACTTATGTTTACAGGTTGCGTTGAGCCTTGTTGTTCAGGGGTTGAATGTTGTCGTTGTTTAAATAACTTAGTCTGGCCTCTCAGCCCTGTGAGTCTGGGCAGAACCATACCGCATCGGGTAATCCATGAAGCTCCAAGGTTCCAAGGTTGAATTATGTTTGGACGGCGCGCAACATGTATTTATGTCCCACTCTTGTTCCGCCATGATAACTGCTTCATGTTGACATTCTGAATAATTTGCGATTCTTCTCTATAATAAAATTTATTTCCTCTGTTCTATTTCAAAGTAACTAACAAGAATGAAGGATGGACGGCGAGAGCGCTTTCAAGGTAGAAGCATTGAGGAAATTGAAAAAGGGAGGGGGAGCTAAAATAGCAAATTAGAACAAGACCTCAGTATAGTTTAATCTGATGCTGTCATTCCCGATGTTTTCTTGAAGTTTTTCCTGAGAAATCTAACAATTTTAATTAAAATTGTGTTCGTTGCGGATGACATCAGATCACGTGCGTTGGCGCGACCTTCGCGTTGTGCTGCCTGGAGATACATACGATCAGAGTATATAGAGCTGGCCGTCGTCCGCGATCATTGCTCCAGGGCAATGCTTGCCAGAAATTCTTTAACCCAACCATCAACATTGCATTCATATTTAGTCCCTTGTTTCCAGGATGAATTCGGATGGAGAACACGAGCAAGATGGGCTACGGCACGCAGATCCTACCGAAGCTGACCTGGACGAGAAGTAAGCCTTCATTTTAAATATGCATGAAAATAGGCACGCCGTCAAAATGACTGATAACATGTTTCCAGATATCCCAATCGCCCTCGTAATCACTCACCCACCCTACCATTCCATGACTTATTCCTAACCTTATTTAACCCTCTCAATGAAAACAAAAAACGTCCAACCGGCCCGGCCGTTGCGCGAAGAAAGGTCGGCCCTCATGGCCATGGTGCTGCTGTCCATCTAAGCCCACAAGAGCGGCGAAGGGACATAATTCAGAGGTTCATTTCGCGATGGAGGAAAGAAGTCGGTGACGATATATTTCCTGCGTTTCGCTTGATCATTCCAGAGAAAGATAGAGACCGAGCCATGTATGGATTAAAGGAGAAAGCCATCGGCAAATTGCTCGTGAAAGTCATGAAAATTGACAAGAACTCCGAGGATGGGTTTAACTTGTTGAACTGGAAAGTGCCCGGGCAGAGCTTTGCGAGCAGAATGGCTGGTGACTTTGCCGGCCGCTGTTTCGAAGTCATCTCAAAACGGCCGTTGAGGACTGAGGTGGGCGATATGACCATCGACGAAGTTAATGAGCAACTAGATAAATTGTCCGCAGCCTCGAAGGAAGATGAGCAGGTTCCTATTCTTGCGTATTTTTACAGAAGGATGAACCCTGAAGAGCTAATGTGGCTTATCCGAATTATTCTACGACAAATGAAAGTCGGTGCCACAGAGCGCACCCTTTTCAATATCTGGCATCCGGATGCAGAGGCATTGTTTAGTATTTCTAGCAGTCTTCGCCGTGTCTGCTGGGAGCTTTATAATCCAGATATTCGTTTGGAAGGCGATGAGGCCAAGGTCACTCTGATGCAGTGTTTTCAACCCCAGCTCGCCCAGTTTCAAATGCAATCGTTTGATCGTATGATCCAAAGGATGAGACTGGCCGAAGACGACCCAGTTTTTTGGATTGAGGAGAAGCTTGACGGAGAACGTATGCAGCTTCATATGGAGCCCGACGATTCGATACCTGGCGGGAAGAGGTTTGCATTCTGGTCTCGAAAGGCCAAGGAATATACGTATCTGTACGGTAATGGATACTTTGACGAGAACGGGGCGCTCACGAGACATCTTCAAAAAGCTTTTGCGGATGGTGTTCAAAGCATCATCTTGGATGGAGAAATGATTACCTGGGACCCAGAGCACGATGCGATTGTTCCTTTCGGGACTCTCAAGAGTGCCGCACTAGCCGAGCAACGGAATCCATTCTCGACAGGGCAGAGGCCATTATTTCGTATATTTGATATACTTTTCCTGAACGGCCAACCACTTACAAGATACACGCTGAAGGACCGCAGAAGAGCACTTGAAGCTAGCGTTGTTCCTGTGCATCGCCGTTTCGAAATTCACACTTATGAAATTGGCCACAGTGCCACTGATATCGAACATTTACTCCGGAAAGTCGTCGCTGAAGCTTCTGAAGGTCTTGTTCTGAAAAACCCCGACTCTCCATACCGACTAAACGAACGTCACGATGATTGGATGAAGGTTAAACCAGAATATATGACTGAGTTTGGTGAATCTCTCGACTGCATTGTAATTGGCGGATATTATGGTTCTGGTCGTCGAGGCGGCGCCCTATCAAGTTTTCTCTGTGGCCTCAGGGTAGATGGATCGCATGCCAAAAAGGGCGATCATCCTACAAAATGTTATTCATTTTGTAAAGTGGGAGGAGGTTTTACTGCTGCTGATTATGCCAATATTCGCCATCATACCGATGGGAAGTGGATTGATTGGGATCCAAAGCGACCCCCCACTGAATACATCGAGCTCGCTGGAGGTGATCATCAATATGAACGACCCGACGTATGGATAAAGCCTGAAGATTCAGTTGTTCTCTGTGTGAAGGCCGCATCAGTTACCCCCACTGACCAGTTCCGGCTCGGCCTTACGGTGCGGTTCCCGCGTTTTAAAAGGCTTCGTATGGATAAGGACTGGCAAAGTGCCTTGTCGATCCAGGAGTTTATGGACCTGAAGTCAAACGTCGAAAGGGAGGTGAAAGAAAAGGACTTCAAGGTTGACGATTCTCGCAAGGCACGACACAGGAAAACTACAAAAAAGCCTCTGACAGTTGCCGGTTACGACGGAGGCAAGAAGACTGAGTACGCGGGTCCGTCGGGGAAATTGTTTGATGGACTCAATTTTTGTAGGTATCATCAGTGTTTTATGTTTCTATTTGGGTGGTCTACTCACAAGCTCAATAGTTGTCATGACCGAATCGCTTCATCAGCCGAAAAAAACCAAAGCCCAGCTTGAACAACTCGTAAAAGCCAATGGCGGCAAGATATATCAGACAAATACAGCCGCAGAAAATACAATTTGCATCGCTGACCGCAGTAAGTTTGAGATGATAATATATCTTATCATGGTATGCGGAAAGGCTTACGTTAACATATCTCAGGGACTGTCAAGGTAGCGTCACTTCAAAAGGCCGCGAAGGAGAACGTCATCCGGCCATCATGGCTTTTCGACTGCTTGACACAAAACGAAAGGGACCATGGTCTTCCAGACCTACTTATTCCATTGGAACCAAAGTTAGTTTATATCAGGTCTCCTTTGCTTTCTTGCCGTACATAATATCTGATCAGAAATTTGTCAACTCTGAAAGACACATGTTCTTCACAACGGCAGATCAAGAGGAAGAAATTGCCGAAAACGTCGATAAATACTCCGATAGCTATGCTCGAGACATCGATCTCTCGGAACTCAAAAAGGTCATTCCATTCCTTATACCTGTCTTCCCGTTTTTATACTATTTCAGACCTTCAAGACAATCGCCTCCCTTGACATGGAGAAACAAGAATATGTAAACTAACGCTCCCCACAGCTCCTCGACGCCATGACCGCAGCTCCACATCTACCCCCTTCCCATCTATCCCAGCTAGAATCCCAACTCGAGCGCCACAGCTTGAACGAACAAGAACCAACAACCGCAACAATATCCACCAACTCATCATCTCCCGGCTGGCTTTTCAAAGGACTGGTCATCTACTTTGTCACGCCTCCGTCCAAGTCCAACGACGAAAAAGTCTTATCACAGCGCCTCCACCTCGCTTCGAACCTTGTAAAGTTCACCGGCGGCGAAACCATCACGGACGATAGTGACTTGAACGACCCACGGATCACGCATATTGTAGTCGATAGCAAAAGTTCCGGCAATAAAGCCGCTATGGCAGCGACGGACGTTGCTGAAATAAGGAGAGCGATTTCATCCCGGGCTGGGGTTGGGAAGCAAATTCCGCATCTTGTTGAGGTTGAGTGGGTGGAGGGGAGTTGGAAAGAGAGGACGTTGGTCGATGAGGAACGTATGTAGAGAAGTTGCACACCCCACACCCCTCTTTTCTTTTGTGTGGAGATTTGGAATAACAGAATACTAATATATTGGCGGTGGTTTATTCAGGATATGTACCAAAGTGAAAATGTAGTATATCCATTGGGGGTGCTAAACGCATTGATCCTCGGGCCCAAGAAGAGAGTACCTTTTAAGAAGGTTTCCATGCTCTCTTCGTTGCCTACTTCTACTACGAAGAAAAAGAGGATGAAGCAAATCATTCAAGCTCCACAAAAATGATGGATACCCATACATATTTCAATAGCTAGTGGATGGTTTGAATTATGATGTTATGATGTTATGATGTGATGAAAATCTTTGAGCACAGTATTATTCTAACTCTCTCTGATCTTTAACAGCGGGAGCAGTGGTCAGATTCTTTTGAGAAATGAAAAATTGAAAAGCCCATCTCCATTTTACTCATTACAAGACGGCAAACAGGATTCATATTCATGCTGGAACTGCTGGTTTTGAGTTGACGGGCCGATTGCGGTTTGTGGCGAGACAACTATGTTGGCATTTGTGCCTTGTAGGAGAAGAGGGACAGCTGAGGTGTATGTAGGAGGTGTATCGCAATAGCGGAATGACGGAGTTCCACAGATGCCGTCTTGGAGCGCCTAAACGCTCGCGGTTTGGCTTGGTGGGAAGCAGGACTCCCCGTATATCTAAAGAACTTTTGATTATGTTACCTCAGTTAACATGTTCCTTGTTACAGCTCTGTAGCGTAGCATACACATTTTAGCGAACATTGTTCGTTTCTTTCAAGGGCCATGACTTTCCTCTTCTTAGCTAGGCAAAAAGCGATGACAGATCCTGTTGAGCGCCCCCCCATCCACCAATTTCTCGGGTCAATGTTGGTAGAATTGTTCAAATAGACATGCCCCAGCTTCTCCGTGCCAACCGACAGTTCTTTCTTGCACTTTCCTCTCGTTACATTCCTTTTTGCCTACCATTGGGCATTTCGCTATCAAAATGAATCTTCCACGTGTTATCACGGACTAAGAGTGTCCAAAGCAGCACACCTCTCATCAGCTCCCAGGAGCTAGGGAGTTGAAAACTATCTGATATTTCGTTCCTATAGGTAGTAGATATGAAATGAGATCCCCAAAAACTATATAAATAGATATAGGGCGGCCACCAGTAGGTCACTGCGGATGATTCTAAAGCGCCTTGATCACTCAGATTGTAAGTTTCTCTATCTATGTAAATGGAGTTATGCAACATGGTGCTTTTTCACCTCCACGTGGAATGAAAAATCACTAAAAATAGCGAGCGGACTATCGCCACTAAAAGGAACCCAAAACCAAACCCTCTTGAACACCCACGATAATCCAAGGATATGTTGTATAAAAATCCAGCTTTATAGTATTCGCCAACCCGCTCAACATGAAAAATGAGGTAAAGGAAAACAAAAGAAAATGCGCATGGGCTACGCGGGCGTATGACCAGTCAAAATAAAGAGGATACAAAGTAAAAGGGAACAGGAGAGGATCAACATAATTCATCTGCAGATACTCCAATCCACCTTTGCGGAATCTTGCAGCCAGCATATCTACCGCCACTTGCACTCATATAAACTGCCACGGCAGATGATGATGGTGACGACGGTACCACTGACTTCCTCGGCGGAAGCCAGACTTTTGCTCGACCGGGGATATCACTTCGGAGTTTTCCACGACGCCGCATGTTCATTTCTAAGACGACCATGCGGAGGAAGTCACTGTTCTCTCTGGGCTCACGCTGGCGGTGAACGGGGGATAGTGGAGGGTCGTCTTCGTCTTCCGCGTCTTGGTAGTCAACGACGACGTCGACGTCGTATTCTTCGCCATTCTCAGCGTGCGAGCCAGCGGCACTGGTCGAATTAGGAAATGGGCCGTTTCTGCGTACTTTCTTGACTACTGGAGAGCTGTATGTCTGCATTTGAATGGAGGCTATGCATCTGACGGGCTGGACGGGAGTTCCTCGCGGGGCTTCGCTGTAGATATGAATATCAGCTGCGGAGATGGTCAAGGGGTTTAAGTAGCGGCGGAGTGCCGGTGAAGGGGGGTTCTTCATTGGAACGGGGTGTTTATCGTCGGTTAGTTCGGGAGAGAATGAGAAGAAGGATCGCGTCAGAAAATCTTCGGAACGGACTGAAGGGGCTGTGAAATTCGAGACGCTTTGAGCGGCGGATTTGAGTGCTCGAAGTGAGGCTGTAAGGTTTGACTTGACCGATGCTCCTAGTTTTGGAAGAGAGCGGAAGGAGTTTGAGCCATATACCGGTAGCTTTGTGGGAGTCTCCTCGATGTGTATGTGATCCTCGGGAATTGACGAAGAAAGGAGCGGGTGGTCCTGAGGGCAGGCTTCACAGGCCGAAAGCAGACGCTGTTTCCGAACGAACGGCAATCGTTGAGTGGGAAAATATGGAGTTGCCGGGTCACCGAACGGGGTGGGAACATCGTCATCGTTATCCAAAGACGGAACAGAGTCTAACGATAAGGATCCTACTGAATCAGGGGTCTCTGATCCGGCTGGGAGGCTGCTCTCGTCATCCGCCAGCTCGTTTGGAGGGCTCAAAAGCACGTGAAGAGAGGATATCCTTGATGGTCGAACCATTCTGTCAGGCTCGTTTCCCGCTATATCCTCCGCAAACAAGCTACCGAGATATTCCGCATTGTTATAGTCCAACAAACGACGCTGTTTCCGACCAGCCCAAGTGCGCGGCACCGGAATTGCGGTTGCTTCTAGCAAGTTCGAAACATGAAGGGGAACAGGCACTTCCGGTCTTGTCGATGAATTGGAGCGCGTTTTCGCCTGTTCTTTTGAACGATTTCTTCTCGGTGTGATTTGGAGAGGACTGATAGCTGGTCTTCGGGTATTTCGCTGCTGCGGAGCGATGAAAACGGGATGTGTCGGCGGGTCAAAAATTCCAGCCGAAACTACGGGAGCGGCCTTCTCATCCTGCAGCTGGACATTTGTATTTCTCATCGTAGAGTTGAATCGAAAAGCCTGGGGAGGCATCGCCGCGGTTCATCACCTTTCGCAGGGGCTGGATCGTAATGGTAGAGTGAGTGAGTGAGTGGCCTTGGGGATAGAAGTTGGAGGTAACCGCCAACGCAAACACAGAGATGCAGATATTCAAGCCTAAAACGCAGTTCCTTATAAGCCTCAACAGACTGGCTGTCCACTCTGCTCGTGTAGTGTTTGTGTCAACGTATGCTAGATCAACTCTTCAAGCCATGTAAACGGATGTCAACGACAAGGAAGCCAATGTGATCCGCCAAGTGCATAAACATAGCAGGCCTGTCAACGAGAGTGAAACCTAAGAAGGAAGAAAATGGAAAAGAAGAGAGAGGAGAGGGGCCTGGGAGAAGAGATGGAGTTGGCGACGAGATGAAGACATCCTGTTTGGGGGAGTCGGGATACAGACTACAGGATGTTCCATGTATCTCACCGCACAAACTCGGTGGGGCGGTACTTCCGCTCGGCTGCGGATCCAACGGCTGGTTGGGCGAGACTCGGCCGTGCGACGTCATCGCCGCCAATGGTTGAGCGCGACGAGTTCCGTCTTGCTGCCCAACAACTTCACCCTGTCAAAGTGTCAACCACCAGCACCGCAATCTCCCCAGGTTCATGGATCACGGGCTGACTCAGGCTTCCCCTGGTTGGATCGTGGAGACGTGGAGACTGGAGACTGCTGTCACAACTCATCCTTCATGCGAAGCTAGCCCCATCGTCCCGTCAACGTTGTGGACGCCGCTTGTCCAACCATGCCCGCGTAAACCAATTAGAAGCCATTCGAATGCCAGGGCTCCCCTTTCGAACGTGTTCTGTTCTCCGCAAATCATCGAAATATGCCCCGTTGCATATCACGCGATTCGGCCCGTGGGGGAAATCGCACCAGTGTAACGACCACTAACGGGCCATGCAGTCGCTGTCAGTCAGCCTTAGAAATGTACAGTACAGGCGCGTACCTACCAGCACCCTATTTTCGGGGAACCAGAAAAGCAGCATTGGTTCGGTCCGGGGTTAATAAGTGCATGTCTGGCTCCTTTGGAACGTTTCAAGACGACTGTGGAAATAAATTTCACTATTCACGCGCGACGTGCCAAACCAGTTTTCAGAGATTAACTTATGGATTGAACGCCGCATCGACCTGTTCTCAACAAGCTGTTTAACAGGAATCAGGGGGAAAAGTACGGAGATCTGTTGTGTGAATGGCTTTTAGCTAAGCTGCATACGCCTGACATGAGCCTGTTGCTTCCTCAGCTCAAATGCTTTCGTTAGGGTTGAGGAGGAGGAGGAATGAGGGCATTCCATGGAAATCTTAGAGCAGCTTAACGAATATTCATTATGCTCTATGATAACTAACATTTTAGGTAACGCTTGAACGAATCTAGGCTAACTAAGCTACGGAATAAAGCGCTTCGTTGGGGACTTAAATTTTGGGCAGGGTCTTGAAAAAACCTCTCTGGGATATCGCAGGAACCCTCTGAGAACAACCGCTACTTTGCTCTTTGAAAAGACGGGGTGGGTGTAGCGCTGCCCATGCATGGACAGACATCTCATAAAAGAGGAGGTTCTACAACGCCCGTCTGTGATGAGAGGATGCCATACGCTTCGATCCTTCTATGTCGATCGAAATCGAACGACTAAAGTTGTTCATACAACCCAGCACGTTAGCAAACTGATTCTTCCTATCAGAGAAGCATTGAGAAGGAGCAAAAACCGGGGAAGACCCAAGCTCGTCAAAGAAATCTTGGAAAAGAAATGAAAACCACTCACCGCCTTCTTCCCATACCGGCACATCGCGAGATCAATTTCCGCCACAACAACCTCGTCCCCCGTCCCCTTCGCTTCCGCAATCGTCTGGCCCATCGGATCGACAATTGCCGAACCCCCAATAAGCCCATACTTCCCATCATCCAATCCCGCACGTGCCGCCGAAATAGAAAAGCAGCTATTGGCATAGCTATTATATTCCATGACGAGTTTATGATAGAAATATGCCTTCCGCTCCGCCTCTTGGCGATCCAATTCTGGGTCGCCGTATAGGTCTGGTGCGAAACTGGGCGTGTTGTACCCGCACAGCACAAGTTCTACCCCTTGCAGCCCGTACGCGCGCCAGGACTCGGGCCAGCGGCGATCATTGCATATCATCATCCCGACGATTGGGTCACCTTTCCCTGCCATGTCGGTTTTTGTCATCGCCGCCGTTGTGGTCATGTCACTCTGTTTTAGTGCATCCGGGACGAGATCTGGGACCCGGAACGCTTTGAAACCCAGATTCCCTGGTTTGAAGTACCTTTTTTCCAACTGGTTGATTGCGTTGGGGTTCTCGAATGGTTCGCTCGTGCCGGGAAGGTGGATCTTGCGGTACTTGCTGATGACTTTCCCTTGGCTCCCTGAATAGTAGACGCATGTGTTGTAGTTTTCTCCGGCACTGGTAAGTTCCGCATATCCAATGCAGACATCTATGCCCAGTGAGTGGGCTGCGTCAAAGAACTCCTTCACATTCTCGCTCTTGGTTATATCATCGCCCTTCTCGAAGAATCTCACCACCTCCGACTGGCTCATTAGGTGGCGCGGGAAGAATGTCGTGAAGGCAGTTTCTGGGTAGACGACAAGTTGTGCGCCAGATGATGCGGCAGTTTTCATGAGAGCGATGAGTCGCTGGAGTGTTTCTTTGCGGTCAGAGTCGATGTGGACTGAGCCGACTTGGGCCGCCGCGACTTTGATTTTTCGGGACATTGTTGATGTAGTAAGTATATCGATTGCTATTCAGCTGCTTTGGAAGTACAGACCTGGCTTATAAAAGTTTTATGTATCAATGAAGGAGAAGTGATTGGTAAACCATTGTACTTTGATCGGTATTCTATTCCTGTAACTGCTCATTTATATAGCCTCCAGCAAATTTTCATTCTCCGACACAATTGCAAGCCTAATAGAGCACTAGCGCTCGTTGGAGCATAAATCAACGCAGCTGTATCCATTCTTTACTTGCCTGACAAGATTCCAAGACGTAAAACTTTGCTCCGTAACTGGGCAAATACAATCTTTACTTCCAATTACTGCGAGGGTGGCATGGAGAATGCGGGGAAAGCCGGCGTGGGGGGGGGGGGTTATATATGATATCAGCAACCAGTTGTGGATGCGGGTGGTAGTAGCAAGGACCCCGCCGGGGACCGATGTTCTACAGAAGAGCAGTTCGGCTTTTCAAAGTGCTCTCATTCTTTGCCAAACTGACAGGCGCATGGGTGTACATATTGTTAAATTGTTATAGGTAGAACTTCAAGACGTAAAGTTTTGCTCCATGATTGGGCAAATAGAGCGTTTACTTACAATTGCGGCGACAGGAGGGCGTGGGGGATGTATGGAAAGCTGATTGAGGGGGATATGACACTAACAACGGGTTATAAGCAATAATCCCACTGAGAACTTATCTCCTATGGTCAAATTGCCATCATCTAGAGTGGAGGGAGACATGCGGGGGACTCCGACGCAAGTTTTGCCCTATCGGCTGCGGCCCGTGGGGCGTTTGGACGCTGTCGGCTATTGAGTACAATTCCCCGAAACTCGGCCTGCCGAGAAGAGACAATAATGGAACACCAAATAATGTAAACCTCTACGTATGAAACAGCAGATAGCACGTGGCAATCGCAGAATAAATTGCGATCTATTTCCTTTCTTTGAGATAAATGGTTCAGAAAATGCAGTCTCCTTCTTCCCACGTTCCAGAAGATTGCCTATTGGAATATCCACGGCGGGACAAGGTGGGATCCAGGGCGGGGGAGGCAGGAAAAGCAGTGCAGATCTGGGGAGTGCAGAGCACAACTTTGTATATGTATATGTAGGCGAGGATGTTGGGGAGTGGGGAGCGCAGATGACTGTCTCAGTTATCACCCTTCTCGCTAGATGCCATAAAGGATCCCCTGTCGCCATGCTGCAGGTTAATCTACTCTTGTTTCAGCTCACTGTGTTCCTCGCATATCCCGCTCAACTCCACTGCTACCCGCTCGTATGATTAAGTTGCAAAAGCAAGCCCCCGATCAATACCGCATTCAAACCTACCAGAATAATGCTGGTGATCCTTTAAGAAAGAACACTTCCGCAAGTTTCAGGCTGCTCATCACTATAAAGGCTACTCCATGGGTTTCCTCTGTAAAGAAGCCACGAAACAAGAAAGAAGAAAAAGAAAAAGAAGAGAGAGAGAGAGAGAGCGTCTTCTAATAGGGGCCATAATTTATGGCTCTTCCATCCTGGGTATTCAGCTGGCAGGAGAGCGAATTTCTGCTTGACCCCATCCATGGTTGACCGTTATTTTTTTTATTCGCCATTCCCATTGCTCCTCCAATATGGCAGTGGCGGGTATCCGGTATTTCAATTATAAAACTACTCCGGCTGGGGTGTTTTGCTGGATGGGGAACTCGGCTTTTTTTGAATTCAGAAACGGATCTCGCTCGACTGATAGCCAGGTGTGAATTTAGACATACTAGCTGTCACGCCGCTCATGCGGACTATTGTGGCCCTTTCTTTCTCCTTCGCAGCGCTGTTCAACTTGGTGCCGGGAAAAGACACCATCACGAAACAAGGATTCCATTTCATGATCATAGTTTGCTGAAAACTGCCCTCATTCAAATAAAAATAGACCTCCACAGCCTCAATATTTGAAAATGTTCTCAAAAGCTCCTCTGGCTTTCACTTCATCTGCTTCATCTCGTCTGAGAACTAGGGGTCGTGCATTGGTAGGTATGATGTCATCTGGTTCTCTCTGGAAGATCGCCCTTAAAATGTGTGTTTGGATGGTAATTTCTCCTAAGCCCTGAGAAGCATGAGATCTGTGGATTTGTATTAGACTCAAGGCGTGGATAGGGTTCCACTGCCATCATCAAGCGAGCTACCCTCTTTGCTGTGGTCTTCTGAAAACTATGTTCCTGCACCAGAAGCATTCACAATCCGAAGAAATGCGGAGGCTGTGCAAGACCGGGCCAGGGCCTGGGGATCATGCTGGGATAGCTCCAGCCTAGCAAATGCAGCACCAATGTTCGTTGCCGCCAGCAATGCCGATCATGTAGGAGCTTGACGACATACATACCCCAAGGGCATCAGAACCGGTTGAAACCCTTGGGAGGAATGTACAGGCTCGTGGTCCACACGCACACACTGTTTCTGGATAAGCAGAACGAGGTAGCTTGAGCAGACGGGGTAGAGCTCGGCTGCTGCCATTTGGTTGGCATGGGCCAAACCCCCCTAGTTCGAGTAACTCCGCGACGCACCATTTAACGAAATTACGGGTTTGAATGCTGGGCGAGTGGGCAGAGTTTTGTTGGAGGCTTCCCAAGGCAGCCGGGTTTCTCTCAGACGCTGGAAGGGTTTCCAAGACTGAACTGGCCACACTGCCACATATAACACTGCGAAGGTGTATCTGTAAGTGTATCTATAATCGTAATCGCACAATCGAACCTCCACAGCAGCCGCATGTCACCTGACTGCAACCGCTCAGTCAGGCAAAACCACTCGCGACACCGCGGGAGATTCTTACGGACTACATACTTGATACGACCTCGACCTCGTCTCCAACAACATCACCCGCTTCCGCCGCAGCAGACTCGCATCGCCGCTGCATATACCCAGGCATTGTGGGATTTTTCCGCCCCTCTCAAACGGCTTGTCTCTATGCGTGCAGTGCACGTGGCTATCCAGGGTGCAGAGCGCGATTACCAACCACCAATTCGACTAAATCTGGGGTCAGTGGAGATCGAGACATCCCATCAGACCCGCCATCCCGGAGCAGGATTCATTATCTTCCGCCCCCCGCTCTCTCCAGATTGCAAGATCACGGAATCTCTTGCTGATTGATTCCGTTTTCATAACCGCTTGCTCTTGTCTTTCTTTGCCCTCGACCTACCCAAAACGAACTACCCGTTCTCAATTCCAGCCGTGCAACTCAACGGTCTCCCCGCTTAAATCAGCAATATTTTCCGCCATATGCGAACTCTATCCAAACGGCCGTTTGCTCCATAGTTCATTTTGCGGAGCCGCAGGTCGGTGTTTGCATCAAGTAGCTATTAGGGAGGTGAGAAGAAGCCGTGTGTGGGGGGATATTCCGCGCCTCAAGGTACAGCATTTCATTTCCTGTCATCATCGAACATGTTTTAATTTGACGCTGGATCGAATTTGTTCTAATCATCACGAATATGAAATTATGATTAGTTTGCCGTTGCTCTTTATATCCACGTTTTTCGCGTCCCAACCACCCTGTTCCCCCCTTTAAACCCCGCCCTCCTCACAATCATCCGACACCGCGCGCAAATTACACCCGCCGCATGATCGTGCGCTAGGAGATTTTGTAACGGTATTGAGTTACCTAAATATGCCCCTAAACCGTTGACTTTGTTCTACTTGCACATCTGTCCTCGTGGTGGAAACTTCAATGGCGGGCGAAAGTGTTATTAGAACGGGGCCGGTCGAGCAGGCCCCCCGCCCGGATTCTGCTGCTCAAACCGGCAAGTCAAAGTCCAGGTTAAAGTCTCGAGACGGCACAACGACGGTGAAACGACGATGTGTCAGTACTGCATGCATTGCCTGTAGGAAAAGGAAATCTAAGGTATTATCCGGCTTGCGTTGATCGCATAACAGCAGTGAAATTTTCTGGCTGATGGGTTGCTTACACAGTGCGATGGAAACACACCTACCTGTGCTGCCTGCGCATCCGTCTATCATACACCATGTTTGTTTCCCCCTCACCAAATTCCAAGATCGAATATTAACCCCTACAATCAGGTATATACGACCCCAATTCAGACCACCGTCGAAAGGGCGTCTATAAGCAAGACATCGATAACTTGAAAAATCGCAATACCACTCTGCAGACGCTAGTTCAGGCAATCCTTAATTATGATGAAGCCGACGTACCAGAGCTCGTCCGGCAGATACGGTCATGCGAAGATCTAGAACAAGTAGCAGAGTCTATCTTAGCGCGGGAGAAATCAGCGGGCAAAGACGTTACTCGGGAGGTGTTCACAGAAGACGATAATGACCAGGCCACCGAAGTCCCCCAATTCGAGTCTGAGCTGGCGGGGAAAATGAGCGAATTGATAATGGATGGTTCTGTGAGGTTTGTTGGGGGCACTTCGAATTTAATATTCTTGCCTGCTGAGTTCTACCTTGAGGAGCCCGATGCCTCTCTCGCCCTGGTGGAGCAGAATCAAGACACGGATGATGCCATCACTAGTTGGACCCGGGTAACGAAGAGTAAAGAACTTATCCGCCACTTGTTGACCATGTATTTTACATGGCATTACGCATATTTTACGACAATGTCGAAGAAGTTATTTTATCGTGATTTTATCAAAGGACGGTCGACCCAATACTGTTCGCCGCTTCTTGTAAATGCCATGCTAGCGCTCGGTTGCCACTTCAGCTCATGGCCCGCTGCAAGGAGTGACCCGAATGATTCCGCAACTGCTGGCGATCACTTCTTCAAGGAGGCTAAAAGGTTGATATTGGAGAATGACGAGCATGAAAGGGCAAAAATATGCACCGTGCAGGCTCTTGCCTTGATGTCAGTGCGTGAAGCTGGCTGCGGGCGAGAGGGCTCTGGTTGGGTATATAGTGGAATGAGCTTCCGAATGGCTTACGATCTGGGTTTGAACGTCGACGGTACTGGGATTGCCTCTTCTCACAGTCTGACTGAGGAAGATATCGACGCACGAAGGATCACGTTCTGGGGGTGTTTCCTATTTGACAAGTGAGTTGTACTTTATTATATCTTCTTAGCTTGTCGTTGTCGTTAGCTAATATCCGTTTTTGTAGATGCTGGTCGAACTACCTAGGACGTCAACCCCAATTGTTAGGTTCCAGTATCTCCGTTCCCAAATTTGATGTCTTCCCCGACGAGGATGCTGAAACATGGTCCCCGTACACAGATTCGGGGGTTACGCGTGAGCATATACAGCCTTCTCGAACAAGAGCCGTTTCGCTTCAAATCTTACGCCTGAGTGAAATCAGTAGCGATTTGCTATCGTACTTCTACCACCCGAAGCCGCTCGAAAGACATATTGGAAAGCAAGAGGAATTAAAGCGGCTAAGTCAGCTTCACACGAGGTTAGAAGCCTGGCGAAAAAGCCTTCCCAAAGAAATGGAGCCCAAGGAAGGCCAACTACCTCAAGTCTTACTTATGCAGTAAGTTTTTCGGGGAAGCCCAAATTCCAACCAAGTGATGATTGTTTCCGACTAACCAAAACTCCAGCATGTTCTTCCAACTCCTCTTTATCCACCTGTACCGTCCATTTCTCAAATACACAAAATCCACCTCTCCACTTCCAGCCCATGTCTCACCTAGAAAACTGTGTACGCAGTCCGCATCTACAATATCCAAATTACTTCGATTATACAAACGCACGTATGGATTCCGCCAAATCTGCAACCTTGCCGTGTATATTGCGCATTCTGCGTGCACTATTCATCTGCTTAATCTACCAGACAAAACTGCGAAACGAGACCTCATTCATGGTCTCAAAAATCTCGAGGAGATTTCTGAAAGCTGGCTTTGTGCACGTCGGACTTTACGGATCCTCGATATTTCAGCTCAAAAATGGAATGTCGACTTGCCAAGTGAGGCCCTGGCAATTCTTGAGCGTTCACACGCCAAGTTTGGACCCTGGGGTTCCTGGGACCAAGTACATTCTCCGTCAAATTCAGACGCATCTGACAAAGACAGAGGCAACAGACCGAGATCAGCAAATTCTCATGTAACTCCCGAACCTGTACCACTGTCTTCGAAACCCACTAGGCCTGCACCCGTGAAAGAGGACACGACTCACGTACCAGACCCGACATTCTCGCAATATCAGTCCTTCCCTGCCACAACCCCTCATCCTTCGCAGCAACAGCCCACTCTCCCAACAAATTTACCATCTTCTCTGCTACCCGATCATGCCTTCTCTGTGTCAGCATCAAAAAGATCTTACCGCCCCAATCTCAATAGAGTTCCAAAACATGAGGTCTGGACAAGTTCCCAGCAGACCCCTGCGGACATGTCCACTAGTAACAGCAACCTGTCTAATATGAATGCACCGCAGCTGGCAAGTGTAGGGGGCATGGAAAATTTAGTTGAAGCAAGCCAAGATTGGTGGTTAAGGGACCAAAATGCCTTAGCATTGGGACTAGATAACTGGGGTGAGAGTTGGAACAACCCTTCTGGACCCGTCTGCACTAGTATGGATTTTGAACACGGCATACCAGCGGTTGCTCTTGGGGGTAGTGGCGAACAAATGATTGGCGGTAGCAGCCACAATCTAGGGCCCGGCCAGCTGTCAGATGTCAACGATACCATGGGAATCAATATGCCTTTAACCTTGCCGGGCTACGACGCTGAATATACTGATGAAAGCGTGCTGCCGCAAACGGGAACGGATGTGGATCAGGACACCACGCGGCCGGACCAAACATTAACGGCGGATACTGGATCCGGGGCTCTCGGTCAGATGTATTACTAGTCATCACCCATGCATAATGCGATTATGAACCAAAGAGAATAGATACGATTCCTAGGGAGACCCGGCGGCAGCTGATGTCCATACTCACCGCTGGACCTGATGAAACACTTCAATGTCTTACCATCCCCAGATACGACGCCATGTCCTTTCTCAATTCTCTCTTTTTATCTCTAGCTACAGCGCATGCACTTTTCCACGGATGTAGAGATTGTCCGCGCCTAAGTTTCCGCCATCTTTCTATCGACCCAACCTAACACATATATCTGCCCCTCACATGTCAACTAAATGGAACCGGAAAGGGATAAAGAAATCCTTTTCTCGAATCCCCGTCATCTATCTAACGGGATGAACGATTTTCAGTGGCGCGCCATCGGCTATGTTTCCTCCTGGCAGCCCCAACCAAGACTTGTCAGAAAACAAGAGAGTGAAATTTCATTTTCCTCTTGAATGCGACAATAACCCGCCAACGAGAGGGTTTGAAAGTTTCTCCTCATCGTCCTTCGCCGTTGGGTACTTAAACCGGTGACCCATTGGCGGGGAGGCGGAGAGCGCAGAGAGGACATAAAGGATATGGCGTAGCCGCTTCTAGCGCTCTACTTAGGTTTGTTTTACATTTGTTTACATGATCTTTTCCTATTTGACCGTTGCTGGATCTCGGGTTACATCCATGGCTACAGGCAAAGATCCCATGACTTCGAGTCATGTTAGAGTCGGTATTTTGAATTTTGCGGTATGCTATTTTTTGGCGAGTCCTTTTCCTTTATTTCGAATTATTTTCCATTATTTTCCGCTTTTCTTCTTTATTTCCTCGACTATTTGTCGGCTTCACAATATTCACTCAACAACATTTTGTGTATCTTCTGGGTTTCGTCAGCATCCATTGGCTGGGCTTGGTTGAGGAGAAGCGGGTGGTGGCTTTTTATCATCTTCCCCTTTTTTCCATATTTCCCCCTCCTTTTTATCTAGTTTTCTTTTTTTTCCCACCCCCTCAACTTCAATGACTAACATAATGTATATAGATATGAGTGTATATACAGGGAGGTAAATAGACATGTTTCTTTTTAGCTTATTATCTATTTGGGTTTTACCTTCATTCTGCTAGAGTAGCTCAATTGAGGTGCGGATGCCTGGTAAAAATGCAGAAATGAGTAGACCGGTCGCTCTGCTAGAGGTACTCTGGATCAAGGGGTTGGATGGTGATTATTGATTAGATAGGGAGGGTAAACTGACGATGGCGATTGGGACAGTCACACAATGCACGATCATAGAACTTAACGTAACAAAAATACAGGCACAGTCACATTTCATTTCTACCTGAGACTCCGAACATAGATTCCGCAGCCAAACTATGTGGGTTGTCTTCCAATAAACTGGAGCAAAAAAAAAAAAAGAAAAGAAAAGAAACTTGGATGAACAGAAGAAAAAAATGAGTAGACCTGGATCCCGTTTCGCTATAATCTATATATCGAGCTCTTTCTTCTACTAGAGTACAAGCCTTGTTGTCATTCGGATTTCCTTCCATAAGCAAATCGTATATACCAAATATCTCATCCCGATATGCGCCAACGAGGATAACATGGTGGGCCTTAAAAAGGAATTTTAGCAGATGGTACACGGAGAAGGGCGTGGGTGGTTGCGGGAAATCGAGTGACGGCCGGATTGGGTATAATAAGATTTGTATTTTATGGTTCAACGGTATATGGTATCACTATTTATTGATGTCAATTAGAGAGCTGTTCCTTCAGTGATATCGGAGAGGAACGAGATAGGAGAAGGGGGAAAGGGACCAGGAGAGCAATTAAGAAGGTTGAAATAACGTAAAAACATACCAGAAAGTAATCAGCAACTGGTTTCTTCGCTGGCATCCCTCTTGTATCCTGCGCCGCTGCATCGAACACTCTATACCTTCTTCCAGGGCCTAATATCCGTCTCTGTTGACCTTGCTGCCTCACATCAGTAACCGCGCCAGCACTCCGTCCATAGTCACCATTGCTCCTCGCAATTGTTCCCCCATTGCTTGCGTCTTCACCCAGCTCCAATATTGCAGCCACATTACCACACCTGTAGCAATAATTCGGCGCAGACCAAACTGTCACGATGCCACCGTCGAACATCTCTTTAAACCCTTCCATGACAAGTTGATGGGCCCGCGCGATGAGCGAGAGGTCATTTCTATGGCTGAAATGCTTGACGATGTCACCTCCGAAGAGAAAGCCTGCTCCTCGTGGAGATAGACCCCAGCCTTCAATTTCGTCTGGGTCGGACCAAAGAAGGTCGCACATGGCACCTTCGTGCGGCACTTCTTGTTTTCGGTCGATAAGGCGGATTTTATCTATGCTGTCCACTAGCGGGGAGAGCCCACCATGAACGCAAAAGATAGCGCCGGTACTACTTCCAATACTGCCTATGCTATCAGCTGTGGCTCCGGTGCCGGCGGGACCAGACCTCGTGGGGGTAACCGCGGGTCCCGACGAAGACGGGTCCCTGGAGGGGGATACGTCTCGGATATCGGTTGAACTATCTTGTGAGCCGCCGTCGCCACCGCCGTCCCTTCGTCTATATGTCGAAAATGTAACTTCGCCTTTTGAATTCAACACTTCAGACTCCAACTCTTCATCCCCAGTAGTAGATTGGGTGTGATCGTTAACGACGGGGCCGGATGGCTCCAATTCAGAGCTGGCACCCAGTACCAAAGCGCCCAAAGCCAAATAATCAAATACCTCGCAACAATAACGCCAAACATTAGCACTGCCATATTTCCGAATACATTCGTCGTAAAAACCATAAACGGTCGTGATCTGCCTCGATTCGTGATTGCCCCGAATCAAGGTGATGCGGTCAGGGTATCGAACTTTGAGACATAGGAGAAGAAGGAAAGATTCGAGAGAGTAAAAGCCGCGATCGACAAAATCGCCCATGAACAGATAATTTGTATCTGGCACATCGCCGCCCACGCGGAATAATTCCATCAAATCATGAAATTGGCCGTGGATATCACCGCAGATGGTCACCGGTGCGTCGACGGAGACTACATTTCCCTCCTCGATGAGAATCTCGCGTGCTTTGTAGCATAGTTCTCGCACTTCGTGTTCTGGGATAGGGCGGCAAGCACGGAGCTGCGCGATAGCTCTAGACACAAGAAAATGGCTAGTCAGCAAAAAGTTTTGAAAGCAGGTGTTTAGACAGAGCTCCCCCCCCAACTTACTTGTCTAGATCACTCATGGTGAAACTTCCTCCGCGCACACAGAACGCACGCCCTAGCCACTCGCCTTGTCTTCTCCCCAACTAAACCGCTGGCGTTAAGAAGCGTACCAAGGGAGGCGGACCAGGTGGCGGAGGGCTTGTGGCCGTATCCAAGAAGCCGATGATCTAGCTTGGCGAGCGCGATGGAGCTGATGGATCTGCGTGTTTGGGGCCACGGGGGAGCGAGCACTAGGTTATCTCAGTAGGACAATGAAGGTCATTTTCGTCAGAAAGCTATCGCTGAGTGTGTTAAATGAAGACGCTTTGGGGGGTGGTGTTTTGTCGGCTGGTCGCTCCCTCGTTGACGAAGGTTGTCGCGGCGGTTGAATGCGCTTGGAACGCAAGAAGCGGAAGATCGCTAAGCGCCCCACACGCGGTTGTTATGTCAGCATTTTGCGGGTGTGGCCTGTGCTCCACTCGACTCGACTTGCTTGATATGGAGCACAGCAGGTATGAGAAATACGAGGAGAATGGTAATGTCTCCGGCAGAGACTTTTGCGGAATGATATTAAGTTAGGACATTTCATTTAAAATCTAAAAGGTATATATATATATATATATATTTATGACATGTGTAGAATTTCAATTTGTGTAGAAACTGCTGTTGATAAATCTGCGCGGTTTGATTGGCCATCGGCATGACATAATCCCTGGCCGCCAGATCCCGCTCACACTTTTCGGGATTCCTCAGATCTCCCGATCCCATTGAGGCCCAGAGCAGGCTACCAGAGCCCTATCCCCGCCATTGAACAGTATGCCGGCCTAAGAAACCCTATACAGGCAGTCTAATGGATTTAAAGGTATGCAAGCCATTGTCCCGCTCGACATTGGGTCTCAACCTGCAGCCTAACATTCTAATTGCGCATCTTCCAGGGGATAACAACGGAGGAACAAAACAACCATTTCGGACTAACTGGGCTCCTCTCGCGTCCCGGCCCCCACGGCCCATGACGTCTACCCCCTTTTAACAATTACAATAACAAGGACGCAATAACCTATTGCGCAAATTCCCTTTCCAACAATGCCTCCTCATCTCCACCCGCGGTCACGCTCGACCATCTCCCTCTTCACACTGACCCTCATGTCGTCCCTCGTCATTGTGGGCATACCACATCTCTTCCCCTGCCCGGTGCCACGACACGCATACGCCGACTCCGAGATGATCATGTCCGCCGATGGACAGCAGAAGATGGTACGGAAACGAAGAAGGAAACCCCTTGATGCCCAGCCGCCCGGTGAAAGCGATGGCAATTCAAACATAATAAATACCACCCCACCTCACACGGTGAGGCCGGAGTATTCACCACAACGCCAACAAGAGGGACTTATAGATGACGAGATTGCGAAATTCCGGCAGATGGAAGAGGAGGCAAGGAACCTAGCCAATGTTAAGAGGGAATGTCCCGTGCCGAAGCCGAGGGGTGTGGTTGGGGAGCTGTTAGGTTTTAAGAATCAAGATCAGGGGAGGGGGAGAGATGGGATCCCAAGAGCGGATATTCCAGGGCGAGGGGACGGGTCTTGATTTTTTTTTTTTTTGATTTTTCTTTTGATTGATTTTTTAATTTTTTTTCCTTTTGTTACAAAAAAGATCATTGCAGACAGGAAAGAGGATACTGTAACATATAGACATCTCGATATGTGGGATTGCATGTGTGGGCTTGGATATGTCTCTATATGGCTTTGCTCGGCTTCTTCTCTCCTCGCGCCTTTATTTATTTCGATCTTGAAATGGTGAATGGGTAAACATGGCTTGTATAAATATTTTTATATTGTAAATTAACATTGCATTTCCTTGTTTTCCCCCCTTTCTCTCTCAGTGATTCTTTTCATCTCTAACAAAGCCCGCTCCATTCGCGATTTTTTTATGCTCAGACATGCCTCCAAAAATCAACACTTGCTTCTATTTTTAGAGTTCACAAAAATGAAAAAGGACACTCAAAACTTGAAAGTTTCGTGAACTGGTGCGCGGATCTGAGAGAGAAGGCCAAGCTTTTTTCTTCAACAAGGGTTGAAACTGCTCATTTTTACTGGCGCTTTGTCCAGTACGAGGAGTCCAGATTTTGAGTTGCCGGAAACTGAATCATCTGGCTGGGTTTGTTCTAGAGGAGACGTCATCAGCACAGTCCGGTAAACATTGACAAGGGCGCAAAGCCCTACAAAACCTTGTGGAAACAACTTCTGTGATGCAACGCCGACTGCCACAGTGCCAGCTAGCGTGTCAACAAGCAGCGACCACGCTCGTAAAGAATCTAAAGATGACGAAGCCTGGTTAGGCTTCCATTTTGTTCTCGACCCTGTTGAAAACCGACGGAGCACACACTACAGATCCGTACTCGGCACGCCAGATGAAAGAAGGATTGGGAGAGTTATCTTAGCACCAATTGGCGCCATCATGAGATACTACTATCATATTTACTAGCGGAATAATCTCTTTCTCCGTGCCCGATACACAACTCGCGGCCCGGAATTATTGAGGCTTGCTGCTGCATGGTGCTTCTGGGGCTGTGCCGCCATCTTCTTCATCCCTGTCATCATTCAGCTTCGGATAAGGATTATAAATAAATTGATGGCTGCTCCCCGCTCGCGGTGCTGGGGCGTGGAAAAATTCAATTGTGAAGTTTTTTTACGCTGGATGCAACCGAGACTAATTCAACCCCTGGATAAATAACCCCTCATCCTATCGCTTGGGCGTAGGCCACGACAGGCCACAGTCTTTGGGCTTCACTGAATGTGCAGCTGAAACGTAATTGCGCAATTTTGCCGGGAAAATTACAGCCTTGAGGTAGCAGCTTGAAAGTGTCCTGTGCTGCTTTGTGTGTCCAGCCGTCAACCTAGTCCTATGTGCTGAACTCAATTGAGATTTGTCGAAATAATGCATCAAATCGCGCGGAAACCTGTCATATCTCCAACAGTAGCCTCCCCAACCACTTCAACTTCACCAATTGCTACACCCGAGAGTGATGGAGTTGACTCCCCAATCTACCAGCAAGTTTCCAGGTAGGCACTGAAAATGGTTCCCGCCGTTTCCAGTCCGATTGCTAAAATCTTCACCCCCTATCTAGCGAAAACAACAGTATCCCACCACCTACACGCCAACAGTCAGAGCTGTTCTCGACTCTTGAAATCCCGACCAATGGACCAGAAATCGCCTCAGGCTTTCCATATAACCAACGGCTCTTTCAACTACATGTCAGCCCAGACGAATGGACACGATTCTGCGACGAGATGGCGTATGCAGTAAGGCTTACGCTGCTAGAAAAATGTGCTGTCTGGTCAGTGGGTGTCGGAGTTGGGATAGTCGCCACAAGTGCATTGGCTGTACTTGGGCCAATCCCCGCATACTATGCTGGAAAGGGCGTCAAAAATAAGCGCGTGGCGAAGAAAGTGAGACAGAGCCAAAAGGGGAAAGGAGACCTTGAGGTAACGCTGAATACCTGGAACGATAACGTATTTCGAGACAAGGGCTTCAGAGTATGGCTCCGTTTACCTAGGCGCGACCAGCAAAAGCTAGAGCACAAGATGGAAAAGAAGGGACGGAGCAACACGAACAAAGAAGACAGTGACAAAATCGATGACGAGGTTAACGGCAGCGTATCTTCGTTCTCCTCCAGAAGCAACACTTACACTGACCGCAGGCCCCTGAGCCCGCAATCTGACTCGAAACAGGGGTTCAAAGTCGAGCCAAAGGAATCAATCGCTACAAGGAAGAAGCGAGAGAAACAGGAGGCGAAACGGTTGGAAACACATTACACATTAATGGTGGAGGATATCAGAAAGCCTATTGGCGAGGAAGAGCTACTTCAGTTTGGTGTTATAAAAGTCGAAGAGCCTGGAACCGCCCGATCCCCAACTTCATCTGTAGCATCTTCTCGAGGAGATCCACCCGACTATGACTCTGCTACGGAGAGTCGCACCTCAGTAGCAGAGCTAGAAGCAGTATCTCTTCCTATAGGCGCCGTGCTACCTTCCCGAGGAATCCATGAGCTTGCATCGTGAGCGCTATGGATCTAGCTTTTTCGTCCTTTTTTTCTTCTTCTTTTCGGTTTATGAGAGGGGAGTTTAGGTTCCATGATACCATTGACTTCTGTTTATTTTGTTTATTCTGTTTATTTTTTTTGTTCTTTTCACATTTTTCAATGTTATCATGAAACGGCCGTATTTGGGCAAGTTTTTGAATGCCATTCCGCAACTCTTCTCCGTTTCTCTTCTTTCTAGTCCTCTTTCCTCTGGGTTTATTTTCCATACACTATATAGCCAACGGGCATCAACCTGCTGGTGGGTGGTATTTAGCTGACTCCGATCATCGAGCACTTGGAAAATTTCTACATCAAATATTTTCTTTGTCCTTTAATGTAAGTAACGGAAATTTATAATTATAATCTTCAAGGAATGCATAAACAAATAAATTTCTGCTCATCCCGTTACTCCCAGTCGAGGGTTGTGTGCAAAGGAAAGCTGTGATATGACGCTATTTTGGCTGAGTAATCTGTCATGTTGCCAGCTCGTCCTCAAGCGAATGGAACGCGGCGCTGATGAAGCCGCCGCAATTTCCAAAATATGACAGAGCATAAAACGAGAGAGTAAGAAAGGATAGGAAGAGAGAGAATTCGCGGTAAGGAGAAAGTAAATGGGTGTTCGAACCTATTTAAACAATGCCGAGTGTTTAATCTCATTTTCCCAACAGGAGCTCCAACACAACACGTCTATGCGCAAATATGAACATCTATGAACGCGCCGTTGACCTTGCGACGAATCCAAAATACTCAAAATGGATCTGGCCATTGCTTCTGCTCGCAGAGGTTTTTCTCTGCGCACTCATCGTTTGGAAAGTCCCGTGTACGTATGAAAAACGCATAATCGCAATATGAGGACAGGGAATGACAGCTTACCCTTTTCTCCCATCGCAACAGACACAGAGATAGACTGGTCAACATACATGCAACAGGTATCACTATTCTTATCCGGTGAACGGGATTACGCCCTCATTAAGGGTTCCACGGGACCACTTGTCTACCCTGCCGTACACGTCTACATCTACTCGGCCCTCTACCACATCTGCGACGATGGCCGCGACATCGCCTTTGCGCAAGTCATCTTCGCGATTCTATATCTCACGACGTTGGTGATTGTGATGTGGAGCTATCGCTCTGCAAGGGCGCCGCCATATCTATTTCCTCTGCTTGTGCTGTCGAAGAGACTTCATAGCGTATTCCTTCTGCGGCTGTTCAACGATGCAGTTGCGACCTTTTTCCTGTGGGCGACTATTTTAATGCTGCAGAGGAGACAGTGGGCTGCGGGCGTTGTATTATGGTCTATGGGTGTAGGAGTTAAAATGACGGCGCTACTTGTAGCACCAGCTATTGCAGTGATTGTGGTGCTGGGTGCTGGTATCGTTAAAGCTACTGGCCTGGGTGTAACGGCGTTATTACTACAGGTGTGTTCCCCAACTCACGGCTGGAAGTTTACCCAGACGGGGGTTACGTTACCGGCCCATTGACTGAGGCTATTTCAGACGCGAAAAGTCTCCATTTTTTTTTTTTTTTTTTTTTTTTTGGGTAGCTAACAT